>CM070677.1:17489469-17837983 GCA_036346265.1 Melocanna baccifera
TAAAGGAAAGGGGCTTCAATCAACTCAATTACCAATTTGAAATCTCACCAAAGTTACTTATGCCTTATTATTGGATCATCCATGAAAGATAGCTTCATTTACTAGAAGCACAGCGTATCTGAATACTGATAATTTTGACTCTGTAGAGTTGACCAGTTTTACTCACAAGATTTCTCAATCTATCAATGTCATGCAATAGACACGCAACAATTAACGTGTGACTGAGTTGAGAAAATAATGTCTTTCATTGTTCTTCTCTTTTTATAGCCTCTACTCGATAGAGATAGGGCCACACATGTCAATAATCCACTGGCCAACGTAGAAAGCACTTCCCGACTCCGTGTGATTCTACCGTTGTTAAGTATGGTTTTACCACTAACATACCACCCCCTTTACATGCGGGCTGTTCCACCTCTGGAATCCCAACACCCTGTAGATATTCAATTAATTTGAGCAGCTACTAGACCAGATTTGATATGTCAAACTTGTGGTTGAGCGATCACTATATTCTTTACTTGGTATAAGATTTTAGTCCTTACTTTTCACCAATAAGACAACCAACCACAAACCAACAACCCAGTGCGTTATAGCACTGCCACCAAACTAATCAATGCCTCCTCCCTAAGGTATGGTCGTGGACTTCAACCATCTCGTGGCTTTCCACGATTTATCGTTAACCTTAGTATCATTTTTGTAATTCTATTGGCAAAACACCGAATCTCTTAGTAATGTAAAATATTTGAATTTCTAATCTATCATGGTATATTTTATAGTAATTTCACAAATGACTTTCAGGGTGCTATAGTGTTGATGAATTCCAATCAACTTGGGAAGACCAGATGCCTAGAGAGTAACAAGTGTCTCACAAAATTGTATGATGCTTGCGAAAGATGGTCAATGACATTTACTATCGATATATTCTTGGCAAGGATGAAGTCGACCCAAAGAAGTGAAAGCACGAACAATATATTCCATCAAATTTTGGGCCTATGCTTACCTCTGGTAGAAGTGATTGAACACTATGAAGAGAGCTAAAGACATGCATCAAGTAGAGCAAGATGATGATTTTCGTTGCAAAAATGGTAGCCTTGTAGATTTTGTGGCCAAGTAAGGAATTTTGGGGCATGCTACTAACGTATACATGGTCAAATTGTTTATAATGTTTAAGGAGGAGTTATTTGAGAATTTGGGTCTAAATTGTCTGAAAATTGAGAATGATGGTCAAGTTGTCACATACACGCTAAATAAAGATGGCAAGAGCTAATTCTCAGTTAAACTTAACCACCTTGATTTCAAAATATCCTGCAGCTGCAAGCTTTTTGAAATTTTTGGGTTTGTTGTATTGTCATTGTTTGAGGGTACTTCTCATGAACAATATACAGAGCATACTAGATTGGTACATATTGCCAAGATAGACTAAATGTGCTATAGAAAGGGCTATTTTTTTCCTCTCTCGAACCATCAAATGACTAGACTTCTACTTGTGCATTTCGTGCAAGTGAGTTGAATCACATAGGACATATTATTTTCAACAAGGCTTCATTAACACCCAAAGAGACTCAGATTATGAAAGATAAATTAAAGGAGGTACTAATCTTGTTGGGGGAATGAACTAGAGTGCAATATTATCAACTCTATTGTGAACAATGTTGGCAGCACAACTAACTACTCAAATGAAGGGGTTGAGGTGTATGATCCACCACATATCAGGTTGAAGGAATTAACTAATGCTAGAATCAGTGTCGGTTTGAAAACAAGAAAAGAAAAAATGCTCCACAAGCCATAGATGTTTCATCAAGGAAAGAAAATGTGTAGTCTATCACTTCTCAAAACATTACACGAGGAAAATAACAAAGATCTAATGACACTACACAACCATCTCAAAATCAAGTATCACAAATAAGATGATGTCGTTGCTTATAGTAAGTGAAATTTGAAGTTGTTCTTCTATGTTCTAGACTGCATTACCTTTTTTCCCATTGTAATGTCTTATTGCTTCATTCTGCAGGTATTGCTAGTTGAATACAAAGAGAGATGCTTTCTTTTGGTTTTAGGAATCAAGATAGCGTGTCAAGGACAATACTTTTGTAGTTTCAAGATAGAATGAAAATATTAGTACTTTTGTTGGTTTGCGGATAAGATATGTCAAGTTCTTTTGGAGTTTCAGGATAGCGTGTGAACTTATTTTTTTCTTGGAACTTAAAATTGTTGGTATCAGCATGTTACCCCTGTGTTTGTATGAAACTCTTATGAATGAAGCTACTATGTCTTTCGGTTGCTTGTCAAAGTGTGATACAATGACAGGTTAATTGTTGTAATCAGTAGCTAACAAATATGCAACCAATATACCTGCATAGTTGCAAATTCTTCAGAGCTTTCATCTACTAGAGAACCAACAAAGTCAAATGACAAGCACTTCAACGCAAGTGAAAGAGGGACATGCCTAAAATCATCTGGTACTGTAGTTCAAGTTCAGATTGTATCAGAAGATGGAAATGAAATCAGTGTAGGTATTCCAATACAATCTACTGGAAAGAAAAATCATGCCACCATAACACCTTGAACATTACCTTCACTTTTCAGGTGGTGTAATGTGGTTAGAGAAATTTTGGAAGATCTGTAGAAGAAATTGGTCCTTGAATGAAATTGCAATTTTTCTGTGAAGTGTCAAAGGCATCGTATTTGGCTATATGCATAAACCAACATAAAAAACGTTAGTCAAATTTCTCTTACAGCTAACCTTACATAGGAAAAGGGATGGACAAAAATGGGTATGACATTATGAAGGTGTGGGCTGAGGCGCGGGTTGTGAAGGCGCGGCACGACGGCGAGGCGCGAGGTGACCGAAGGTGGTTACGAGGAGGGTCAAGGAGGAGCCGGTGGTCGTGGCCATGGTGGAGGTGGTGGTGCGGAGGCGGATGTCCATGCCTAGCTCGTCGGGCCGGTCGGAGGAGGAGGTCGGGCTAGGGCGAGGCGGCGGTGATAGGTGGGAGGCGGCGCGAAGCTTGGCCGTGGCGGAGGTGGTGGTGCGGAGAAGGACGGCCATACCTAGCACATCGGGGAAGGTCGTCGTCGGAGGAGGGGGTGGTAGGAGGCAGTGGGAGGAGCGGAGGCGTGGCGGAGGTGATGGTGTGGAGGAGGACGGCCATGCCTAGCTTTTTGGGGCCGATCGTTGAAGGAGGCGGGGCTAGGGCGAGGCGGTGGTGAGCGGTGGGAGGAGAAGCGGAGGCGGAAGCTTATCCCTATCGGTGTGGTGTGTGTCCAGGTGTGGAGATCTCTGCAGCGTAGTGAGAGTAGTGGCCTTTTACTTTACATGTACCAATGTTTGATTAGATTATTACAGAAGACAATATATACCGTAATATTACAATAAAATTTCTTCTCGCGAAGGGCCCAACAAGTATACAAAAGATCGTCCAAAATTCGCTTGTTATTTGCAGCACGACGGGAACGTCGGTCGCCCGAAACGTCCCAAGAGACTGACGTGCATGCCGACTCCACTAAATTTCGCGATCCACCGGCCGGAAGCTTCCACTTCCGCCCATGCCTGCACACGACGGCAAAAATATCGCCACCCAGCCTCGCTCGACGCGTGTACGCATCCTGTGCTGCGCGCCCTCTTATCTCGCGACCGTGGTCTAGCTGATGGCGATCATTGCGATTCGGAGGGGGGAAAAACGGAGGGCCCCAGCGTGCTGTGTGGCACGACAGGATAAGGCATTTGTGACCACTTCCTCTTCATTTTTAGATCGATTAGCACGGCAACAGCGACGCCCCTTTCAGTAGTTAAGGCTAAGATAAGATAGGGTGTGATCTAGAGAGAGTGTGTGAGACACGAGTGATTTGCCGGGCGCCAATAATGGAGGCGATCGACGAGGCCGTCCCTCCTTTTGACAGCTCGCGTGACATGTGGCATTCGTTCTGTGGACTGTCTGACTGACTGACTGCGCCGCGCCTCACCGGCCAGCCGCTTGACACAGGACGGACAGATCGCCGTGATTAAACCTTAACAGCGACGCCGTCCAGGGGATCTACATTCTACCAGCCACTCCTTATCCCTAGAGGAATTCAATATAGGATAATGATGTACTGAGAGCAGGTGACGTAGTTGGCTAGAAGTAAAGCATCTCCTTTCCCTCGGTCGGAAAAAAAATATAAAAAGTGCCTATATAATATTTGCATATTTTTTTTAGAGAGTAGGTATGGAGATATAAAATATTAGTATTCCAAATAAAGCCATGAATGGATGCTCTTTATTTTCTCTCTCATTGAGGAAGCTCTATGGCAGTTTTTATGAATTTGAAAGAGTTTCGATGGGAATTAGGGCTGTCTTCATAGGGGGCGTTCGGAATAACGATAGTTTTTAGTTTTTGCTAAAATTTTACTGTAACTGATTGATTTTTTACTTTAGCTGAGTTGGCTTTTTGGGCATAATTAAATCTAAAAAATGTAAAAATAAAAGCGACACGTTAATCTAGAACGGACGATGCAAAGGAATACGGAAAAAAACAAAACACAAAAATACTAAAAAACAAAAAAATTTAAATAAGAACAAAACATGCACAGTATACGCAAATCGCTGAACAATGTTTTTTCCGCTCAACGCGGCGTTCCATCGCCGAACTAAGCGCACCCATAGCCGCTTCTATAGCCACTTCTACCTAGCAAAAATGATTCAAAACTTGCATAAGCAAATGTTTACCTTTGAGCAGGGGACCAGTGAATCGTTAGGCCAAAGTTGGGGGAGTACAAGGATTTAATCTTAGAAATCCCAAATGTACGAATTCACGACCACATCCTTCTCTAGAATTTCTAAGCGATTAACTTTCTAAAGCCTCCCACTATGTAAATATGGCATCCGAAGGGTCATTCAATGAAAATTCTCCAAGGAAGTGTAGGAGGATCCTTGACAAAATCGTGTCCTCTCAGACCATGTGTCAACCTTGGCCTCATCCTAACACAGCTACCACTGCTACAAATAGACCTATCACAGATGGTTCGGAACCGTCATCACAGACGGTTTTTGAACCGTCTGTTTTTATGTGTCAGTGATAATAAGTGGCCCGAGCCGTCTGTGATAACTGACATTACAGACGGTTTTTACAAACAACCATCTGTGATAGTCTACTTTCACAGACGGTTAAAAATAACAACCGTCTGTGATAGACATGATATCATCTGATCCAGATTGTCATCCTGCGATCCATCCGCGGCCTCATGATCAAAAGCACAGTCCACAACTGGCATATCGTTGTCCCCATCGACTATGTCATAACTACAAGCTTCTTGTGTACATTTCTCTTCACCGTGACTGGTCCAACATTTGTACTCTTTTCTGAAACCCCTTCGAATCAAGTGAGCTTCGATCTGCGCTGAGTTGCTAAACATCTTGAGATTATCACAATCAATATATGGACAGTACATATATTTTATCCCCTTCTTTAACATATCCAGCTCGGTCGCTCTTTTAAAAACAGACACGCCAATAATATACTCTTCACTCACACGGTTCTCAATATAGATCCAACTTCGATCCATTTTCGCTAGCTACACAAGTAACAAATGGTTGCCAAAAATGATTATTACCGCAACTACATAGCATATAAATTATCATCTCTAAGCCTTCCATTACAAAAACATGTGTATAAGCATAATTAAAAGTAATTGAATACTAACCTCTGATCAGATCACTAAGAAGACGGCGATATATTTTCACCCCGAACTCCCAAAAGCCGGCCGCCTTGCTCCACCGATGCAGCGCAATAAAAAAACAGATCTGTGTCGACACCGTCTAAATATTAATAGTGCAATTTATCACAGACGGTTATTAACACAAACCGTCTGTGACAATTTATATCAAAGGCGGTTTGTTATACGAACCGTCTGTGTCACAGACATCACAGACGGTTCGTGTTAATAACCGTTTGTGATACTTCACAGACGGTTATTAACAGAACCGTCTGTGACACAGACGGTTCGTATAACAAACCGTCTGTAAACTATCACAGACGGTTATTAACACGAACCGTCTTTGATGTCTCTACTATTACAGACTGGTCGTGTTAATAACCGTCTGTGATAGTATCACAGCCGGGTGGCAGTATGAACCGTCTGTGATAGTTAAGCACAGACGGTTCCGTATGAATCGTCTGTGATTTACCCGTCCAGTATAGCCTATTTTGTAGTAGTGTGCCTCAAAGGCCATTAAGGCATCCGAAGTCAAACTCATGTGCTTTGGTCTCTTAAAAAAAAACTCTACCATAGGGAGATTTCGCTCATTCCCACCTCCAAGACCCTGATCCTCGCGGACAATACCCCTCATCTTACAGTAGGAATTTTAGAGAATACCCAATTATATGTAGACAGATGTTTCAATGCTTTTCTTAACAATGATTTGCATAATTTTTAAAATATAATAAATGATAGATAGATATTACTTACCTCTTTATTTGCTTTAAAATTAATGTTACTTTTATCAGAGAAAAAAGCATGAAGCACTGCTCTTATCCGTAATAGAACACATCCTTATTCATTCTAGACAGTTCTGCTCATGCTCTCTCTCTCTCTTAATCTTTTGATTCTCGGGAGGCCATTCCTAAGGCTCGTTAGAGCAGTTATGGATTTGGGGAGCCGGAGAGTTGAAAATGAAATTAGGAAAGGAGGTGGTGATGTTTAACATGAGGAAATCGCTCTGCACTCCTACGGAGATCGAACCAGAAAATGACCCGGATGAACCCGTTTTCTCGGCCCTTGTCCTTAAAGGTCCCCTAGAGACTCTCCTTAAGGATGATTATCCAGAAATCGAGGATAACCCAAAAAAATCTATCTGAATCTCTAGAATTACCTATGTATGAGGACGCATCCGGTCAGAACTCGCTAAAGCCTCCGCCTCAAGTGGAGATGAAATCGTTGCCTTGCGCTGTGTGTTCCTAGGAGAAAAAGGCACCTACCCTATAATCGTAAATGCCTCTCTCTCTCTGCTGATGAGATAGAAAAGCCCATCAATCTCCTATGAAAATACTAGACAGTCATTGGGTACACCATTGGCAGCCTAAAAGGCATAAACTCGAGCCTGTGTACACATCGAATCCCAATGGAACCAGACCATAAGACCATTAGTGAATAGCAACGATCGATGCTTGAACAAACGCCATGCGCGAAGTGGTGAAGAAGGAAGTTCTTAAATTACTTCACGCAGGGATCATCTATCCCATTTCCAACTGAGTGTGTTAGCCCTGTTCAAGTTGTGCCTAAGAAAGGAGTAATGACAGTGGTGAAAAATGACGAGATTGAGTTCATTCCTCAAGGATGTATATTGACTACAGAAGCTTAATAAGGCCACCCGAAAGGACCATTTCCCTATACCCTTCATAGAGGGAATGCTTGAAAAGTTGGCAACCCACTCTTACTTTTGTTATCTGGATTGATTCTTAGGCTATTTCCAAATCCTAGTTCACCGAGATGACCAACACAAAACATCCTTCACACATCTGTACGGTACTTTTGCATAACTGGCACATGTCTTTTGGCCTTTGCAATGCCCCAACCTCTTTCCAGAGATGCATGAAGGCCATTTTCTCCGATCACAGAAGGTCACAACTTCTTAGTCTATGGAAATACCTTTCACTCTTTCCTGGAAAATTTAGAGAAAGTTCTTCTTAGATGCTAGGAAGTCTACTTTGTGTTGAACTGGGAGAAGTGACATTTTATGGTCAGAGAAGAAGTAGTACTCGGGAACATCATTTCTGAAAAAGGGATTGAGGTGGATAGAGCAAAACTTCAAGTAATAGAAAATTTTCCACCTCCAATCAACATGAAGGGAATTAGGAGCTTCATAAGCCATGCTGGATTCTATAGACGTTTCATTAAGGACTTCTCCCTGATCAGTAAGCACCTCATGAAGCTTCTATCTAAGGATGCCCCGTTCATTTTGGATGAAGCTTGCATGGAAGCATTCAGAAAAATTAAGGAAGCTCTCATCTCATCCCCCATAATTTAGCCTCCTAATTGGAGTCTTCCTTTTAAAATCATGTGTGATGCAAGCAATTGTGTCGTGGCGGCAGTCTTAGGCCAAAGACGAGATAAATGCATGGCTCCACACTATAGCTTACACCAGTAAGACTCTAAATGTTGTTGTCAACTACGGAACAACTGAGAAAGATTTTCTGGCAGTCGTCTTTGCATTTGACAAATTTTGTTCTTGTGTCATCAAATCTAAGGTCATAATCTACACAAACCATGCTGCCCTAATATCTTTTGACCAAGAAGGATGCAAAACCCCATCTCATTAGATGGATTGCTCATACAAGAGGTTGACCTAGAGATCCGAGATAAGAAAGGAACGGAAAACTTAGTGGCTGATCACCTATCTAGGATACAAATTGATGAAACAGATAATCAGCAAATCATGACTCTCTGAGAGATGATAGCCTCAACAAGATCTCATCTCAAGGTACGCCAATATTGTCAACTATCTAGCCTTGAGATATCTAGACCTCATTTGAGCTATCAAGAGAGGAGGAAGATAGTTAGTGACAACAAATTCTACTTCTGGGATGAGCCTTATCTATATAGGGTTTGCCAAGACGATCTCCTTAGATGATGTGTTCCCTTGCAGGAAAAGAGACACATCATTGGAGGTCACTACTACAGAAAACCGTATCACAAACGGTTTAAAAACATCATCATAGACGGTTTTCTGAACCGTCTGAATTTGTGGGCCAGTGATAATCGAAGGTTATTATAGACGATTTTCGAACCGTCTGTGAAGTAAATATCATAGACGGTTTGTAACTAAAAACCGTCTGTGATAGCTATCATCGCAGACAGTTTGTATGAAAAAATCGTCTGTGATATAGGCATATCGCAGACCGTTTTTAAACAAAAACCGTCTGTGATATATGAATATCACAGACGATTTGTTACCAAAAACCGTCTGTGATATGCATATCAATAATCCTCAACCCAACTTTCTTGCATCCGTCAGCTCGACCTAATCATCCGCTGTCGACGGAGGCGTCTCGCTGCCGCTCAAGAAAGGGAAACAGCCCTCACCCTGATTCTTCTCAACAATGTACACAGAGCGGAAGAAGCTCTTGTGGCATTGGAAAGACTAATGGATAGCATTGCCGATCAAGCTGAAACGGCAGATTCTAAGGAATTTTATAATGCTATCCTCTACGAGATTATGGGCTATGCTAATCATTTGCCCAGACTGGAGGAGGAAGTGCTGAGGGCAAGGACAATCTTAACGGCATTCGAGAACTCAGCGGCTGATCCAACTCCCAAAGTCGAAAAAGAAGCATACGAAGCCCTGAAGATTAGAATCTGGGAATCTCTTTATCTGTGCATGCGACTTTTGTAATAAATTTACCTTTAATTTATGATATCTTGTCTCAATAGTTCTGTAGGTAAGTTATTAGAAGCAATGTGTACTTATATATTAACTAGTTCTATAGTTAAGTTATTAGAAGCAATGTGTACAAACTTATATATTAACCTTTGACAGAAAACATCGCAGACGGTTTTGTATTACAAACCGTCTGTGATAATTCTATGATTATCACAGACAGTTTGTAATACAAACCGTCTGTGATAATCAGCTTATCACAGATGGTTTTAAATAAAAATCGTTTGTGATAATTTCAAATTATCACAGACGGTTTTTAATAAACACCGTCAGTGATACTGAAATATCACAGACGGTTCATTGGTAAGAACGGTCTGTGATACTCGTTTTCTCCGACGCCATCAATACAGACGGTGTCCAAATTAAAACCGTCTATGTTAATGTTGGTCACAGACGGTTTTGTCAAACCGTCTGTGATTTGGCGTCTAGTATTAGGCTTTCTGTAGTAGTAGGTACCACTTCTCTCCTTATAAAGGACATTATGATGCTTTTAGAACAAAGCAAAAAAGTTTGGCAAAGTGGTTTCTACTGGCTAAACTTCCACGAAGATGTCAAACTTTATGTCCGGCAGTGCAATCAATGTGGAGACATGGGAGTATCAATGCTAGAAATGCCATGCCCCTAAACTATAACATTCAGATCGACATCTTTGATGTTTGGGGGTTAGATTACATGGGTCCATTTTTGATATCTTTTGGATATGAGTACACCATCGTGGTAGTAGACTATGTCTCAAAATGGGTAGAAGCCTATCCCTGCAAACATGTCGATGCCCAATCAGCTAAGAGAATGTTGCGGGAAGTAATATCCCAAGATTTGGCATTCCACGTATCGTGATAAGCGATGGCAGATCACACTTCATTGAGCGAACTTTTCGAAGGGCCCTAGTAGATCTCGGGAGCACTCATAGGGTAGCCTCACTCTATCACCCCCAAACTAGTAGGCAAGTTGAGACCTCCAAGAAGGAAATCAAGAACATCCTTATGAAGACAGTTGAGTGCTTAGGAAAAGGCTGGTCAAGCAAGTTAAATGATGTGCTATGGGTGATATGGACCAACTAGTAAACTAGCTGATGTATAGTGTGGCCCGATCTTCACAGTATGAACAATGAGGTTTCTCTTATTTCTCCTTGCACCTGGGCTTCAAGAGGCCATCTTCCTTGCAGTTATGGTGGCAACAATCAGCCTCTCTTCTTGCGGCAGCAAAGTTACTTAGGGTTTCAACCACCCTCTTTTCTCCTTGCGGCCACAATGCAATCAGTAGCCCTTCTTCTTCCTCTTTCTTGTAGGGTAGATGAATTAGGGATTCAGCCAAACCCTAATTCTTTCCTTTCTTTGGCTATGGCAATCAACAGCAACAGCAAACGAATGACAGGTACATTGCACTAGTAATGTGTTGAACAATCTAGAAGCAATTAGACCAATGTCTCGAAACCATTAGTACTATTCATGAATTGAAGAGAGGAATCGTAAAAATTTGATCGATAACTTAAGATCAACATCGAAGCTCTCAATCCATAGGATCGCAACAAACACTAGTCGGGAAAACCTCAACAGATAAGCATGCATGTAATAGTGCCACAAACCATCCATGGCTTTTTTTATTTCTCAACTCATCTATTCTGACCTAGTTACATGGGCTATGCCCCTTGGCCTTATATTGGTGCCTAGGCATGGGCATACATAGCACGCACGAGCTATGATCGAACACAACTCAAAATCATGCACCCTGCCCTAAGGCTGATTTTATCACAACATAAATCAATCTCCTATTCGGACTCTACTAAATAACATGGCACAAAAGGAAACAACTCGTACTCAAAAGAAAGAGATCAACTGAGACCCATCTAAAATAGAATTAGTTCAACCAAAAGAGTCCGTTTCAAGGGTTGATTCGGATCCAAACCAACCTAACGAGGTTATAACAATCCTCAAATTATTATTAATCTATAGATGATATTATTACATTGTTGTACTACTTGAGTATACCCCTTATTCATAAGGGAGAAATTTAACCAGTTGGTCATAAGTCATTCTACGACCACCCTTAGTCATAAGCCTTTTCTATGATTGCTTCATGGTTCTAAGTTCATCTACAAGCATGACTCAATCGTGAGTAATTCTGCGACCACCCCATGGTCGTAGACTCCTGTGACTAGCCTAGCTTCGATTGGTTTGTCTATGCCAACCTATTACATCGTGGGTCTGTCTAACAAGGCGGTTAACATGTACATGTATTCTCTAGAATAACCATGCATAACTTTTCTCTGACAGTAACCGCCGCATGATGAGTGAGATACCACGTCTCTTACAATAATTTTCGTCAAACAGTTATCATTCGAAACATTAAGGTGTCTTTTGGCATGGAACAACCGCCAACACTTTGCATGCTATATAAAGAATGATGTCATGGAGAACAGGGAATGATAGAAGTAGTGCAAGACATTCCACATTGCTTACTTTCCTGATTGCAACCAGTTCACTGAGTAATAGCCACACAAAAAGTAAAGCTATTATTCTCCCAAGGCCCAAACCTATATAAAATCCCTGTGTTTTTCTCTATGTGATTGTAGCCAGGTCGTAGAGAGATCCCCTGAATCCAAATAATCATACATAAGATCGATACTAAAACATCGACAGTTGGCGCCGTCCATGAGGATCTTCTTCCAAACTCCGGTAATTCCTTGTTAGTAAGTTCTTCTTTCTGATGTCATCATGGCAGGAGAATGGAATAAGGATAATTGGTTCGACCTGGCCGACTACGCAGATCTTGACATGGATGCCTATTATGACTATGAGCTAACCATTCTTTCATCTGATGGTGAGAATGACTCTGGAGATCCATCATGAGATCCCCGAGATCGCACCATAGATAAGGTTGAGGAGGGATCCCTATCCCCCACATCATTACGCTCAATGGACCCCAAAGGGCAAGGGTCAATTCGATCACAAATAGGACTCGCAACATGACAAGGGGCCTACCTCTAAATGTTCGAGTTCCTTAGTGGATGTCCAATCAGGCTCAACAAGTCCTGGAATCTTATATTGGAATATAGAATTCCAGGACTCCATCACTATTTGGTGGTTATCACTCTGTGGATGTCCCCGTGGATAGCGTGGGTGGGCTCCTTGCGAGTTCGCTCATACTTCCACAAGGCTCAACTCCGACGAGAGACAATTATAACCCAGAATTCCCCTTCTTGGAGGGGTTTACTCCAGGTCGTGACGCACTCTCGTTTAATGTCTCTTCAAGCTAGGGGGCATTCGACACAAGTGGGGATTATATCCAAGAGGTCTTTGTCCTCCCCTTCGATTCTCCTAGAGGAAAAAATTGACAATTCTCTCCACCGCTCACACACTATGACCGCTTGTGGTGATGGCGAGAGACCTCTGGTGATGAATGAGGTGAGTACTCTGATGAGTGTGGGTGAAATCCTCGAAATAATTATTCCCCTTTGAGGTGGGCTCAAGCAATCTCAGATATTGAGAATCCTAAAACTGTCTGGAGGAGATGGTTGGCTACCCAGAGGTCTTTGCCTGGGCGCACCCAGTACCAATCTAAGGAGGCCCAAGAGCTTCAATGTATAAATAACTTGGTCAAAACCCAACTCAAGAACTCACTCGAGCACTAGGCAATGACCATTTTGCTGAAGGGATCACATGAAGACTCCGAAACATGATGGCCAGACTTTAGTAGTCTCACCAACACCGTTCTAGGATTCAAACTAGTACTACTATGAATAGTCATTCGCAAAACTCACATCGTGGAAATCAGCACAATGCCAGTTCACATCATTCACCTAACCATAACTCCAGTTAGAGAAGAGTTCTTCGAGCATCCCTAGATCAGCAAACTTTTCAGAGGAGGTGATTGTTCACCACTTCAAGCAAGAAATCTACAACGGTAGATTGAATACGAGGACTATACCCTCATATGGACGAGACCTATCACCGGTCGGGTCCATCGACTGCTGGTCATCATTGGGTATGATTGCCTAGAGACGTTAATCACCCTTTCCTACAAAGGAGGCATCATGATCTTGTTACTGAATATGAGACATTTATGCCTAAACTTTGAGCATTTTATTGACCACCACCAGTGAACAAGGAGAAGTTTGATGGGTCCTAAAATCCCATTGAATTCCTTCAAATCTACATGACCACTGTTCGAGCAGCAAGAGGAGGAGAGCATGTCATGGTGAATTACCTTCTGACTGTGCTTGATGGGTCTGTCCGATCGTGGTTGTTAAATCAGCTACTAGAGTTGATCCATTCATGGCAACATCTTTGCGACCTTCTTCTGGCCAATTTCCAAGGAACATATAATTGCTATGAGGAGGAGGACAACCTACACAGGATGAGGTAGAATAGCAACGAGACTTTATGATAGTTCATCAGACGTTTTAGCCAAGTTCATAATTCCATACTAGAGATTTCTGACGATTCTGTTATCAGAGCATTTAAGCAGGGAGTCCACAAAAGAAGGTTCACAGAAGATATCGCTTTGAATCCTCTGACTATAGTGGCCAAGTTCTTCGAGATGGCTGATTGTTATGCAACTACGGTTGAAGCAATCAAATGAGTAAAACCATTGATCAAGCTAATACAAATCCTAAAGACGCAGGCGAAAGTAGCAAAGAGAAATTGAAGGTCAAAAAGTCCAAAAACAAGGTGAAAGCTATGTATCCGTTTTAGAGCTATTTTTCATGTTTGACAAAAACTAGAGGTTGGTTGGGCCTAGCCCATGCATGGGGAGTGTCCCTCACACCCATATGGGGAGGGGTGCCACACTACTCACCATGAATTTTGAAGAAAATAATCATGTATATTGCATTGTTGTAGGGTTTGTGCAAATTGCCGACTACACCCCTTGGAATTATGCGATTCCTCCATGATTTTCTTGCTTATTCTTGATTGAATTGCAGGGAGGTCATCTCCACTTGGTCATGGTCAAGTGGATTCAATCATAGCGTGTGGTTTGGCGAGTTCATGCGTTGTAGGTCATTGCATTGGCATCGATTGGCTTCATCGATTCGTTGGGTTTCACAGTGTATTCAAATCCTAAGTCGTGAAGATCAAGCATCCCTGGATCAATTCCTCCCTACACAAACTAAAAATATCTCCATCAATGCCAACTTCCCACCATAGCCATTCGGGCCCATCTTAATAATCAGCATGCTGGAGAAAGCACCATTGCCAAAAAAATAATTAGGCTTTCTAAAGGCCATCAATCCAGCATCAAAGTAAAAGGAACTTTACTAAAAAAAAGAAGAAAAAATCTCCTTAAAAACAAGGAGAAAGATAGGTGCTGGATTCCCAAAAATGTCAACATAGATTTGGAAACCAAGGTTTCTATGCTTTCTAAACCATTATCACTACCGTTTTAGGCCCGATGCTTTCCTCCCTTGTGCAATTTCCGATAAGAGGGAGTTCATTTGTACCTTGGGATCACTTTCCATTGCACAAGGATTCTTCTTCCTTTCATGTGTGTCCATCTCTCTCCCTCACCATTACATTTAATCTCCAAATGACCACAATGAAGAGCATTGGAAGTACCAGGGTAGATCATCTCTTGCCCCGATGAAATTCCAAGGAGCAAGTGTGCCCCTAAGGTCACCTCACCCAGTTCCACATACAGCCCTATAATTTAAAAGGTGGGGACTCAACAAATTAGCTTAGTTTATCTTTTGAGATAGTAGAGAGTAAACCAGGTTTTGGGAGAAAATTGTCCCTGATGCCCGTGAGATGTTTTTATGTGCGCATGCTTCAAAAACTGAGGAACAAAATATAGACAAGAGATACTTAAAAAAGTTTGGAATTGCTCCATTATGCCTCTCCTGGACTACTTTAGGAATTCAAACTCTCAGAATAAAAGCCCCCCTGTCTTGCATCATTAGGAGATTTCATGTAATAGCCAAGATGTTCTAATAATCTTCCTAGCATAGGATATTCTATCTCATGCACCTACAGGTATAAATTTCCAGAGGGTACCAACCTAATCTCCACTTTGCTTGGGGCGAGCAAAGGTCTAAGCGCGGGGGTATGCGTTGGCACTCTTTCACCTCTTTTTACCCTTCTTTTATTTAAATAAAATATAAAATAGATTTTAAGTAAACTTCTAACCCAAGTAATGCAGTGTTTAGACATTTTTTCCATGTAGAGTGCAATGTTTCTATTTTTGCTGGAAATCCCCTAAAAAGGCAGAAAAACAAAGAAAACCCAATGTGACTAATTATATTCGGCAATTAATCAGTGTCTTTACTCAGATCCTAGTCTTGTTTTCACTTGTATTGCTCTCCCCACTAGCTGATGACCATGGATAAAATAGCGGCGGAGCAAGGAGGTTTCCACTAAGAGGCCTATGTAGGAAATGGCCACACGGCATGTGCACAAATAAGCACTGTATATTAGACTATCAGCGTACATACAGTAATGTACTTCAAAATAAGAGGAAATATCTCCCAAATTTGGGGGAATAAAATTCCATCATGTTCCCCGTGCAATCTATAGTTATTTTTTCCTTCTCTTTTTTTTCAGTTCTCCCTTGGAAAGAAATAGTAACTTTTGGATTGACAACATCATGTATCCACAATCCACATACATGATACGTGCAAAGATCTGTTTACAGTTTCTATGCACCAGGCCAGGTCTAAGAAACATAATAATAGGCCTAGTCATGGAGGAAACAAACAAATAGTTCACAACAGCGGTAATTCGATTTAGTTACTCGTGCAGTATTAGTTAAACATAGAGAGCTCACACCTCCTTTTGCTAATGGTGTAAAATTGTGAAGCCGTGGCATACACAGAAAGAACACTTGCACACCAAACTCATATATCAACATCGCCACCGGAGCTGGCTGAATCGCCATCACTGTCACTGCTGCTGCTCCCACTCGCGCTCCCACTACCACTGCTGCTGCTGCTGCTGCTACTCCCGCTAGAGCTAGAGGTGTCCTGCTGCTCTTCTGCATTAACTTGAGCTCGCAGCGCCTCAGCTGCATTGAGTCCCTCATCAGCTTCGTCATTTACATCTACATCAGCTATTTCATCATCCATGTTGAGCTGATTTGGTAAGTTGATGTCAAACCCCCGAACAGAGGCCCCTTGTCCTGAGGCCATATTATTCGGTGAGCCATTGTCATCATCACCAAGTATGTCTAGGTTCTCCTCTTGGTCATTTGGATCAGGCGAAAAGGAAAATGGGTTTGTGGTAATTGGTTGATAAGAGGTCCTGTTGTTTCTTGGTGCTGAAATGGGGAAGGGAGCAAATGAGCATAAATGATTAATCTTGTCCGAGAAATCAAGAAGTTTAGCATATTGTACACAACACTTTAACCTTTAGCAAATTTTGTTATAAAAACATAATTTTCATTCACATTACTCCATTTTTAAAGATGACATCTTGCTTCTAGCATGGGAAGTAAGGCACGGAGAAGAATCACCATGATAACCTTATTTAATACTCCTACAAAATAACAAGTTTTAGTACTATTCCATCCCTAAGCTAAATGCCTTTTTCCTTGGAAAAGTAAACAAAAGTATTAAAGGAATGGTATGGTGCCGAAAAATGCTATAAATATGCCTCTGAATTGTAGAATGGCATGTATATGGTGACCTAATGCTGCGTTATTGGCATGGGCTCGAAGGCCTTCACAGAAAGAGGAGGAGAGGGGGGGGGGGGGGGACTAGAGAAAAATGGGGAGGGACTCTGAAAAACTAATGGAAATTAACTTTTAGGAAGCCTGACTGTAACCAATCAATCCAACAATATGGAAACTATTAAGTTTCCCTGCTGATATCATTTGCCCTCTCTCTCTCCACACTCACATGGATCCGCGCTAATAACATTACAACCGTCCTAGTGAAACAGCTAGTCCTTGAGCTGTAATGTAAGACAAACTCCTTCAGTGGGGTGGTGGCCAAGGTTGAAACCCTAGGTGATTGCATGGAAGTACTCCAGGTTAGCATCATGTTGGTCAACTCAAAGGCATCTCCCTGGCTTGACATTCCATTGAGCACCAAGAAGCCTCCGCAACTGGCATTTGTGTAAGCAGCTCCTTAGAGATATGACCGTGTACTAGATCTTATCATGCTTCTCAGTTCGGGTGGGTCAATCACAGCCTTCTTCTCCCATTGCGGCAAGACCAGAGCCGATGACTCAATCAAGTCGTTGGGCTTGTGCACAACTACATCATCCAACATCACCTTCTCTTAAGTCCATGTGCTTGTTACTGCAAACGCTCTTCGAAAGAAAAGAGTTCTTGCCAGATGATCCTTCTTTTGTATCAATGCCACATCGTGCCTCTAGTGCCATGAGGCATGCCGTGATCATCTGAAGATAAGCCCTCCCGCCATGACCTCCTCCAGATCATAAAAGAATAGGGAAGGTAGAGTAGGAGAAGACCAGCGAAGACTAGGGAGGGACTCTATTTCTTCCTCCCTTGCTTCCAATTATTATAGTCCCACCTCCTTATATAGGACGACTGAACAACTAATGGAAAAATAACTTTTCTGAAACCTAACAATATGGAAATTAATCAATATCGAACTAATCAAGACAACAAAAAAGAAACATATCAAGTTTCCTTGAAGCTACCATGTGCCCTTTCCCTTCCCACGCACGCCTGGCTCCACGCCATAACATTACAACCCTCTGCAGTGAAACAGCTCATCCTTAAACTGCAAGAAAGGGGTGACAGAAACTCCTTCGTTGGGGTTGCGGCCAAGGTTCAAACCATAGGTGGGCGCATGGTAATAACAGGATTGTAGCCACAATGATACTCAAAGATGGCATCATGCTGGTCATCTTGAAGGCATCTCCTTGGCTTGATATTCCATTGAGCCACCTAGAAGACAGCCTTGCGTTTGTGGAAGTGGCCCCTTAGAAATGGCCAACTTCAGAGTAGATTTCATCGCACTTCTTGGTTCATAGTGGGTCAATTGCGGCCTTCTCACACTGCGAGCCGATGCCGCCGGCACAATCAAGTTGTTAGGCTTGTGCAGAATACATCACCCAATGACACCTCGATCATTACTATGAAGGAAATTCAACAGAGCAAACTTCTTGCTAGATGAATCTTCTTCTTGCATTGATGCCATGGTTATTAAGTCGTAAAGTCGAGTCGAGTCGAGTCGTTTAGTGGGCGACTAAGGAGACTAGTCGACTGACTAGTCTGGACTAGTCGCGCAATATCTCCCAGAGCTAGAGCAGGGGACGAAGGAGGGAAGGGGGGAAGGAGAGGGGAGGAGGGATGCAGGAAGCTGCACTGAGTCATTGGACACTGACCGGAGAAGGCGGCGGCGGCCAGTGTAGATCTGAAGGAGGAGGCCACAGGGTTTACTGGAGAAGACGGCACCATTTGAACGGCAGTCACGACACGGCGGTGGTCACTAGAGAAGGAGGCGGCGGGCCGGCGGTCACTGGAGAAGGAGACTGCAGAAGATTAGAGGCTTAGAGCAGGGGAGGAAGGAGGGAAGAGGGGGAAAGGAGAGAAGAGGGAGGAAGGAGAGGAGAGGAGGGAGGCGGGACAGGAGGAACTGACCGGAGAAGGCGGCGGCGGCGGCCACTGGAGAAGACAGCGCCGACAGCTGATACTGCCTACAGCGGCGGCGTCTCCTTCCTGCTCGAGGAGGTGTCCATCTCGACCGCCTCATCCTTGGTGGCAGCAGCGGTGGTGGGGTGAAGGGGAGCGGGAGCGAGGGAGCGGCAGCGCGGGGGACGTGGGAGAAGATGGGAATGTGGGCAAGAATAGGATGCGGCGGCGTGCGATGTGAGGGGGTAGGGAGCGGGGTTAGGGCACGGGGCGCACGTCCTGCGAACGGATGGCCTCAAGGGCGGTTTCGGTTCGGCGTTCGGGTGGCTGAGGGAGCAATCGGGGCCGTTCGTGCGCACACGTGGACGATCGAGCAATCTGGAGAAACGCCAAGGGCCTTTTTGCAAATCCGGCGATGTGGATGGCCTGGCTGGGCGGCAATCCTCCGAGACTTGGGCTAGGCCGGGGCAACTGGGCAAGACGCTGCGCGTGAGTGGGCCTCCAGTCGGCCAACCAAACAAACAAGATTAGTCAAGATTAGTCGCCGATTAGTCGTCCGAACGCCTGACTAGTCGCTCGAGTCGAGTCGAGCTTTCTAGTCATTCATCCTGTGCCGACTCGACGACTAGTCGTGGATTAGTCGCCGATTAGTCGACAACTTAATAACAGTGATTGATGCTAGATCTTGCCTCTAGTGCAATGAAGCGTGATGTGGTCATTGTACATTAGCCTCCTGCCATGCCACAGCCTCTTCCAGATCAAAAATGATTTAGGCAAGTATTGACTTCGATCTTGTCTTGCCCGACACTAGAAGATATGGTGGTCGGCTCTAATACCAAATCTATTGTGTTCCTGATCAGACCTCTAGGAAACTAGAGAAAAATGGCAATGGACTAGAGATTCTTTTCACCATTTCATCTTTGCTTGCTTCCAATGTTATAATCCCCCTTCCATACATAGAGGGTCTCCTACCAACTCCTCTGGGCAGACTAGACGCCAACAGGGAAATTAGGCAGCATATTATGTATTTATGTTAACTTGTATAAAAATAAATTGTCTAAAATAGCATTTTAAATATAACCAAAATAGTATAATTAACAGCTCCCTCAACCACAAAAGATCCTATGTTCAAGCACCAATCCCACCTACTGTTACACGGCTGGCCCACACATCAGCCCCTCTCTTACCCCATTCACTTCTGCATACACAATGCCTGCACCCTCTCCAAACTGCTGCCGCTGTCGCCCGACTCACCGCCGGGGACAACCGATTTTGCTGGGAGGGATGATGGCTCCCCTCCAGCATAGATTGCAGTGGGAGGATGGCAGTCATAGGCGAGGGCACTGTGCACACAATGAACAGCAAGTTGCAGCAACGCCAAGTGAGGTGAGTGGTCCTGACGTCTGCTTGGCGCCAACTGGATGCCTAGTCTTTGCCTAGGTGATGCAGTGACACCAATGATCCTAACAATATGTAAATTAATATATATACATAGAAATTAATCAACCGAACAATATGGAAACATATCTAGTTTCCTTGCAGCTGCCATGCACCCTTCCTCTTGCACACACCTGGTCCCATACGATAACACAAAAATCGAAGTCTACAATGACATAGTAACAAAGGAGTATCTTACAAGAAGATTTTTGGAAATACTAACGTTTAGTGTTTAGTAGCCTTTTGATCTAGAGTTGAGCTGACAATATAAAGATATAGGGAATATCATGAATACATAAGCTAGGATACGACCAGCCAAGGAACTAGGAGTCTAGGATAGCAACATCTGAGTTCTTATCTCAAAAGTGCAAATATGGTTTTTTTTATCTAATTTCTTATGCATATTGTTTGGACCTGTCATTGCACTTTTTATCATACCATAAACACACAATAGAGAAAATTGAAGATTGCATGGTCATAACAAGTTTCAAATTTAACTAGGACCACACATGCATTACTGTAACTCTGTAAAATGACACCAAGTAAAACATGATTGCAGATATCTAAACAAGTGTCAGATTTAACTACAATCATGCAAATGCATTCATTAGCCTCTAATAACAAAGCAGGCTAAGAAACTCTAAAACAAGAAACTAAATGAATTATTTGCCACCTCATGAACTTGTAAAAGAATAAGCAGAGCACAGAAAAGAGTACATATATGGGGTCACTGACCTGGATTTTCATGTTGACCAATGTCAATGCGCTCAACCTCAACCTGAGAATGATCATCAAAGGTCACAACCATGATTCAATACAAGGATCTTTTGAAACATCAAACGTTAAAATTGAAATTGTACAACATCAGATCATGAAGGTTGGCAAAGATTCCATATGATACTTCCATAAACGTATCAATATCTTCATCAGCTGACAAATTTGACTACGAATTTAGGACATACATTTCTAGAGGAATTTAGCCTCATTACATACATGCCAGAGTAAATTAGAAATGATACAAGAAGCTTCTGAATTAACCAAAAGCAAGCCCATCAGAATTAAAACCTTAGTATATTTATTGAGAGGATTAGTTAAAATATGGCAAATATATTGGCCTAAATCCCAAGCTTTACAAAGTTTGTCTAATGCATGTTAAATAAGGATTTGGACTCTTCATCTCGCATCCCAACGCCCATCTTCATAATTACTCTATTTTGAGCCCACCAGAAGGCTGAATTCACTGTTGATACCAACAATAGAGCAGCAGATTCAGTAGCATCAGCTGCCATGGTTCACTGGTATGATAACAATCTCAGAAACAAAAAGTGTTTGGTGTCACTATGCAAATAAAGAATGATTCTGTGGCATATTAACAAATTCCCACATCCAACTAACCTAGGCTCTGTTCTTTTAGCATTTTGGCTTCCCCGAAAGTCGAAACAAACGGGGCGGTTTCTTGATGCGGATTCTCTAAACGGCTTCCTGAGTCTAAAACCGTGTGCACCGTCTTTGTCGGCGTCAAGGTTATTAAGTCGACACTACCCTCGTAAGGACCGACTAGCCGACAGGTCCCCACTCTCGCCCTCTTCCTCCGACCGCCGCCCCCTACTACCTCGCCTTCTCTTCCTCTGACCGCCGCCTCCCACTGCCTCGCTCCCTCTCTCCTTCCCCATCTCCGGTGCTGGCGGTGCCACGGCGGAGATCGGAGCCGACGGAGCAGTGGATCCGACAGCGGAGACGGTAGATCCGGTGGCGGCGACGGCGGATCTGGTGGCGGCGATGGCAGATCCGGCAGCGACGACGGCGGTGGCGGCGCAAGTCGAGTCGTTGGCTCCAGTTGCTCCTTCGTCGGCGACTTGTCGACTAATCATCGACTTGATAACCATGGTTGGTGTCTCCACTTTCAGTTACCGTCTCAAAAAGTACAGACAAAAGCCATTAGCCGCAGCCTAAAAGAACAGAGCCTTTATTGACCAAGTAATAGCCCTAACAAAATCTCATCAGGGACAGGGATTGGATAAGTCTTTCTTTGATGAAAAAGAAGAAGATGAGGATAGGCAAACAATACCTGGACCTGTCAACCCCAGTCCAGTTGCAATACAAACAAAAGTTAATTATGATTTCTGCAGCAAGTAGAGTAGTTGAACATGCTCATTTTTATCAAATCACCAAGATCCACATTTAAAGAAAGGGAATGGAGCAAACCTACGTTGCACGGATACTTCTCAAAACTCACGTATCCGTATCAGATACCGTATTGGATACGGATACTCCTCCGATACGATCCGATACGTATCCTACCTGTATCCGAGCTTTTTTGAATTTTCAAAAAAAAATAATAATTCCGATACTTATCTGATACTTCACAGATACCCCCCCAATACTTAAAACCTAATTTCACTCATTTCACCCCTCCACCCACCCACTCCCTCACGCCTGCCTCACAGATACCCTCTGTATCAGCATTTTTGGGAAAATGGCGAATCACGGTATCGCCGTATCGCGTATCTGTATCCGTATCGGGGTATCCAGGTAACCTAGGAGCAAACTACCATATTTTGGCAAACAAACCTTCATAAGTGGTCCTCTACAGTACTTACATGATAAATATTGTGCAAGTGAGCTTGCTATCCAACGTTTGACCTTCTAAAATATAAATTGATTGAATGGCTAAAATCAAACAAAATATGGCAAGTTAAAGGTTTAGCACAACCACCACCAATTCGACTGCAGTTTTTGTGTCCAGGGGAACCGGCGTCCCCATTAGCAATTTCAACATGATGCGTTTCAAAAATCAAACAAAAATCATGGACGTAGCACCACAAAAGGTTATGTAAACCTGCAAAATTTCAATTTCAGATTTATCTCTGGTATCAAGAACCAAAAAAGACAAGCAGTCAATCATGCACTATTCATATGCGCCTGTCATTATGTTTTCTTGATACCACGGACGAATTTGAAATACAAAATTTGCAGGTTTACATAACTTTATATGTACTACATCCAGGATTTTTTGTTTGGATTTTTGAAACATTGCATCATGCTGAAAACATTAATGCGGACGCCTATTCATGGACACAAGTGAATTTTCATATTCAAACATTATCTCAGTTTTCAGAAAAATGACCAACACTTAGCTAGGGCAAATAAAATGCTAATAGAACTTACAGGAACTGAATGTACAGCAGGTTTGCTCATGGTCTGCGACTTGCCAACTTTTGCTAATGGAGGAGAATGAGATTCACCCATTCCAGTAGTTGTAGCTGCCAAAGTAGCTGCTGCAGACTCTCCTGGAACGCGGACATGCCTTAATCTCTTGACAGCCCGATGTAACCGCTCCAAGCGAAAGGTCTCGCCATCAAAAAACAAGACACCATCATTATCCTTGTACTCTTCTTGGCTTCCCTCGAATGTCACCTTTGGCTTGCCAGGCTGATTATTATGGAATTCCACAGTAACCCGGTTATCTTTAGTCTTCTGCAGAGACCCAGCTTGAGACTTATCAATGGATGCTGGCTTAAATTCATCTGTCAACTCAAACATAAAAAAATGATGTAATGCATAACCTGATTTTGATTTATAACATAAACAATAAGGACACAAGAGCTTCCCCAGACCACAAGACTATGCAGTTAGATTGCTAGATGCTATAAAGGAACTAGCTTTGCTTGCTTCCTAGTCAATTATGCCCACTGTGGTAATTTTTGTAGCTCACATACAAATACAATGCACGAGAAAGAAATAAATAAAGGTATAATAATCTCATTAACATCCAGTTAATGACCGGAAAGAGAGATCAAATGGGGCATAGCCAACAGCAGATTACACAGATAACCAAGAAGAAAGTTTTAAGATCAGTGTGCATGGATCAACGCATTACATATATCGATAACATGTGCCTTTCTACCAACAAAAAGTGTTATTTAGAACCCCGTTATCAAAAAATGGAGTGTCACATGGAAGAGAATGCTGGAAAGCAGCCAACAAAAATGTGCTTGCATTGGACATTTGGTAAAGACTGAAGCAATATGCCCAAGTTCAGCAATGGAGAATGATAAAGATTACCCAGGACAGGAGTTTGCTGGTTTGCAGTAGAATTACAAAGCCATGACGGCCTTTTCAAGCCATCAGAGAGGAGAAAAAATTAGAAAATAATTGCTCCCATTTTGGTGAATGCCAATTTTGATTCTTTAGGTTATCCAATGACTTATTTTCTGGGGCCTAGTGAAAAACTAATAATGAAAAGGTTTCGTATGGCCTAGTCCAACACAAAAAGGATGTACCGTAAAGAAACTAGTAGCAACACCTGTTTTTCAGTTCAATTTGTTTGTGTCAAAAAAAGTGCCCTAAACTACTGTGTGCAAACTGTAAAGCCCACCGTCATTCATTGGGATAAATTTATTTTCTAATAATTCCAAGGAACAAGGCTTGAGCTAAATCGTGCCTGACTTGGGGTTTCAAATTGGCCAACTCCGATGGCTCAAGGATGGCAGTTCACAATCTCCCATTTAAAAGAGTGTCTTACCTGATGAAAACCATGACTTATGGAATAATAAGGCCAACGAGATGTGTAAACCGAAAGACAACAGAGAGGAGAAATACGAGAGCATAAAGTGACTAGAACTAGAAGTACTTATAAAAGAGAGGATAAAGGGCGCATTCGTCACCACAAGCCAGCATGTTCTTGTTAGTTGCTATCATTATTCGCCCATAATCCCTGTTGTGGTGACTCTTCATACCGAATGAAACTGGGAATATTTACTCCGCCATATCAAACCCCAATCATGCCAGGGCAGGCTGCGGCCACTAATTTGAGTTACAGACCACGAATTCCAACACGCCACGCATCACGAACCATACCCACACTCGGTCCAAGAAACCCTACCTCCCATCCCACTAAACAACGCTCAAATTATCGCCGATGCGGATCCTATGCTAGGGCGGTGTTGCGCTACACATGCAGTTTTGACGAGATGCTGATGCGATTCGTGGGTAGCAACAAAAGAGGGAAGAGGATTTGAGATCGTACAGCGGAGGTGCAGTACTTGGCGGTGGGGAGGGTCGCGGCAGGAGGAGCCAAGCCGGAGCTCGTACCACCGATTCGGTTGCGGCGCAGTGCTCGGCTCGCCGCTGTTGCTGCTCGCCATCCCGCACCGTCCGCCGCCGGCGCTCGATTCTATTCGGTTCAGCGAGCGACGGATCGATCCGTAGGCTGCTGCTGGCCCCCTCAAATTTCCGACGCCCCAAGTTCTGCCCTTCCGGTGGTTTCTCTCAAATTTACAGTAACCCCCTCAACTCACGGCTTAATTCCGAAAACATGCTTAAACCAGTCTTAGTCTAGACGTTTGTCCATATGTTACCCGGAAAAGAAATCTAGAAGAATCGAAAAGGCGATTTTATGGACGAAACGAACGTGCTCCTGAGCTACTGCTACACCTCCTATAATAACTAACTAGGAAGAGAAGCGCGCTACGCTGCGCCAGTTTAATTTAGTACGAAGTAGTATAGCCTGGGAAAATGACAGCATTGAGCAGTCGCTGACTCACAATGGCACCCGTTTATTTTAGTGTGAGGTAGTAAAGGCCGGGAAAATGACAGTATTGAGCGGTGGTTAACTCAGGGGCATCATTTTTAACCATGTTGTCAACAATGGCTCTGAACTAAAAAAATGCATCATATACATATAGTACTTAGTATCTTCTGAATACATAGTACCTAGTACAGACAAAATACCAAAGGCACACATGTTGTCAGCAGATGTTCGTGTTACGAAACCTAGAAGGTTCTAGTGTGGGCAAATACCATAATTGTCCTTGGTGAGTTTAGACTATAAATAGAGAGATTTGTACCATATAAACTGATCTAAGATCAAAAATCAATAAAGACTGCATCTGATGTTCTCTCTCAATTGGTGTCTCTATGATTGATCCATGGCGTTCTTGGTGATTGATTGATTGCGTGGATCGCGTTACCGTTCATCTACTCTCATCAATTTTTTAACACGTTATCAGCACGAATCACTCTTTAAGGTGCACGATTGAAGCATTGATCATCAACGGGGAGACGATATCATGATCAGAAGGATCGGATCGACAGCGCAACAAGCCAATCTAAATGGCGAAATCATGGACTATGACATCGCCTTGACTGAATGACGGGATAGGTTGATACAGCCACCAGTTAGTTGATCTCATCTCTTTCGTATCATAATCAATCTACTCAATGCCTAGCAGTAGCAATTCATATATGTATATTTGTTTGTTTGATCTCTACTGCTATCAACACGAAAATCAAACCTGTAAATGAGGCCTGGATGGCCATGCACCTGGTCCTATTCGACCACATCGTGCGCAGCCTCAACAACTGCGGCATGCACCGCCGGCATTGGCAAAGACGACCTGCCATCGAGATTGCCCACCGCACCTCAACGCCGCCTGCTGCCAACAGCCGCCGCACCTACGCCTCGTTGTCATGGTTGCCCGAAGCCACCACCGACCGCTGGGAGCGCCGCCGCCTCCACACCTCTGCGCGCGGCTTTTCCCCACCCCACCGGCGCCATGCGGTCGCCCGAAGCTGTCAGCCGCCACCTCGCACCTGAAGCCACTCGTCGGCCAGCCAAAATCGCCTCTGCGCCGTCGCCGCACGGCCCCGCAGTCGCTTCTGCGCCCGACCACCAGAGTGCCTGAAGCCACAGCCGCCACGCTCGTCAGTCCTAGACACCACCTCTGTGCCTGAGTACGTGCCGACCCGCCAAAGCTGGCTCACCGCCACTGCGCCGGTCGGTCGCCCGAAGCTGCTGACATCCCCCTGAAGTCGTTGCGCCGCCACACACTGGCCACCTGAAGCCACGCTGGTCGCCCACCACGCTCGACCTTCCCGCTGCAACGGCCTCCAGCCTCCGCACCTAGAATCTTTTGCCGCCTAAAAGGCCCTATCGATTCGGCTCCTCCTCTCACTAGCCTCGGTCGCTCGTTAGATCTCCAACACAACACGGTCGCCCCTAAAGGCTCTCACGCCGCCACCATGCCCGAGAGATCCCGCTCGCCACACCGGCCACCCGCACCCAAAGCATCGCCGCTGCCCTTACTCCTAGTGCCTTGAGCCACCCCCCCAAGAGCGCCGCTGCCTACCGGCGGCCGTCCGTGAGCGACCGGTGAGGAGTAGAGGCCGGTCTTGGTGTCGGTGAAGAGGGGTGAGGAAGAACAATGGAAGGATTAGACCGGTGGGGAAAAGATAATGGGTGACCGGTGGAGAAGATAAGGTTGGATTTTTGTGTTAAGGCCCCTAAGGTCTCAGGAAATTATGAGTATGCGTCGGTATGTGGTAATTTTTGTAATATAGCCCCTGGACTCTCAGAAAATTAAAGTAATAGTGCTAAGAGGTTGAAAATACTTATAAAATTGACCCTAAAGTTTGTCAGTATTGCAAATAAGTCTAGTAGACTGAATTTCGCTCTAAAATAATTAATTTTTAGATTATATGAGCTTGTTTACAGCCTCATTTAATACTTTGGTATTATTTTATGCTTCTAGATTTATTTTTAGCATATTATTTCTACTTATTTAGTAATTCTAAAAATTATTAATTAATTAGCAGAGTTTCATTAAAATTGCTAGAAAATTCTAGTAAATCCTAGAAACATGGTTTTTAGGTATATGAGCTTCTATAAATCTGTGAAATCTTAGACTTAGTACCCCTTGGAAGCATTATATTTCTTTTATAGTTTATTTCCTAGTATTGTGTGTTTGGGGATTTATTTAATGGTTAGTAATTCTGAAAATTGTTTAAATACCCTAATAATTATCAGATAATCCCAAAAGATTGCTAGAAAAATTTGGAAATGATACTTTACCTACTGAATAGATAGAAGTAAATATTTACTGTTTGCACTCGTTCCATGCACCTGAGATTACCTATCAAAAGTAAGTATGTAGCAAATTGCATGAATATTGTTGGATTTTGAGCATCACTAAGTGGATATTTGCTCGCCCTGAATGGCTGCAAATATATCACCTAGGCATATTTTATTGGCATACAGTCATACCACTGTCAAGCATGATGCTAACAGAACTGTACCCCTTTTACCGTTAAGGTAAAAACTTTGTAGTTGGTGAGATATCGCCTCTACCCTACCTTGAAGTATCACTGATGGCCTTGTAGGCACTTTGCCAGGATCAATTGCTGTCTCTTGGACTAGAAGTTCGCATGAGAGTATTACTCCACCTTGCATCACACTGTCTCCGGATAAAGTTTAGCTAACTCGTATGTTACCAATAAACAGGTGTATTCATAAGCAAGAATACACCTACGGTGAACAATATGGAGACCAGCGGCATTCTTCCAGTTCTCCCTTAGCCTTATTTAGATATTATTATCCTACATGAGTAGCATCAAATTATATAGATACAACTCCTGTCGAGCTTGATCTTGCTTATGAAGAGCACCTCTTATCTTTTGCTGAAACTATGCATTAGATAATTATTTTTTCAGATACCATAACTATTTGGTCTAAGTCGTTCTATTAAAACTTTACCTCTGCTGAATAGTTGCTTAATAGAACACATTGCTAGTAACATATCTTACCTAAAGTAAGATTAATTAATCATGCATGGAATAACATTTGTAAAATTATGTCTGATATTTGAAAAGAATGACATGCCTCCGTTTATTATTGCTTGGATGGAAATAGGAAAAATGTCCTTCTTAAAGACACAAGAAATCTAGTCAAATGTTAAATCCCGGAAGGATCACCTCGACTAGAAAACTATGAATCCCAAAGACTTGCAGTCTATATGCAACCCCCATCTTCCATATCACCAAGTGTATGATGGTTTCACGCTAATAAAATTTTACTCTTGAAGTAGTATAATAGCAATTTATTGCTAAAACTTTGATTTACTTCAAAGCAACTGCTAGAAGCAACTGCTAAAACTTAGAATTTTACGGTTAGCATGAAAAGGGAGAAATTTAGGGTATATGAGGAATACTAGAAGCACAAAGTAATGACAAGTATTATGGAATATCCTAGATCAAATCTAGAATCAAATAAGCCTGAAGTTATAAATTTGAAAGATTATTGAAACTGCTATCCATACTATTGGCAAATCACTGCAACCCTCGAAGGGTAATTGATTTGTCTCCAATAATGTTAATCACCAGCATGTGACCACATAAATGGGAATTACACGATAGCATAAAACTACCGCTCATATGCCACTGGAAGCTATAGATATTTGCCCGAAGCAAATATAACTCTTAAATTACTAGATGACCTATTGAATGTTAATGATCCTGAATGATCTAAATCTATCATACTTATTTGGCATCATAAATGATAATAGGCATATAAATTACCCTCCAATTAATCACATATATTCCTATAGGATAATTATTCCATCTGGGAGGTTAAACTAGAAATATATTCCAACATAATATATATTCCATGCAGATTAATAGATAGTCATATTTTATGTGACAACGTTATGCACTGGTAAACATCTTGAAGATGGAACTTTTGCTGTCAAAACATAATACTCTGGACCAGGTCAAAACATATTGCACTAACACAAAATCTGAAGTTTGTGTGATCCAAAATTTTAAGTCAGAAGTATAAGTAATTAGATCATAACATTGGGCAATATATAAGAAACTAGAATATTTCTGTTGTATCAGATTAATAACCCATCAGATATTTTGGATAATCTATCAGAAGTAGAGATGTGCAGTTTTCCATGCCACTGCATTAATAAATATCTAACTCACTGCATTAAGAAAAAGAACCCCCAATTAAAGATTAGTGTCTATTATAAGAATCAATCATTTCTTATATGATATCACCACCATAGCATACTAAGGGAATTTTAATGTATGCTATTAAGCAGGATCACATCTTCAGCATTAGGAGGAGAGAAATGTCCAAAATTTTTTGAATGCTGTGATATTTTTTTGAAGAAAGATCTTTACTAAAGCATATGCATATCGTGGTATAAAGTCTCACCAGAATGTGCTTGATTTAGGTGAATGATTAGCCACATCCAGAAGTTATGTGGCACAAACATCGCTGATGACCCAACCATTATCTATGAAGATAATGCAGTTTATGTGGTATAGATGTAAATGAGTTATATTTAGAGTAATTTCATGAAGTATATTGCTCATAAATTCTTTTATCCTCACAAGCTCCAAAAAAACGAAGAGGAAAGATATTGAAGCTAAATCTTGTGATAATTTGGTAGATTTATTCACAAAATCTCTCATAACCTCTAGCTTTTAGAAGTGCGTTCGAGGCATAGGGATGAGACAGTCTAGAGAGTTACAAGTCTTAGGGGAGTAAATTTCTGAATCATAGCCTTGATGTAAAGTCAGAAGACTTACATGATTCTGAAGATCTAAATGTTGCACTCTTTTTCTCTTTGTGAGTTTTTTCTGAAATTTTTCTCACGTAAAGATTTTTAATGAGACAACAAGTGTGTCACAAGAAACGGATGCGATGTACTTTTTTTCCATCCATTTTTTCCTACTGGTTTTTGGGAGGAGTTTTTAAATGAAGCATGTACATGTCGTGGTATTCGCTTAAGGGGAAGTGTTACGAAACCTAGAAAGTTTTGGTGTGGGCAAATACCAGAATTGCTCTTGATGGGCTTAGATTATAAATAGAGAAATATTGTACCATGTATACTGATCTGAGATAAGAAATCAATAAAGACTACATCTGGTGTTATCTTTCAATTGGTGTCTCTGTGATTGATCCACGGCGTTCTTGGTGATTGATTGATTGCGTGGATTGCGTTACCATTTACCTACTCTCCATTGATTTCTTAACAGTTCGATTCAAACCCATACCGGATGGAAGCGAAAAATAAATAGCGTCTGAACTTAGGGAAGCTTCAGCGTTAATAGACTGCACAAAACAATAATCTAAAAGAGCTAAAAGGCATAACAAATCTCATTTCATAGCGGGATCGTAGTTGAGTAATTTATCAGAAGTGTCGAGGAGTGGGGACAAATCTGCAAACACAAAGGCCTTGTGTAAATGGTAATACACGATCCAGTAAATGAAGTGCAGTAATTACGCTGGAGTACATCTAGGAAACCACCTCCAACCGGTGAAAGGAATTGAAAGTCTTCAATTGATGGACTCATGGTCCTATGAGAACAAAGCAAAAACTATAGCAAATATGTAAATTACTTGAGGTTTGAATGCACACACCACTTTGTAATCATCTTATTCGGAGAGCATGTAAATAAATATACAAATATTGCTGGTAAAAATTCAAATGTAATTAGGAAACTATTGAGGCTGTTTTAAAACCTAAACAACCTAGCTTCTTGTTAATTGTCAGGCATTGAAACTCCTCGATAGGTAAGGAGGGAACAGCAGTTGCCTTAGTAAATCTACCTGAAATTGCTGGTGCACAATTTTTTATTGCTATCCTTTCTCAACAGACAAGATATACAGGTAAGAAAGCTGAAAAATCATAAACAAAATACAGCCTCTATATCGTTCAGTTCAGTTCAGGCTTCGCATAGCAAACTGATGAGCTTGTACAATTGAACTATTCATTGCCATCTCTCGTACCGAACAAAAATATATCACTGTCTTCATTCTATCTTCAGGTGGATGACAACACCACCTAAAGAGTAAAGAGCATGGATACTTTCAAAACCATAATGCCTGCAAAAAGTGAAAAATACACTAAGAAAGCACATACAAATAATTTATGGCCTGCTTACTTTTCATGGGCAGTGGCATTTTTTGGATTTGCACCATTCTGGCATACCGACTAAAGAAGTTTCTACATAGAAAACGAATCAGTTGAGGAAAAGGGAACCTGAGGGTCACGTTTATGAATAGTTCAGCTAAAAATGAGTATAAGTACGGAATTGATCATCTTACCACGGAAAACAATAATCTTATAGCATATACCAATCTTCTGCTCCAAATATAGCATATACCAGATTATAATGATGCAGATTAATCATATTATATATATATATATCCTATCTTTACTATTATAAAAGAAGGAGTTGGTGGTTGGTACGGCCTCTCTCCTCTCTTCTCAGCCATTCGATCTGATTATAACATAAAATCTGAACCATCTATCACCCCTCCCTCCCCCCCACCCCGCACGCCGCCGCCTCCCCTCCCTCCCACTCCGCTCCGCCTCCCCACGCCGCGCGCCGCCTCCTCCCCTCCCTCCCACTACGCTCCGCCTCCCACCCCGCCGCCTCCTCCTCCTCCCACTCCGCTCCGCCTCCCACCCCGCGCGCCGCACCGCCTCCTCCTCCCCCCTCCCCCGCCTCCCCTCCCTCCCGCCGCCGCCTCCCCTCCCTACCACTTATAAGGTTGTTGCTCTGTCTCCGTGGGCTTAGTTGTATTCAGTCCATTTGGACCTGTGGCCCGGTGAGTAAACCCGGTTCCAACAGCCGCCTCCTCCCCTCCATCCTAAGCGCCGCCTCCTCCTACCACCCCTCCGCTCCGGCGCCGCCTCCTCCCCCCACCCCGCGTCGCCGCCTCCTCCTCCCCACCCCGCACCGTTGCCTCCACTCCCCCCACCCCGCTCCTCCGCGCCGCCGCCGAGTCCTCTCCCCCCGTTCTGCAACACGTCTCCGTTTCATACCGATGCTCCTCCCTCCTCCCCATGCATGCTCGGATCTAGACACCCCATCCCTCACCGCCGCCGCCTCAGCACCGGCCGGATCTGGACGATCCCTCCCCCACCGCCGCTTCCACCGGCCGGATTTGGTCGGGCACATGTGCATGTACGTCGTCGCGCTGGAGGCGAGGAGCAGCGCCGATGACCGTGGTAGTGGAGCTATTGCAGTTGTGGTTGCCAACCGTCGAGCTTGAACAACGTGTTTGCAAATGCAGCAGTTGCAAGCAGAGACGTGTTTGGCAGTTACACTGAGGTACGCTCGTTTCCCTATCCCTTCTTTTGTTATTCTCCGCCTCCCATCTCTTCTGACATTCTCCTATTTCTTCCTCCGTTTGCACACTCACCGGTGTTCGAGGAGGCGGATGAACCAAGCATTGGAAGGTGAGTCAAATCAAGCTTTGTAGCATTGGAGCATCCTTCTCCCCCAACGCCGCCGCCCCCGTTGCCTCCTTCTCCCCCAGCGCTGCCGCCCCCGTCGCCTCACCCGACGCCGCCGTTGTTGCCTCACCCGACGCCGCCGGGAAGGGCATCACCAAGCTGTTCCCCATCCAGGTACGAGGAGTTGGCAGTTTTTATATGTTGGAATTGTCTCAAGTGTTCATTATAAGGTTTAGGTGTTAAATGCGGTTTTCAAGGATCTCTTAGCTCAATGTGAGGCTCAACCTTCTGCGACGGTGGAATTTCCATGTTCTTGCTCCTGAAATAGCGCATTTTTTAGTTTGGTATGGCTATTGTAGAAGAGTGCAAGTCCAAACATTGTTTTCATGTTCCCAGCAGTAAAACAGATCAGCGATCAATTTAAGTGAAAATTTTGAGTCCTGGTGATTGATAACTTCTCCTGTTATCCATGCTAAATTGAAATATTGACTTTGTTTTATGGGAGGCATGAATGCAAAAGTCTTGTGCCTTTCATTTTGGATTGTAAACTTTTGTTCACTGGAGTTCAGTGCTTCTCTGTTCATGTATTTGGCAGTAGAAAGATGGCATTTTGTATTCCCTTTAACATATGTAGTTGAAAAGGTCTATTACATGTTCAAGAAATATACCCTTGCATGCTATACGAATTCAGTTAGGATTGGAGATATTTATCTAATTTTGAGTTAATTGTTAAAAAATGAAGCAATTTAATACTACTTGTTCGTCTATAAAGATGTTACTAGGGGGTTTACTTCTTATGGCAACTGAGATGAATTTGCACCAGTCTAACAAGATCTACAACCACTTTACCTGATAGATAAAATAGTGTAGTTGGCATTGGCCTTTCTACTTGATTTGCAATGGTACCCTTACATTATTTCGGGCATTCATACTTGTACACATCCAGTCTGTGTATTCTCTATGCTTTTACATTGTTGAAATATTATGTTTTACCAAGCTTAAATTCTACTAGAACTATCAGTACCATGTTAAAGTGCACAACAAATATAGCTGACAAAATTAACTTCATTACAGGAAATAAGACATTTGTGTTCTTATCTGCAAGATCTAAAGAACGCTTCGGCTGAAGAAATCCTTTCATCCAGTCTGTGTATTCTCTACATTTCTCCTTCTCCCCCAACGTCGCCGCCCCCGTTGCCTCCTTCTCCCCCGGCGCTGCCACCCCCGTTGCCTCACCTAACGCCGCCGCATCCACCACCGCCTCAGCCTCGTCCATCTCCCCCGTGGCCACCAAGCGGCCGCACCTCGTCGGTGACGACACATCGGTGCCTGAGTTATGATGTTTACCAATAGTCCCAATTGTTTAAATAAACAACAAAAATACTTGCAAATGAAGGCATAGCTGCAAATATTTGGGATAAATGAGCTTATTTTTTCCCATTCTTGTACGATTGTATATTGAATAACGATGTTGTCCTAGTCTGCCGTTGGTACCCAAAAGGTTTTTTTGTAGTTACTGTTCTCTTTGGCCTAACACTTTTGAGTTAGTAGATGCATCCACTTTGAAGAAAGATGTAGCTGAAGGAGCTGACATCATGGTTGCAAGAGAACTTACTGGAGGTAATGTTGTTGACTAAATTACGATTAAACATGGATAATGATTTCTCTTTCATCGCTAAATTAAATATTTCTATGTGCATTCTGGTGAAACTTGAAACTTCTAATAGTAATTTGTAATTCTGCGTGGCAGGAATCTGCTTCAGCAAACATAGGGGTTTTAGAACCAATGACAAGGGGGAGAACACTGGCTTCAACACTGAAATATTGTTGTAGGCATCTATAGTTTGGAGAGAACGAGTAACTGCACTAGCTTCCGAATTCCCTGACATTGAGCTCTCACACATGTATGTTGATAATTCTGCAATGCAGCTTGTTAGGAATCCTAAGCAGGTTTGTATTTAATTTACTGCACCCTGGGCTAAGCAATATGAGATTGTGTTGACCTACTGAATTCCCTGCATCATCGCAGTTTGACATAATTGTCACAAACAACATTTTGGTGACATTATCTAATGAAGCATCAATGCTCACGAGAAGCATTGGAATACTCCCTTCTGCCAGTGTTGGTGAATCGGTAATGGGTGCCCTTCAATGTTCTCTCTTGCCCTCTGAATTGTTTATAGACGCACTTAGTTTCTGCTGAAAAATGTTGGAAGAACAAATGCTTAACAATCTTCTCTTTCTATGCAGGGGCCAGGTCTTTTTGAAACTATTCATGGCTCTGCCCCTGACATTGCTGGCAGGTTGAGATGACTTCTAATTTTAAAACAATCCACTTAAGACACTTAATTGGCTTTTAATATGTAACTTTGTTTGAAATTCTGCTTCCTCTTACTATTTACTGGATGCAGGACAAGGCAAATCCGTTAGCTACAATTCTTAGTGCTGCGATGCTACTGCATTATGGCCTTGGAGAAGAAAATGCTGCAAAGAGAATTGAAGCTGTAGTTACAGAAACGTTGAACAATGGGTTACGAACTGGGGATATATATTCTCTAGGAACAGTAAGATTAATTTGTTATGGAACCATTGTCAACAAATACCGTGTTTGCATTTAATATTTGCTAGATTTATGTTGAGGAAAATTTCAACGCCTACTAGCTACTTTGTATGTTTCTGTCGAACAGTTTTCCTATTGACATATATCCCTACTAATAATATTTGATGCAAAGTTATGAGTTTTGTTGCAACGTCTTCATATTTATTATTTAGTTTGAGATCATATTTGATAGTATGCATCATTTTTATTTGGTTTTCCGTTGCAACGCATGGGCACCTTACTAGTGTGTGTGTGTGTGTGTGTGTGTGTGTGTGTGTGTGTGTGTGTGTGTGTGTGTGTGTGTTATTAGAGTTGTATGCCAAAGACAATTATATTATAATATCTAACCACACAATTGCACAGGTAAATCTGCTAGTTATAAAAAGTAGTTGCTACTACATTACCACGCAAAATTGAGAGCAAACTAAATAATACAATAGCCATCATTCACTGGGTTAAGCCAACTATCCAAGTTGTCAATTTCACATTAGTGTAGCTGTATTTGCTTACATGAATTGACACTTTTTTACTTGCACCAATGTCTGGAACCATCTCTTGGCAAAGTGGTAGAATTGTGGGTTGTAAGACCATATGGTTACAGCCTTATGAGAGCGGTGAATATTTGACATAGCTTGTTTCTTGCTTATATTGATTGAGTTTGATTTTTATATATTTAAATTTTGTCTTGTGATTTTCTCAAAGCATCAGTCAGACCAGCCTAGGCAAGCAGTCAGACCGTTGAGAGATTGCAATCAAACTGGCTTTTCTTACGATATGGGTATGCTACACTAGCACAGATTATTTTTGTTGTTGCATAAACTAGAAAATTCATGTGAGTAAGAGATCATAGATCGTTACTACTAAACGCGCAGTGCAGTGAAAGGAGAGTTGAAGCGACTGATTCAACGTAGTGTGCGTCCATATAGTGGATATTGTCGATTGTCCTTTGGCCATCGTCTCCTCCTCATGATTGTCCCGATTAGTGTCGCAGTTGCAATAGCATCTCTACCAAAATCTACAAGTCTAAGGATACAACATTGTTCGTTAGTGTGTTAGCACTAACGCGCATGATAGGGGGTTTTGAGAGGTGATAGCTAGGGCTTCGATAGGTGTGTCTCAGGAATCCCTTCCTAAGCCCATCTTAGGAATCCCTCCCTAAACCCCTCGCCTCTCTATATATATAGCCTCAACCAGATCCTTATCTAGTGTGATTAGATATCATATCCAACTCGGAATGTATCTGACTGAATCTTTATCCAATATGAATAGAGATAGTATCCCACCAGGAGAGCCTCCAACTGGATCCAATACTAGTAGAAATCATATCCCACTCAGAGTCTACCATCCAAACCCTTATCGTTCCAACCTGTTAAGTATATGACCCTATACGTTCATGTATATTCTCGGCCATGGGTCGAAAACTCATTTTCGGTCCACAAGCCGGTAGCGGTCACTAGTAAGACATAACGACTCCTAAATATACATAAAAAATCATATCAGACAAACCTATATAGTTCTTATGTACCGATCCATTTGCTTGATGATACCAGATTGAACCCAAAACGAGGAACGTGCCATTTTATGATAGCTTGATTCTTCACTTGAACCTTTAGTGGATTGCTCAGTTGTGATTGACTCATCAACCACATTTGGCATAGTCATTCACTTCTTTAATCCAAACACATCAAGGGGCCCAGAGATATCTCTCTCATTATATAAGAGGGGCAAATTCTATCTTCACCAGTCACATTCCTCCGCATGCTTCATAGTAAATTTAAAAGCTATATTTATAACTACCTAGTTACGGACAAGTGTTTAGTAATCCCTAAGTAAACTATTACACATGTAAAAAAACTATAATGATCTTAGATCTAAGAATTCTATATATACTATATATGAGACCAACTAATGACATACTATAATGAGACCAAGTAATGACATTTAATAATATAACAATTCTCGTAATATCTCATGATAAGTCAATGCAACACCATGTTCTCTAACATGTGTCCATATTATTGATTTTATATCCCCATATCCACAATCCAAGGAACATGATCATCAATCAATATATGTGTTGATCTATATATTATAATTGTCCCACATAATGATATAAGATCAAGGATAAATTAGAATAACATCAAAATATGAATAAAACATTCATGAACAAGCCACATACTTATTGATCAATATGAAAGACATTAATTTAAGAGACAAAATAATGTATTATTCAAAAAATCTGATTGTACGACTTTAACTGTTTTGCCAAGTTGATTCTATACTTCATTCTAAAATTTCTTGAACTTTTCAAAGAATTTAGGCTTATGCCTCATTAAGTAGATGTAACCATACCTAGTAAAGTCATCAATAAAAGTTATGAAGTACTAAAACCACCTCTAGCAGTTGAGCTCATTGGTCCATATACATCCGAATGTACTAGGGACAACATTTTTTTTGTCCTCTCACCTAGACCAGTAAAAGTTGCCTGAGTCATTTTACCAAGTAAACAATACTTGCATATTTCAAATGATTTAAAATCAAATGAGTTTAACAGACCATCTTTACGGAGCTTCTCCATGTGCTTCACATTTATGTGACACAAATGACAATGCCAAATATAAGTGTGATTCAAATCATTAGATCTAAGTCTCTTAGCATTAATGTTATAAATAAGTACATCCTCAATATTTAAAATATATAATCCATTCACCAATGGAGCATAACCATAAAGCATATCATTAAAATAAATTGAACAGCAATTGTTCTTTATTATGAACTCATGACCTTCCGATCCCAAACATAAAGTAGAAATAAAGTTTTTGCTTAGGCAAGAATACAATAACAATTATTTAATTTCAAAACTAATCCTGAGGGTAAAGATAATGGTAAAGTGTCAATATCCAATGTGGCAACTCTTGCTCCATACCCATGTGCATATCAACTTTGCCTCTTACTAAACTCTTACTCTTTATCAGCCTCTACATCGAACTGCAAATATGAGCAGCTGAACCAATATGAGAAGTAGCAAGATTTATTTTTATAACATTTATACTTGAAATAGAAGTCTTACTTCCCTTGTTATTTTCTAGTTCTACCAAATACTTCTTACAGTTTCTCTTCTAATTTTCAGTCTCGTGGCAATGGTAGCAAATAGTGTCAGGTACAGTGACAATCTTTAGCTTCTAAAGTTATATTTAATACTCAAGATCTTATCTTGAGTTTTGCTCGTACCCTTTATTTTGTCTAAATCTTAGATTTCTTTTTTTAAAGTTGGTAGTCTTCTAAGTCATCATTAAATGATTAGAGCTTTTCTAAATGCTCTTCTCCACTGAATTGTGCATCCCACACAACTCGGTCATTGACTTCTTCACGCTATTCATATAAAAGTTCAAAATGACTAGCTCATAGCTCAGAGAGAGAGAGACTGGAGAATGACATTAGTAGCCAATTCTTGGCTAAAGAGAAAATCAAGCTTTTTCAAACTCTCAATGTAACCAATCATCTTGATTATATAAGGGCTGACCGAACTTCTTTCAGCTAACTTACACACAAACAATGACTTAGAAGTGTTATACCTTTCAGCTCTTGTCTAGTCACCAAACATGCCTATAAGACCCACAATCATATCGTACACATCCGTGTTCTCATATTATTTCTGAAGCTCAGAGTTCATGGTGGCAAGCATGAGACAACTAACTTCAAGTGAGTCATTACAATATTTCTCATACTCGTTCTTTTTGACACGAGTATCATCTTCAGTTGGTTCATCCGGATATGGAACCTCTATAACATATTTCTTATTTTCTTACTTGAAAATAATTTTCAAGTTATGATACTAGTCAATGAAGTTTATTCCACTTAGTTTTTCTTTCTCAAAAATTGATCGCAAGTTAAAACTAGGTGTGAAGAAAGTAGATAGTGGCATGGTCTATAACATAAAATATATACAAAAATTTAGCACTTTATTTATATAAAATCTTCAATTAAATAATTTAACTAAAGATATTTCCACTATATGTTTAAAAACTATGTTTCCTCTAATAACATATAGTGAATCAAGATCCATATTTCACCAAGACCTAGTGAGCTTAGGTGAACAACCCCTTCCTAATTATATCACATATAACTCTTGTTTGTTGAGTGACATCCATATTCTCGGCCTCAACACTATGCCCTTGGCCCAAAACTATTTTGGTAGCCTAGTCAAGTTAAACTAATATTATACATGAAATGTCCAACACTTATCCTATCTTATTGAGATAATTAATTGAGTTTGATTTTTGTATATTTGAATTTCGGCTTGTGATTTTCTCGAAGCACCATTCAGATCGGCCTAGGCAGGTAGTCTGACTGTTGAGAGGTTGCGATCAGACCAACTTTGCCTTGCAATCTAACTAACCGGATTAGGGAAGTTTGGCTGGCTTGCTAGCCACGATCAGACCGGCCCTTACTAAGGTGAGTTGAGTTGAGGTTGTTCTGTGATTTTGGTTGTGTCAGTTACGCCAGGAGTCCATGCAGGTGTTAGTCATGGTGTGTCCATATAAGGGTTAGTCATGGTGTAAGTTCATGCATATGTTTTGCTATTTGAGAATCAATAACATATCATTTGTACTTGGATCAATTACTTTGTTCTTTGGTGTACAGATGCTTTGATAGTTGTTGTGACCAACGTCAAGACCAAGACTACGGAAGGGGGCATGAGGTTATGGCGTGTCGTATAAATCCAGGCGGAGCAACATCTCAACCCGAGAAATATTGGAGAAAGACAAGGGTCATGAAGTTAGTGTGCCATGGAGCAACATCACCACTTCCTCAAAGCAGGCATACGGTCTTGACGACAAGTATTGGGCATCACAAACTATAGTGTGATGTTGGTATGCCACTGGACTTGGGTGATCCACTAAGAAGTGGCTGGTGGTTAGGGTTAAGTGAAAAGTGAAGAGCCTCTACTATATAATCTTTGTGTTGAGTTGAGTCATATAAGAGACTTGAGATATTAGGATTACGGTTTTCATGTATTGAAGCCTTTTTATGTGTATGCTCTAGGCTTATAGCTTTGTTATTTTAAGGGATTGATTGTAAAACATTTCTCTTTAAGTAAAATAAAAATCCAAAGTTCACTGAAGTGAGTTGTGCCATAGATCCTCTCTTATATTTTTGATTTGCTTAGCTTTCTTATTTGGATTTATCTTTTCTTGAGCTTTTCTGGTGCCAAGAACGTGAGTGGTGGAGATATCTTCTAGAGATAAGATCTCATCCATCTGGTTATAATTTAGAGTAAGTTCTTGAGTTCACTCAGTTTTTCTGAAGAGAGGTCTCTTGTAGGTGATTTGGATTGAATTTGTGGTATGCTCTAGCTTGCTGTAACATGTGGGAACATATCTAAGGTCACATAAATTATCTAGGACTCACGAGTAAGAACAGATTATGATTCCGGTTTTGGTTCACCCTTTACTCAAATAGAAAAGGTACATAACTTTGGCAACAATTCTCTTGATCGTTAATTGGAATAGGTTTGTGACTTCCTATAGAAAGTGTATACTAAGTTTCAAGTTATTTAGATCATCGAATCAAAAGTTACAAGGATTTTTTTTATTGAAACCGTACTGATTTTACTATTATTTTCACCTGATTTTACTAGTCACCCTCGCCAAAGGTCTCACTGCCAGCAATTTCCAATCTGACTATTCCTAGCTAGAGGTCTGAACGATATAACTTTGAATTTATATGATTTTGCATTACTTGGCTTAGGGCTTTATTAAGTGTATGAATTTATGTTTTCAATACATGTTGTTAATATTTAGGTGAAGATTTTGAAGGAGTTATTCATTACCTCTGACTCCCCATACCCATCTTACATGGCATATAACACTATCCACCTGGGTTCAAATTCATGCTCACCTTTTACACACACGCGACTGCGTTTTAGTAGAAACTCTACCAGTGATAAGGGGTGTACTTGCTTATAGTGCACGTGTGTGGTGACGTGTGCGTGTTCCTTGTAATCAAAAGAAAAACTTGCACTAGCGTCCAACCAACAAATTTTGCTTGAAGTAAACGTAATCAGGCTGATCAAATTTTGCTATCAACTATCAAGCAGCCAAAGATATCTATCATTTCAGTGTCATCTTGCTTGAGGTAAACGTCATGCCTTTCAGCTTTTTGAATCGAATTACATATGAAATTGAGCATTAGGAACAAGTGAAAAGTTAACAAAACATCAGCTGCTAGAAGGTGCAAATGCACGCATAAGCTGTAAGCACAGTTGTTAGTAGCACAGACACTGCATTAACAGCATCATTATCCAGGATAGTCATTCCAGAAGTCTTGGTGACAGTAGGACCCCGTTTACCGACCACCTACATGGAAATAATTAAGAAACTAACATTCCAAGATGATTTGTGGCTCAAAATTCATTAAATGGGAAAGTAGATCACGCTTGTTCATGCTTGCACACGCAGCAAAACCATCTTTCAAACTGGAGCAACATGTAGTAGTATAAAGGGTGCGCTGCTTAAATTTCGAGCTATATTATCATGAACATCTATACTTTAAACATGCAAATAACATGATCAGTACTACGTTTTTATGATCTCTTGATGCAATCTTCAACGAAAGAGCATGGCATTTAGATGCCTTTTACTGGAAGCATGATTCCAACTTCTTAAAATTTCAAGTCATACTGTGCCAGGCTGACAGCTATGTTCTGTGCCTTGTTATTTACATTTACCTTCTTCTTTACAGAACATTATATTTGGGCAAAAAAACTAAGAACATATTTGATGGTTGGATGCCCAGTTACCCAGAAAAATAGCACATAACTAGAAACTAGAATCAGGGTATGCTCCAAGGGCATGATTGGATGGTATGAGTATGCAGTTTTTGACCCCAAGTTTCATTCTACGTCTAGAGCAGGTTCACACAATTATTAAGGGCCTGTTTGGTAGAGCTTCAGATTCTTATTTTTCAGCTTCTGCTCTAGATTCTGTAAGAATCCACTTCTCTGAGAATCTGAGCTACATCTAAAAAGTGTTTGGCTAGTGGGTTGACTCCAGATTCATAAAATAAGAGATTTCAGGGAAATAGACCATGTTACCCCTAGTTGTAATCCTTTTATTTATAGACTTCACATGGACTTCAGATTCATCCATCCTGGTTCACCTGCATTTCGTAATCTGTATTTCAGTCTTCACATGGAAGAGACAAGAGACCAACTCGGTCCAGAATGGACCAAATAATTGCTGTAAACTAATTATGCTATACAAAATCATGGGCGAGTCGGCAAATATGGCAAACAAGGAATAATTCTACTGCATCTAATCCTCATTTGCTTCAACAGATGGATTTTATTTACTAATAATATACAACGGTGTCATCAGATCGTCCCATGTCACCGGCTGGTACATACAAGCTTCAGTTCAGTTCTGGAGTTTGACTACATAACACTGAGAATCAGATTAGACTTCAACGGGAGGCAGTTTTGCATCTTTCCAAAAGATGAGGCAAATGGTTTTTGCTGACTTATGCAACAAGTGGGCATGACTTGGGGTCATCAGAGGTATCAATATCAGAAGGTGGCATGAATTGCCACATGGGAAATCTGGTAGCCAATGACGAGCATCATCGCCTTCGCGGCAGCTTGTCCTTGAGCAGCGGCAAATGCAAAGTGCTGGGATAACCGAAGGGTGTGGTACAAGGCTGGGACGGGCATTCAGGAACTTTATCTGCTGTTCCAGGCTCTCTTTCTCTGCCTTCAGCTTTTGCTTCTCATCCTGCAGCTCATTCTTTTCAGCCTGCAAAATCAAATGATCTGAGGATTGATTTGTTCCTTGGATGAATGCTATATAGTTTAGAACACATATATCTTATAGTAAACAACATACTAAAAACAAGGTGACTATATACCTCCAGATAACAATTAATGAAACAAAACCCAATGTTCAAAAACAAATAAATTAATGCAAGTATACAACAAGGGAAGAGTTGGCAAGATCGGTGGAAATCTACAAGCCTATGAGCTCCACAAATCTACAAGCACCGTATACATACCCCCAAACAAATTTCTGCACATGTCATCTATAAGGGTGGTACTGCCAAAACAGCAAAACCATCAATACTACCATTTACAAAATAATTTGACCATCCCTTTGTCTTTCCCCCCGTAATATGATTGAATGAATTAAATTTCATACAAAAATGAACAAGCAAATTGACAAAAGGGTCATAAATCAAGAATATAAAATAATATGAAGTGCCTAAACAATATGTGCAAATTGTATAAGAGAGGCTTTTCCCAACGTACACTTTTCAGAAAAGGCTCATTTGACCCTCCTGGACAAAATCATCTCCTCTCACGCAATTGCTAGTCCATGGCCCAAATCTCACTAGTACGCTTTACCAATCTACAACCACCAATAATAACAAAAATTATGCTTCCATATTGCTCTAAAAGAGTTTAATCCTTTCACTGCACAGCTTCTCAAAAACAACAGGGAATGCCAATTCCACAACTATCTTTGCCATAGAACCTGTTTCATGTGCTTATTGTCTTACAAGCATATATATATATATATATATATATATATATACATATATATAAATATATATATATAATTTATATATATATTTATAAACATAAGTAAAAAGTGAATAGTAAAAAAGTTAGTGCAATTTTTGTCATCCAGCTACAAGTAATATATCATCTACCACTGGATCTTAGAAACTGAGGACACCTCAATAAATCAGGGGTATCTTGATTCGATTATTTGCAAGCTCACTCATGAATTATGCATATATGTTGCAGGCTGGATACTTGGCAAGGGTTCATCACAGGATACTTGGCAAGGGCGGGCGGTCGGGAGGGGAGGCGTCGGGGCGGCGCGGGGCTGGGAGGCGTCGGGGCGACGCCGGGTGGGGGAGGCGCGGCGCGGGAGGAGGAAGGGAAGGGCGGCGCGCGCGGATGGGGAGGGGAGAGGGGAGGCGCGCGGGAGGAGAGGGGGGGAGGCGGCGCGCGCGAGGGAGGGGAGGGGAACCGCGCGCGAGAGCGGGAGGAAGGGGGAGCGCTCGGGTGGGAGGACGAAGGGACGAGCGCTCGGGTGGGGGAGGGACGAGCGCTCGGGTGGGATTTCATTTTTTATACCAGTGGCATTTTACGGGTAAATATTAGTAACTTCAATGGGTAAGTTGGTTTTAGGGGTTATAGCTCCCCACGAGAATCCACCAAAAGGTTGCTTCTCCTCTCTAGTTCATTTTGGAGAGTGCTTCTCGCAAGAAGCAGAATCTCCTCATTTTGAGAATCGGGGTGTTTGGTACAGCTCCCTAAGAATCTATTGAGAAGCTGGGAGCAGGAGCTGTACCAAACAGGCCCTAAAAAAATGCCATTTATATTTAAGCATTGCACATAATATGTATTAATCTATGAGCTTCTGTAGGGCCTTGCTACTAGTATCTCTAGGTCTGTACATAGAGTAGGTTTGCGTACCGTGGTGACTCGATTTTTTTTCTTGTGTGTTAGTTTCACTACTACAGAAACCATTATCACAGACGGTTCAAAAACGTCATCATAGACGGTTTTCTGAACCGTCTGACTTTATAGGTCAATGATAATCGAAGGTTATCACAGACGGTTTGAAAACCGTCTGTGAAGTATATATCACAGATGGTTTGTAACTACAAACCGTCTGTGATGCTAGCTATCACAGACGGTTTGTAGTTACAAACCGTTTGTGCTATAGCATCACATACTAAAAAAAACCGTCTGTGATATAGGCATATCATAGATGGTTTTTTAACATACCATCTTTAAATTATCGTAGTCAGTGTATGGACAATACATATATTCCACCCCCCTTATTCAACATATCCTCCTCGGCAGCTCATGTAAAAGCAGACACACCATTAATGTACTCTTCACTCACACGATTTGCGGTATATATCCAGCTTCGGTCCTATATTATGCACATATATAACGTAGTATTAAAATTAATTTAATTAATTATTACTATATATATACCACATGCATTGAGGCTAGCTAAATCTAAATTAGCTAGATCTTCAAAGTATATATATAACAGTTCACCAAAAATTAATTAGTTAGATCAAACTTATTTTGATATTACAACCAAAAACAAATAAGCTCATTTCTAACCATATCTAGGGCAACTAAGAACTCAGTAAATCTTCAAAACTCTCCTGCCAAATAAGCCTCCTTTCACAAAAAAATGGCCTGAAAGTCTTGCTGCTTCTAGCTGCAGCACCGGCTAGATCTAGATCGAAATAAAGACAGATGCGATCTGAGCGGCGCAATAAATACATAGCAGCATTATCACAGACGGTTTTTAACAAAAACTGTCTGTGATATCAACCATCACAGATGGTTTTTAGTTAAAACCGTCATGATATTCCGATATCACGCAGCGGTTCATTGGTAAGAACCGTCTGTGATACTCAGCATAGACGGTCTCCAAAATAAAACCGTCTGTGATAGCTCAGGACTCGGGAGAGCGACTATCGCTATACGAAGCATCTATATCATTAATGTTTAGCATACGAACCGTCTATATCATTACTGTTTGGTATACGAATTGTCTCTACTAAAGATTAAATATGCACGCCTAATCCCCACCGCAACGTACATACAATATGGCTTCTACTATTCTTGTGATCATCTCCTTCCTCTCATTTGTTCATCGAGAGTTGTTCAGCCGGAACCTTACACAGGCGGCCAGCAATTTACATCCGGAGCAGCTTCTCCGCACACGCCCTGCTCTCCTTCCCCCAACTTTTTTGCATCCGTCAGCTCGACCTGATCATCCGCCATCGACGGAGGCGTCTTGCTGCTACTCAAGAAAGGGAAACAGCCCTCACCCTGGTTCTTCTCAACAATGTGCACAGAGCAGAAGAAGCTCTTGTGGCATTGGAGAGACTGATGGATAGCATTGCCGATCAAGCATAAACGACAGATTCTGAGGAATCTTATAACGCTATCCTCTACGAGATTATGGGCTATGCTACTGATCATTTGCCAGGCTAGAGGAGGAACTGCTGAGGCAAAGATAATCTTCAAGGCGTTCAAGAACTCAACGGCTAATCCTCCAACTCCCAAAATTGAAGAAGAAGCGTACGAAACCCTGAAGATTAGAATTTGGGAATCTCTTTATCTATGCGACTTTTGTAATAAATTTGTCTTTAATTTATGATCTCCTTGTCTCAGTAGTTCTGTAGGTAAGTTATTAGAAGCAATGTGTATTTATATATTAACTAGTTCTGTAGTTAAGTTATTAGAAGCAATGTGTACGTACTTATATATTAACCTCTGACAGAAAACATCACAGACGGTTTTGTATTACAAACCGCTCGTGATAATTTAAGATTATCACGCAGCGGTTTGTAATACAAACCGTCTGTGATATCAACTTATCACGATTTATTTTAAATAAAAAACCGTATGTGATAATTCCAGATTATCACAGACGATTTTTAATAAAAACCATCTGTGATACTGAAATATCACAGACGGTTTATTGGTAAAAACGGTCTGTGATACTCATTTTCTCCGACGCCATCATCACAAACGGTGTCCAAATTAAAACCATCTGTGTTAATGTCGGTCATAGACGATTTTGTCAAACCGTTTGTGATTTGGCGTCTAGTATTAGGTTTTTTGTAACAGTGAATGCATGGTGATTAGTGCATGCATGGCCGATGTGCTCCTGCAGAACGGTCGCACTCAGCGGGCGCGGGAGCTTGCTGCTTGCTTCCACACTCGGGTGATGCAGCAGGAGTCATACGTCATCCGTGAGTTCTTTTGTGCTCGGCTAGAAGTTAGATTTGCAATTTTATATCGTACAGAATCAATTTTGGAATTAAAATGATACAACAAGCCTAAATAAAAAATGATTTCACTAAGGAACAACACACAGTCCGATCGATGACATCGCATGAGTGAGCCTAGCTATGCGGGCAATCAATCACACTCGTTAAGTCATCCGACTAACTGCATGCAGCCAGCCAATAAGATTATTTACGGGCGGACTACAGGTAGAATTTGTTGCATGAGGTAGTGGTAGAATTTGTTGCACGAGGTGGTGTTGCCGATGAGATGTGTTGCCGACGATAGAAGCTATTAACTTGCAAATAAGAATTAAAGTAGACAATAGTATAAAATAGTCTTGAACTTATCTCTTTATTAATATTTCTGCTTGTAAGGTTGTATCTATAATAAGAGCCCCTGCCCTTTTATATAGGCAGAAGAGGTCCAAATCTTTGATTCGGTAAGCAATATCAAACTAAACTAGCTAATGGGTCTTATGGATCGGCAGCCTCCTAATGGGCTTTTGTTTAGGTCCACACATAACCGGACCTCGTATGGCCGATATACAACACTCTCTTTTGGACACTTTACCAACGTCATGCTCTTCGTTAAAAACTTCTCCTAAAAATCTAGTGGGAAAAAGTAAGAAAAAAGAGTGTATAGCTCGTGTTTTTGCTATTACACGTGCTGTCTCAATAAAAACCTTCGATTGAGAAAACTCATTGGAACAAAACTTAAATAAGAGAAAAAGAGTACAACATCTATTCATCCCAATGATGAACATGTATGAAGATATATCTCCTTTGAAGACAAGTCTTTATGTCTTTTCATAACAATACCACAGATATGTTTCTTGGTAAACAAATCCATTATCACTTGTTTGGGATTTTTTTATATTTCTATATTCTTATTCTCCTACTGCACATATAAGTAGAAATGTTTAGGAGTATATGCTTTTTCATATGCGTCTTAATATAACTATTCTTCATCTAATAATGCAATCATTATAGAGGATTATGAGAGTCTTATCTACCTCTACACCACAAGACTCTTGAATATGGTGAATTAGTCTTCTAAGTCATACACACTCTCTAGTCGTCTCATATAGTGCAACAATCTTAGTATAATTAGTTGACATGGCAACAATTGATTGTTTTATAGATCTCCAAGAGATAGTCATAGAATCACTTACAAAGACATATCCAGACTGTGACTTGGCATTGTGGGGATCAAAAAGATAGCCAGTATCTAAATAACCTCTCAAATTTACCCCTAAGGCACCTGAGGATTTCCTTAAGTATGTTCCAATGTCTCTTCATAGACTCAGAACTATATCTTGCCAAATAATTTACTGCATATGCAATATTAGGTATAATTAGTAAGGTATAACAATGCTCCAATAGCACTTAAATAAGAGGTTTCAGGCCCTAAAGTGTCTCTTATTCTTGTTTAGGTCCATATGGATCTTTCTCCATATTTAGTGAGCTAACGATCATAGGTGTAATTAGTTGAAGAGACCTTTCCAAATAAAATCTCTCCAATACTTTCTTGATGTACATTGTCTGATGTAGAAATATGCCTTTTGGCAAATTCTAAATTTGCAATCTGAGATAATATTTGGTTTCATCCAGATCTTTCATCTTGAACTCTGTCTTTAAGTATGAGCTTACTTCGAGAATGTCTTCTGTGGTTCTAATTATGTTCAAGTCATTAACATACACACAGATGGTGATAAATCCACTCTTGGATTTCTTTATGAATATACACAGACATCCCTTTTGTAAAAGAAATTCACTCAGTTGGTTGTACCACATTCAACCTAATGTTTCAGTCTGTATAGTGACTTTTGCAACTTGACACCATACATGTTACGGTGTTCATTCTCACTCATATGTGCGACCTTTAATCCTCCTAGAATCTTCATATTTCAAAATTTAGTGACCCATACAAATATGCAGTCACGACATTCATAATTTGCATTTTCAAATTTATTCCTGCTACCATAGCTATCAAGTAACGAAACATTGTGCCATCTATTACAAGAATGTAAGTTTCACTAAAATCGATGTTATGTCTTTGCGTAAACCCTTGTGCTACTAATCTCACTTTGTATCTTACCACTTCGTTATATTCATTCCTCTTTCTTATGAACACCCACTTGGGTCCAACAGGAATATCATCTTGAGATGTCTTGACCAAAGATAGAAGACTTTGCTCTTATTAAGGGAGTTTAGTTCATTCTCGATTGCTTCCTTACATTTATCCCAATCTTGACGATTCTTGCATTCCAAAACCATCTTCGGTTTAGGATCCGATGTTTCAATAGGGAAGACAATATTTGAGATCAAGCAACTGATATTTGCACACATTTGCCTATAAAAGACTTCTCCTATTTCCACATAATCTGTGGCAAACTCTTTGCACAATTCAATTGGAACTTTATTCAAATATATCAACTCTCCACTATTTCCCAAAATTGCAAAGTCTAAGTACTCTATTACCCAAGTATCAACGGGTGTGCTCTCCCTTGCACTAGGTGCCTATAACATCCCATTTAGGGGAAATTTGAAAATTTGGAATGAAATTTGCTACTTGGACAATTTTCTCATTTTTAGCAATTAAAAACTCAAATAGAATTTGAAACTTGAAATTCAAAATCAAATCCAAACTTCAAACTCAAAATCAAATTTGAATTCAAATTCAAATCTGAAATCCAAACTCAAAACCCAAAATCCAAATTCAAATTTTAAATTTTGGACCAGCTCAAACTTTTTTCCTTCCTCTTCTCCCCCTCTCTCGCCTGTTGACCTTCAGCGTAGCCAGCACGGACCAACTCTCTCTGCTCTCTCTTTTCCCTTTCTTCCCCCTGCTTTTCAGCGGCGCACGCGACCTGGCCACATTGCTCTCGCCGCACGACCCTATCTTGATCAGGGTGTGCCCGATCTTCACGATGTAGGACTATCTTAAACGGTAAATATGTGGCAAAACTAAAATCCCGTGGATTCTAATGAATGGAAGCACACGATTGTCTATCTTGATTACAGACTCCTATGTACCAAAATTCAACTAGCAACACACTCTAAATCTCCGTCTTCGCACCACGCTAAGGAAGACGACTTTGTTGGTTCGCAAGGAACAACAAGAATACTAGTAATCAGTAATTTAGTGGAACGCTAACTAGTCATCTTCTCAACTCCCATGGCAGCACATAGCATAAATCAAAGACCAAGAAATTTCTTTGACTCAAAGTTAACGTTCGAGGGATACAAGGGACGGTGGCCAAGGCTTTATACCCTCGTACAAGCCTAGCCAGACTCAAAATAGAAAAACAACTAGAATACTATTCTAATTCATAATTTAAACCAAAAGTAATAAGAAGTGGCTAGCTGATCGTCTTGGTTTCGGCACCCATGAGATGGGTCCCATGTGGTGACTAGCCCATGAGAGTGGCACACAACTCTCTTGACAACAGCCCAACTTTCCTTGCAGCCCAAGTATTCGTTCTCAGCCTGTTTGAAGCTTTGGCATCGCCATCATCTCAAAACTGAACCAAAATAAATATTAAAGCCCAAAATAACCTTAATATGTCTTATTATAGATACAAACCAGCCTATGACACATGAAACTTGACCAAAAACTTAAACCAACTCAGAATTGAAGACTGGATACAGTCGAGCTTCTAAATCGTAGTCTTCTCTAATCTTCAATTTAAAGTTTGAAAACTTGATTCCAGCCATCTTGGTGGCATTTCCCACTGATATAAGTAAAGTGTCGTCGTCTCCTCCAATCTTCATGTTCTTGCTCTCCTAATATTCTTAGAATACATAAAGTGGAAGTATTAGGTAGCAAACCATCCTTACCCGTGAAATAAAGGAACTTAGGATCAGATTCACCTATTTAGTGAGTTCCCTTGATCTAGCTCGATTAATTGATTCCTTGTACAATTATTACAAAGCTTCAGCCATTGAACCAACACTAGTCTTGTCATTGTCATTGTTACTTGAATATGATAATTATGTAGATGAAGTTTTAATAATAGTAATGTCCTCATCATCCTTCCCCTCTTGAAAAGAGTCGACCTCGACTCTACAAGCTTAGTAGAACCAAAGAAATGTGATAAATCTGCAACATTAAATGTAGCACTAACACTACAATCTTCGCCAGGCAGTTCTAACTTGTAAGCATTATTGTTTATTCTTTCAAGCACTTTGAATGGTCCATCTCCACGATTCAATAACTTAGACTTTCTTTTTTCAAGAAATCTATCTTTGCGAAGATGTAACCAACAAGATCACCAGGTTCAAAGATCATTTGTTTTCTTTTTTATTTTGTTTTTCAGCAATATGACGTGCCTTTTTTTCTATTTCTTCCTTAATTTTCAGATGTATACTTTTTATAAAATCAACACTTTTAGAAGCATCAATATTAACTCTTTCAATGAAAGGAAATGGCAATAAATTTAATGGTGTATGTGGCTGAAAACCATAAACAATTTCAAATTAAGAGAGTTGAGTTGTATAGTATATCACCGTATTGTATGCAAAATCAATATGTGGTAAACAATCTTTCCACTCTTACAAATACTTCTTTATCATGGTTCGTAGCATCGTTCCAAAAGTGCAATTCACCACTTCACTTTGGCCATCAGTCTGTGGATGACAAATTGTGGAGAACAACAACTTCATTCCAAACTTAGCCCACAATGTTTTCTAAAAGTAGCTCATGAACTTAACATCATGATCAGAAACAATAGTCTTTGGTATGCAATACAAACACACTATGTCTCTGAAAAATGAGTCAGCTACATGCGATACATTATCGGTCTTATGACATGGAATAAAATGAGCCATTTTTGATAATCTATCCACAATAATAAATATCAATTCCCCCCCCCCCCCACTTAGTTCTAGTCAATCCCAAAACAAAATCTATACTAATGTCTTTACAAGAAATTGTAGAAAACGGAAGAGAAGTATACAAACCATATTGATTTAGCTTCAATTTAGCTTTGTGACATGTCATACATCATTGTATGTACTGTTCAACATCACATCTCATCTTCGGCCAGTAGAAGTGATCGGCCAGCATGCTCAACATCTTCTCACACTCGAAATGTCCCATCAATCCCCACAATATGATCCCTACACAAGAAATAAACAAATAGATGAATCTGGAACGCAAAGTTTGTTAGCACAAAATAAGAACCCATCATGAACATAAAATTTATCACATCGTTTCCCATGTGAACAGTGAGCAAAGGGTTCAGTATAATCAAAATTAGCAGCATATAACTCTTTCAAGCTCTCTAAACCAAGTATCTTAGTATCTAATTGAGTTAAAAGAATACTATTTCGAGACAAAGCATCTGCAACAAAATTATCTTACCCTTCTTATACTTCACGACAAATTGAAAAGTTTCTATGAATTCCATCCACTTAGCATGACTACGGTCAACTTAGATATGCCTTTCAAGTATTTGAGAGATTCATGATCAGAATGTATGACAAAAGTATTAGGCCATAAGTAATGTTCCCAAGTTTCAAGAACACATGCCAGTGCATAGAGCTCCTTATCATAAACAGGATAATTTAGTTGAGCTCTATTTTATTTTTTAGAAAAACAAGCAATTGGCTTACCTTTCTGCATAAGAACACCATCAATATCTATTCCACTAGCATCATATTCAATCTCATAAGTTTTAGTAAAATTAGATAGAGCAAGCAGTGGCACCTCTATGAGCTTTGTTTTTAGAGTATCAAAATCTCCTTTGTTTATTCATTTAACGGGGCAGCAATAGTACTGAATTCTCTCATGAATCGACAATAAAAGCTAGTAAGACCATAAAAACTATGACTCACATTAATAGGAACAAGCCAATTTTTAATTGCATCAATTTTAGAGTCATCAACTTCAATTCCATGTCCGGAAACAATAAACCCAAAAAACACTACTTTATCAGTACAAAACGTGCATTTAGCAAAATTAACGAATAGTTTCCCAGTTCTAAGCACATGAAGCACTTGTTTCAAATGATCTAAGTGTTCGGCCATGGTTTACTATATATCAAAATATCATCAAAGTAGACTACTACAAAACGACTAATGAAAGCTTTTAAAACATGATTCATTAAGCGCATGAATGTATTAGGTGTATTAGTTAAACCAAAAGGCATAACTAAGTACTCATACAATCTAAACTTTGTTTTGAAAGTAGTTTTCCATTCACCTCCTCGCTTCGTGCGAATCTGGTGGTATCTACTTTTTAGATCAATTTTTGAGAAAATATGTGCTCCACTAAGCTCATCTAGCATATCATCAAGCCTAGGTATAAGATGACGATATCTAATAGTGATATTAGATAGCACGATAATTAATACACATTCTCCACGTATCATCTTTCTTAGAGAAAAAATAACAGAGCGTAAGGAGAAAGGTTCTCGCATATAAACCCTTTGTCCAAAAGCTCTTACACTTGCCACTATATTTACTTGGTTTCAGTTGGATTGGTGTGGTACGACGGTCGGTTTAGCAGTGAGGCACCTAGCATGAAGTCGATCTAGTGCTCAATCCCACGAAGTGGTGGAAGTTTGGGTGGTGTCTCCTTAAGAAAAATATCATTGTATGCCTACAACAATGACTGGATAGCACTAGATACTATGTTTAGAGCATTTGTTGTAAGTATAACCTTAGTGTTCTTATAGACAAGAACAAGGTGTATAATACTAGGATCATTGCTCACCTCTTTCAAATCTGTTTTCGTTGTAATCAGAACCTTTCCAGTGCATACCTTCGTCTTACCTTGCTGAACAACAAGCTATTTCTTCTGGTGTTTCTGTTCAGCGACTTATATTTGAGGAGTAAGCAGTAGTAAAATTATATCCTTATCTTTCCACTTGCAGCTATAAGTATTGATTCGTCCATCATGTTGTACATTCCAATTAAACAACCATAGATGACCCATCAGTAAATGACGTACCGTCATAGGCACAATATCATATAAAATAATATCCTCATATTTATTAACCTTGAAAATAACTTTCACACGGTACTGAATTTTAACTTTGCTTCCCTCACGAAACCATTGCACACAATATGGATCAGGATGTTTAACCAATTTCAGGTTAAGCTTTTCACACATCACAAAACTAGCAAGATTTTAGCATGAACTACTATCAATGATCATCTTGACATTAGTATCTTTCACTTTTGTACTATTCATGAATAAATTGCAACGTTGAGATTGGTTATCTTCTTTAACACGTATGAAGAAACATGGAGTAACAACCAAAACAAATTCACCTTTACCAGGACATTGATCATCATAATCAGATTCATTCTTAGTGTTACTATCATCACATGGAGTAGGTTCAATTTCAGAATCAGAAGTAGAATTATAACCAGTTTCAGTCACAATCATAACCTTGGCATTAGGGCAATTACGAGAATAATGACCACGTCCTTGATAACGCCAACATTGAATTGAACTTGTTTTAGTGTTAGAACTAGTAGAAGATTCCAATAATTTAGATGAACTAGTAGATTTAACAGTAGGTGATGGAGTAGATTTCATATTTGAAGCATTAGACACGGCATATGATTGTGTATTGAAATTCGAAGGTTTGCTGAACATACCTTTGCTGATGTCTATCTTGGGCCTATCCTTGGGCGCATATGATGAGGTAGATAGATGGCTCGTCTTGGGTGTGAAAGTGTTGCACTAGGACAGCAATAGCACCTCTTCCTAAAATTGCTTTTCTACTTTAATCGCTAACTCTAGTTTAGTCACAATGGAATATGGCTAAAAGCTTATTAGCTTGTAAATGTTGCAGTTCAGCCCATGCAAGAATCTTGTCATCATCATTATTTGTTCATTGTTCTCCAAAACTTGGCCTCAAATCAAGAGTTTCTCTATTTGCTTATAGTAGTCTTCTATGGATTGTGTGCCTTACTTTAGCTCCAACAATTGAGTAAGAACATGTTAATGGAAATGTACAGGAACAAAATGAGTATTCATCTCTCGCTTCATTGCTTTCCATGTTGTGATAGGAGGGTGACTATAACACCCCAGTCAAGCAATGACCCGGAATGCCACTCGACCCGAAATAAAACAAAAGAAATTTAGCTACGCTAGGCACCAAAATTTCGGCAGAACCTCCCCTGTATTGGTGATCAAGATAGAGGTTGAAATAAGTATGAATAGTAGAAATGATTGTCATCAAGAGTATTATAAAAACAGTACGGTAAAAGTCTTCCAAGTCATCCACAAGTATAACCCTTAAGTAAAGAGGGGAAACATCATAAGGGAGTTCTAATCTTTTATTACAATTCATAACTGACAACCAAAAATCCTTTAAAACTTAGGTAACTCGGGCAATTAACTTTTAGTTTCTTTACTCTCCTATGGTGGGTAGTCCATGTAAGGTGCAACAAAAATAATCGGTTCCTTTCCCCATGCATGCCATTTTCAAGATGGTACCTAAAAGAAAACACAACAACAGCAAGAATGAGTCCATTGACTCAACAAGTATAATCGATAACACAGTTATAAACAACACTTCAAAAATCCAACCATCAACCGTATGAACAGTTTATACTATGCAAGATGGTCAAAAAGTCTCTTTATCTCTTCTTCTTTTGCATTTTAACGGTAATGCAAAGTGTGCATCTGTCGATGCACACCCATGCCTGTACCACATGTACAGGGACCAATTGCTCATACTCCACGAGTATGGGGACCTTTAGCCCATCATGTCCTCAACATGACGGGGACCTCGCTGCTTAGTCACTTTATGACCAAGACTTCAATAAATCAACATGATGCATATGCGGGAATGTTTCAGTAAAGTAAATCTTACATTCACATAATTTATGCATCCGAACTTCTCATGCACAAGGTAAATTACAAATATCCATAAACAGCACCAAAACATCTGTATTATAAGCCTGAGCACGCACGTATTCATGTTATATCGTTATACTTACCTTAACCGCGAGAAAACAGAGCACGTGTAGAAGGTGCCGCCTCTGGGATCCGTCCTCCACCTGAATCATAATTATAATTTTCGCTAAGATAACAGTAGCGAACCTTCGCCCAAATGAAAACAACATGAACTAGCAAATTCGTCTATCTCGGTCCCAAATCCCAAATCCTACCGGTCACCCCGCCTACCTTTGCAGGACAGTCAACTTCAAAAATTCGTAACTATTGGCACAGGAGTCCGAATAGGATGATCTTTGACTTTCTGAAAAGATAATTAAATTATCTAACTAAACCTAGTTGGGGAACCCCCCTGATTCGGCCAGCTTCTACCCACAACACCCAGTTCTCTAAAACATCAATGTTCACGTTGGGTTCTCTGGACAGCACACTAAAAAGGCCATAACTTCCAGCCCGAGTGTCCAAAAATTAATTTCTTGACCTTCCTGGAAATCTAAGACAATTATCTACAATTTTCCTAACATGGAGATCCTCTGATTCGCCAGTTTTCTATTCTTCCAAACCAATCTACCAAAATCTGACAGAAACCACCCGATCTGCAGAACAGTCTAACGAGAAAAATCATAACTTCTGCTACAAAGGATCAATCGACGCGTTCTTGTACTTCATGGAAAGACAACGACGACCACTACAACTCTCTAGGAGAGGTCAAGATCTGAATCCCCATGAAACTATACCAAAATCACCGCCTAACCCAAAACATCCCGGCAGTCCAGAATATCGATAAAGTAACAACTAAAAAAATGCATCCAATTGAAGAATAGCAGGGTTACCCTTGACAAATCGAAGAACACGATGAACACCCCACAAAACTCCCTCCCTCCTCCTCTTCCCCTCTTCCTTTCTCTCCTTTCCTCTTCCCTTCCTCTAGAGCTCACGGCAGGGAGGGGAGGGGAGGGCGCGCAGGAGGCAGCAGGGGGCCGGCGCACAGGGGCAGCAGGGGGCGGCGCACAGGGGCAGCAGGGGCGGTGCACAGGGGCAGCAGGGGGGCGGCGCAAGGGCAAGGGGGCGCACGGCAGGGGGCGAGCTAGGGTTTGGGAGGGTGCCTCCCCCCTCTCTTGGCTGGCCCCCCTCTTGGGCCACAGCCTAGGCCCAGGTTGCCGGGAATTTCAAAAAAAACCCCCTCTCTAAAAGAAAATTTAAATAGGGATATTACATTCTACCCCCTTAAACAGAATTCGACCCCGAATTCTTGTCGTGCTTACGCCAAGGTTTAACCACAACTAAACCTAATCTTAAAACACGCACCTGTGTGAATAATTCCGGGTAATGCTCACGCATGCGAGACTCCAATTCCCAAGTAGCTTCCCTTTCGGTCTGCTACGACCAGAGCATCTTGAAAAACTTTAGAGTTTTATTCCTCAATGCCTTCTCTAATCTTTCCAGAATTCGAACCGACTTGGACTCGAACGACAGATCTTGCTCAAGTATTAATGGTTTTAGTGTAATATGAAGCTTCGGATCTCGTAGGTACTTCCTCAACATTGACACATGAAACACATTATGCACCCCGCGCATAGACTCTGGAAGGTCCAAGCGGTACGCCAACTTCCCAATCCGAGCTAGGATCGTGAAAGGCCCAACGTACCTCGGGCTAACCTTTCCTTTGGAACCGAACCTCACCACACCTTTGGTGGGAGATACTCTCAACAGCACTTGATCTCCCACTTCAAATTCTAGATCTCTTCTTCTCACATCAGCATAGCTTTTCTGCCTGCTCTGGGCGGCTAACAGATTCTGCCTCACCAAGGCCACTCGCTCAACTGTTTTCTGAACCCAATCCGGACCTAAGACAGCCTTCTCACCCACTGCTTCCCAGCAGAGGGGCAACCTGCATTTACGGCCATACAACACTTCGAATGGTGCAGCTTTGATACTTGAATGATAGCTGTTATTATAAGCGAACTCCGCTAAAGGCAGCTGGTCTTCCCAACTACCATTCCAGGACAACACGCAGGACCTCAACATATCCTTCAGGGTCTGAATGGTGCGCTCCGACTGTCCATCTGTCTGTGGATGAAATGTCGTACTCAGGCGGAGCTGGGTGCCCATTGCACTCTGCAAACTCTCCCAGAACTTGGAGACAAACTTGGTGTCTCTGTCAGAAATTATGGTGTTTGACACACCATGAAGTCGCACTATCTCTCGCACATAAATAGGAGCCAAATCGCTTGTCGAGCTAGTCGTGCGGATGGGAATGAAGTGCGCTGACTTGCTGAATCAATCCACTATCACCCAAACCGCATCCTTACCTCGCGGTGACCGAGGCAACGCAACCACAAAATCCATGGAAATATCATCCCAAGGCCATCGAGGGATCTCTAATGGTTGCAACAACCCCGCTGGTCTTTTATGTTCTGCCTTTACTTGTTGACAGATACCACAAAAGGCCACATAATTAGCTATATCCACTTTCATCCTTTTCCACCAGAAATTTTGCTTCAAATCACGATACATCTTTGTCTCCCCTGGATGAACAGTATATGGGGTACGGTGTGCTTCTCTCAGGATATCAACTTTAACTTCCACTTTTTGTGGTACACAGAGGCGTCCTTTGAAACGCACTGCACCAGACTCATCCAAATTTAAATCCCCTTCTTTGCCCATCTCTATTCGCTTCTTGACCCTCTGCAGTAACTGATCATGCTGTTGTGCTTCCCGCACACGCTTTGGAATGGCTGACTCTAAGATCAACTGAGTCTCCGCACGAGCCGTGCCCGCATAGCAATAAGATATCCCCATACGGTCGAAATCAGCGATAAGGCAATCCAGAGTAGCAGACGTCGCCTTGCGACTAAGAGCATTGGCCACTACATTAGCCTTACCGGGATGGTACTGAATGGTGAGATCATAATTTTTGATCAGCTCCAGCCACCTGTGTTGCCTCAAATTCAGATCCTTCTGGGTAAAAATATACTTAAGACTCTTGTGATCGGTGAACACATCATAAGACTCACCATATAGATAGTACCTCCAAAGTTTCAGTGCAAACACAACGGCGGCCAACTCTAGATCATGGATTGGATAATTCTGCTCATGCTTCTTCAGTTGCCTCGATGCGTAAGCTATAACCTTACCATCTTGCATGAGAACACATCCCAGTCCAACTCGTGAAGCATCGGAGAAAACCGTGAAACGCTTCCCTGGTTCCGGAACAGTGAGAACAGGAGCGGTCACCAGCCTTTCCTTCAAAATTTGAAAACTACGCTCACAATCATCATCCCACTGAAACCTCACATCCTTCCGTGTGAGCCTTGATAGAGGCTTGGCAATGAGGGAGAAATCTTGTACAAATCGTCGATAGTAACCTGCCATCCCAAGGAAGCTTCTTATCTCTTTAACACGACGCCTTTCCACTCTACCACTGAGGAAACTTTACTTGGATCAACTGATATCCCCTTATCACTGATGATATGCCCCAAGAATCCCACTTGAGACACCCAGAACTCACATTTTTTTAACTTAGCAAAGAACTTATGCTCCCTTAATGTTTCCAGTACCAGCTTAACAGACTCAGATGTCGTCCATGATCTGCTTCGGTCTTTGAGTAAATCAGAATATCATCAATAAAGACGACTACGAAGTCATCCAGATACTCATGCAATATCATGTTCATTGTCTCCATGAAAATGGCAGAGGCATTCGTTAGTCCAAAAGACATCACTTTAAATTCAAAATGCCCATACCTTGTGGAGAATGCCGTCTTTTCAATATCTTCCTCTCGAACAGGAATCTGATTGTATCCCAACTGGAGATCAATCTTTGAGAATACCTTAGCCCCTCTCAACTGATCAAACAGATCTTCAATGCGGGGTAAAGGGTACTTATTCTTGATGGTCAGCTGGTTGAGGGCACGGTAATCAATGCACATGCGCCAACTTCCATTCTTCTTCTTAGTAAATAGTACCAGAGCCCCCCATGGGGACACACTGGGTCGAATAAGATCCTTCGCTCTCAGATCATCCAACTGCTTCTTTAGTTCTTCGTGAAACGGACGGGCCAAACGATACGGGGTCATAGAAACTGGTCGTGCACCTGGCACTAGATCAATCTTGAACTCCACTGGACACGGTGGAGGCATCCCTGGCAACTCTGCTGAGAATACATCCAAGAATTCCCGAACCACTGGAATACTCTCTGCAACCAAGGAGGAATTCGACTTTTCTACTAGAGACAAGAGAAATCCACTCTTTGCTGCCCTATTACCAGGATACAAACTAGCCAGCACACTAGGTGAAAAGGAGGGAGCACTACCTTGGAAAACTATTTCTTGGCCCGACGGCACTTGCAAAGTTACCATTTTCCAATAGCATGATATGACCGCACGGTAACTATGCAACCAATCCATTCTCAAAATAACATCAAATGGCTCCATCCTCAAAACCATCAAGTTAGCAATAAAACTCTCCCCATCTATAGTGAGCACACAACCCGGACAGACTGTGGAACTGGTAAAAACTCCCCGAGGCGAATTAACTAGAATAGGTTGAGCTATTTGCTGCATACCCAAATTTGCCCGACTATCAAACTCTAAAGATGCAAAGGAAAAAGTAGCCCTAGAGTCAAACAAAACAAAAGCCTCCGCTTGAATCCACCAAAAGCGTACCTGTCACCACATCGGGACGACCCACCAACTCAGCAGTCGGCATGGCGTAGGGGACTGAGGCTGGGGTGGTTGGTGCCCCAACACCTGGGTATGGCGGTGCTGCCGCTGCAGGAGGTGCTGATGGTGCCACAACTGGAAACAATGCCGCAGGGGAAGGCGGCCAAGAGTACCCTGGTGGCATCCCTCCAGGAAAAGGGTAGTGAGGCGGAGGCGGCACCGAAGGCTGAGTAGGAGCGGTTGCTAGCATCTGCACTGACCCTTGAGAAGATGCCGCTGACGCTGAAGATGATGCTTGGACCGGTTCCCACTTAATGATGCTGGCGGGGTTCCGCTTACAAACCAAAGCCTTGTGGCCCTCCTGACCACAATGGCAACATGCTCCAGTCCAAGAGCACTCTGCAGCACGATGACCATCTCCACACTTGAAACATTTCATTCCCTGTCCTGGGGCCGTACGCATCATAGGAGCATTTGCTGAAGAGCGAAAGGTAGATGATGCCTGGGGCTTGGTGAATCTGGTCTTGAATGAATTTTGTGGACCTTTGAACTTCTTGGAAACTGGCTTCAGCGATGACCCACTACCTCCTCCAAAAATCTTCTTCTGGCTGCCTTCCGAACCCTTAGAAACCACAGTGCCTCCTGTACCTTGCATTCCTTCTCCAAGCTGCATCTCTAGTTCCATGCCCCTAGCTTGCTCCACTAAGGAGCCAAAGTCACGGAGCTCCAAGGCCCCCAACACCTGGCGAAACTCCTGCCTGAGCCCTCGGCGAAATCTCTTGGCTTTCTCCACTTCATTGGTAGCCACAAATGGAACAAAGCGGATTATGTTATTGAAACCCACTTCATATTCTGACACTGACATCTTGCCCTGCTTGTAACTATTCAATGTCACTTCCATTCTTTCCACAAATGAGGCAGGGTAAAACCTTCTCCTGAATTACTCCACAAATTCTTTCCAAGTCGCTGATCCTTGGGCGACGGTTCTGGCTGACAGGACTCCCTCCCACCAAAGATCCGCTTGCCCCTTCAGCTGAAAGGCCACATACTGAACCCTCTTCTCTGAAGTCAAACCCAACACTTCCAAATGCCTCTCTATGTGCCGCAGCCAGTTAGCAGCATCAACTGGCGTGCCCAAACCATCGAAGGTGTCCAACCTCAGGGCATTCCACTGATGCAGTCCCATAACACCCATCGCCAGTACTGCCGCAGGTGCCTCTACGGGTGCAGCAATAGGTGCAGCTGGTGGGGTCTAGTTCCCCTGAACCGCCGAAGCAACCTCTTCCTCTAATCCCACCGGACTGGCCTCCCCAGCTACAGAGTTTTGGACTTCGGGCGGGGGCACAGCTGAGCCTCGTACGGCACCTTGCCGACCACGACCACGGCCTCTACCCCTTGCCATCTCTATAACACAATCAATTGCAAAATCAGACGTTAAGTAAACAATCAATTACGATAATCAACAGAAACATAGATGCAATGCAAACCCCGTTCCCACCTACAGTGCTTAGTGTGTCAAGTTTAGTATTTCATTAACCACGAGACGACCGCTCGATACTAATCAGAACACCCTCACCAAGCAATGACCCTGAATGCCACTCGACCCGAAATAAAACAAAAGAAATTTAGCTACACTAGGCACCAAAATTTCGGCAGAACCTCCCCTGTATTGGTGATCAAGATAGAGATTGCAATAAGTATGAATAGTAGAAATGATTGTCATCAAGAGTATTATAAAAACAGTACGGTAAAAATCTTCCAAGTCGTCCACAAGTATAACCATTAAGTAAAGAAGGGAAACATCATAAGGGAGTTCTAATCTTTTATTACAATTCAAAACTGACAACCAAAAATCCTTTAAAACTTAGGTAACTCGGGCAATTAACTTTTAGTTTCTTTACTCTCCTATGGTGGGTAGTCCGTGTAAGGTGCAACAAAACTAATCGGTTCCTTTCCCCATGCATGCCATTTTCAAGATGGTACCTAAAAGAAAACACAACAACAGCAAGAATGAGTCCATTGATTCAGCAAGTATAATCGATAACACAGTTATAAACAACACTTCAAAAATCCAACCATCAACCGTATGAACAGTTTATGCTATGCAAGATGGTCAAAAAGTCTCTTTATCTCTTCCGCTTTTGCATTTTACCGGTAATGCAAAGTGTGCATCTGTCGATGCACACCCATGCCTATACCACATGGTACAGGGACCAATTGCCCATACTCCACGAGTATGGGGACCTTTAGCCCGTCATGTCCTCAACATGACGGGGACCTCGCCGCTTAGTCAATTTATGATCAAGACTTCAATAAATCAACATGATGCATATGCGGGAATGTTTCAGTAAAGTAAATCTTACATTCACATAATTTATGCATCCGAACTTCTCATGCACAAGGTAAATTGCAAATATCCATAAACAACACCAAAACATCTCTATTATAACCCTGAGCACGCATGTATTCATGTTATATCGTTATACTTACCTTAACCGCGAGAAAACGGGGCACGTGTGGAAGGTGCCGCCTCTGGGATCCGTCCTCCACCTGAATCATAATTATAATTTTCGCTAAGATAACAGTAGCGAACCTTCGCCCAAATGAAAACAATACGAACTAGCAAATTTGTCTATCTCGGTCCCAAATCCCAAATCCTACCGGTCACCCCGCCTACCTTTGCGAGACAGTCAACTTCAAAAATTCGTAACTATTGGCACAGGAGTCCGAATAGGATGATCTTTGACTTTCTGAAAAGATAATTAAATTATCTAACTAAACCTAGTTGGGGAACCCCCCTGATTCGGCCAGCTTCTACCCACAACACCCAGTTCTCTAAAACATCAATGTTCACGTTGGGTTCTCTGGACAGCACACTAAAAAGGCCATAACTTCCAGCCCGAATGTCCAAAAATTAATTTCTTGACCTTCCTGGAAAGCTAAGACAATTATCTACAATTTTCCTAACATGGAGATCCTCTGATTCGCCAGTTTTCTATTCTTCCAAACCAATCTACCAAAATCTGACAGAAACCACCCGATCTGCAGAACAGTCTCACGAGAAAAATCATAACTTCTGCTACAAAGGTTCAATCGACGCGTTCTAATACTTCATGGAAAGATAACGACGACCACGACAACTCTCTAGGAGAAGTCAAGGTCTGAATCCCCATGAAACTATCCCAAAATCACCGCCTAACCCAAAACATCCCGGCAGTCCAGAATGTCGATAAAGTAACAACTAAAAGAAAATGCATCCAATTGAAGAATAGCAGGGTTACCTTTGACAAACCGAAGAACACGACGAACACCCCATAAAACTCCCTCCCTCTTCCTCCTCCCCTCTTCCTTTCTCTCCTTTCCTCTTCGCTTCCTCTAGTGCTCACGGCAGGGAGGAGAGGGGAGGGCGCGCAGGAGGCAGCAGGGGGGCGGCGCACAGGGGCAGCAGGGGGCGGCGCACAGGGGCAACAGGGGCGACGCACAGGGACAGCAGGGGGCGGCGTAGGGGCAAGGGGGCGCACGCAGGGGGTAGCAGGGGGGCGAGCTAGGGTTTGGGGGAGGGCGCCCCCCCCTCTCTTGGCCGGCCCCCCTCTTGGGCCACAGCCCAGGCCCAGGTTGCCTGGAATTTCAGGAAAACCCCCTCTCTAAAAGAAAATTTAAATAGGGATATTACGGTGACCATCGTCTCTACAGTCATTTTGCACTTCCTTCCACCACATTAGCGCATAATCCTTAAATTCCTTCCACCACTTCATTGCTTGATTTTACGGTCTTCGCTAAAGTTGTGCATACGAAAGATCTTGTCCATGCGTATCTCCCATTTTTTATATTCTCCTGGATCTGCATCATTAACAAATTTAAGCACGATAATTTTTACCTTAGTGAGAGGATCCTCCTCGCATGGTACTGGAACACATCCAACATGGCCACAGTGATGGCCGTGTTCTATCGGTGCCCAGTTGTAGTCGTAGTTGTTCTCAAAGGCATCGGTGTAGTGCCTTGATCATCATCTGATCCTGGACCATAGTGACCAAGCTCTCTTCCTAGCAAGCCTCCACTGGTGACACCACATGCAATGGCTCACCCACATGTGGCTCTCCATCGTGCGGCTCTTGGTGGAAGAACACGTTACATCATGTGGTGCGCGAGGTAGATGTGCTTGTCATTGTAGGCGTACTTGTTCTTAATACTGGTGTTGACGAGCATAACGAGCATCTTCTTTGCGCTTGTGGACAGCTTCTTCTTCCTCTCGATGAACTCAGGCAGCCATTTCAGTGTCTGTTTCATCGAGTTCATACTCCACTGTTGTATTTTCACCTATAACATGGTTAGTCACAAAATTGTTCCATTATTCTTTTAGTTCTTGCAAGTCAATATGAATCTCCTCAAGTACTTCATAAAACTCTTCCATAATTCGCTTGATATCATCCGTATTAGCAAAGCAATCCCCTAATGGACACTCCTCAGCTGATCTGTCCCCTGACATGGTTAGCACAATATGAAACAAGACAAATGATGTCAATTCCTATGAATAGCAATATCACGTACCTGGGCAATGAGAGACAAGCTAGAAGTGTCACTAGCTAAAACCAATCACAGAAGCTGCACTCACCAAGTTTGTGTGCAGCTGGCATAGGGTTAGTGTATAATTCTACCACAATTCAAATGCTTAAAATATTGTAAGGCTAGTAAACAATCTACAAAGTTATCAAAAGTCTAGTTATAATATCTAAGATATAAGTGATGCACACACACGTAACGATTAATGTAACTTGATGTAAGCAAAAGAAGTTCTCACACCAAATGCTAGGAGAGACGCTAACCCACTACTCAAACTTCTGACTAAGGCACAAGATTTGTTTACACAACGTAGAGCACAAGGACAATAATATGGTGCAATGTAAATAACCATCTAGTTTAAGCAGTAAACAATAGTAAGTCTCAAAAGATAAAATAGTAAAGTTTTATATAGTTTATATATGCTTATTTGAAAGGTTTCGACGAGATCTACAACTTTGCAATTGATGCGAACCCCAAATTCTAAAGGGAAAATCAAAATTTTTGGCAACAACAGAATCTAAAAACTTGTGATGCAAATTCAAGGTAGAGGATGGCTAATTTTGGGGGTCTTCAATCTAAATAGAAAAATCGGCCTCGTCATTAGCTTTCCAAAGAGTATAAAAATGTTGAAAATGGACTCTATATGCAAAAGTTATGCCCATTTTACTGAAAGTGTCTCGGAATAGGATTCCTGCTCAGATTAGAAACCGACTTGGACTTAACTTGAAACCACTATACCTTTCAATTCCATGAGCTAAACTTGTTAAAAAAAAATTTTGTGGATGTTTGTAGGTCTATGTAGGTCTCCATCAATTTTCACTAGATTTGGCATCATTTTGACATGCTTTTCAATTTTTTGGAAAGGTGACAACTTTTTGGGAAGTTCTACTTGGTTTACTGATGGATTCCAAAACAGACTTGAGGTTAGGCTCTATAAAATTGTACACACCTCGAACACTTCCAAACTCAAGCCTAAGCCTAGAACATGGTCACAAATGCAAAGTTGGGAGACCAACCACACTGGATTTTGGATTTTAGGAGATCCAACAACTCAAGCAGGGTAAGAAGATATTTTTTGTTGCTATTTAGGGAGTGTAAACCACAATTTTAGAGATTTTTTTGGTGTGGATTAGAGGAGTTCTAACCCACTACTTTTCTATTTTGTAAATACAAAAACTAAAAACCCTAAAAGAATGATCACACAACATAAAGGAAACACGAGATGCAATAGACAGCTACTATGCAAGTGAAACTAATGGATCGAAAACTAACAAAACTCACAAAATGCAAACGAATTGAAAACTAAGGCTATCATTTTTTTGGCTTTGTATATAGGACAGAAAATAAAAACTAACTAAAGATAAAAGATTGATTCTACTGTGTGAACCCAGTGCAATGATACCAAGATGATACAGAAGTGTCCGATCTTCATAACGTAGGATCTCACTTGAATGGTGAATATGTGGCTAACCTAAAATCTCATGAATTTTGATGAATAGAAGTGCACGATTGTCTGTCTCGATTACAGATTCCTATGTATCAGAATTCAACTAACAACACACTTTGGATCTCTGTCTTCTCACCACACCAAGATAGGCGATGTTGTTCGTCCATGACGAACAACAAAAACCCTGGTAATCGGTTATTTGGTGGAACATTAACTAGTCGGCTTTCCAACTCTCGTGGTAGCTCACAGCATAAACCAAAAACCAAAAATTACTTTGACTCGCAATTAACGTTCGAGGGTTACAGGGGACAATGGCCACAGCATTATACACTCATACAAGCCTAGTCGGTTTCAAAGTAGGGAAACAACTCAAATCCTATTCTAATTCCTAATTTAAACCAAAAGCAATAAGAAGTGGCTGAATAGTCACCTTGGTTTGAGCGCCCATGAGGTGGGCCCCATGTGCTGGCTAGCCCATGAGGGTGATGCATAACTCTCTTGATAATAGCCCAACTTCCTTTGTAGTTCAAGTATTCATTTTTAGCCCGTTTGAAGTTTCGGCGTCCCCATCATCTCAAAATTAAACTAAAACGAATACTAAAGCCTAAAACAACCTTAATATATCTTATTATAGATACAAACCAGCTCATGATATATGGAATTTGGCTAAAAACTCAAACGAACTCAAAATTGAAGACTAAACACAATTAAGCTTCCAAAGCATAGTCTTTCCTAATCTTCTATTTGGAGGTTGAAAACTTGATTCTTGCATCTTGGTGGTTTTTTCCACTAATATAAGTGAAGTGTTATCATCTCCTTCTTTTGGACCTTCTCTTGGTACGCTAGCCTCCATCAGCTCCTGCTTGGTAGCACCAAGTTCTTGCTCACCTAATAACCTGAGGATACATAAAGTAGAAGTATTAGGTAGCAAGCTATCCTTAACAGTGAAATCAAAGGAATTTAGGATTAGATTCAGCTCATTAGTGAGTTCCCTTGCTCTAACTCGAGTGATTGATCCCTTCTACAATTGTTGCAAACCTTCAGCTATTGGACCAACACTAGTATTATCATTATCATTGTTACTTGAATCTGATGATGGAGGTGATAATTGTGTAGATAAATTCTTCGTAATAGTGATGTCCTCATCACGTATGCCCCCACAGCCGACGTGCCACCTCAGATGATGTAGCCGATGCGTTCGCCGAGTGGTGCCACCTGGCGGGTCACCTCAGCACCACCTCTACATAAGCGCGCCACACCAGTAGCCGGCATGCTACATCAGCTCTCTCGTCCCCGTGGCTGCCACGTAACACCTAGTGTCATGACATGTCAGCAATTTTGCCGGTCAACATCCATGTCAGTGCCACGTGGCATGCCATGTCAATGTCCCGACCCACCATAGCCACATGTCTGACACGTGGCATGCCATGTCAGCAAATCAGCCGAGTCATCTTTTCATAGTGGATTTTTCATTTTTATTGAGGTTTACAACTTATTTGTTTTTAGGTCAATATTTTCTTTTTGGATGAAAAAGAATATCTTTTGCAAGCTATATTTATGTGAAAATTTTAAACCCATGTGTTTTTGAAGTAACTTGCGTATTGAAATTTAGTGTCTGATTTTGTGAAGGAAAAGTACTAAAGCTCTTGTGGTGATGACTTCTTTGGTTTGAATAAAAGGACTATAAAAAAATATTATTAAGGCATGGAATGTCAAGCTAGGGAAAAGAAAGTAGTGCAAAATTCCACCGAGTGGAAGCCCTTCTACTTTATTTTGAAAAGTTATGGGGTCTCTTTTGCAAGAATGCAATATGCAAGGACCCCTTTCGATAAACTATGGACCTACGCATAATTTGCTAAAACCCCAAGGGCTTTTCTACAACATTTCCATGGTCAGATCAAATCCCACCGGATCCAGACCACTATTAGGCTGGATTCGGCCCATAGACGAATGCATGTAGCCTATGTGGGGTTGCCAGGCCCATGCCAGCCAGCCAGCCCACTGCGCTAGGGTTTTAACCGTAGCCGGGGTGGTGGCACGTGCCTGAGCCTGGCTCAGTCACGGCCTAGTCCTGATCGATGGCTACATGCAAGGCGGCAATGACCCCCACAGTGGGTACGACAATGACGGGGCGTATGGCCTCCCCCATCCCTCCCCTCTTTCTCCTCTCCTGTTGGCAAGAGGGTGCGACGATGGTGGTGGCACAGTGGTCCTCCCCCTCACTTGTGCGAAGGGTGAAAGGAAAGGCAGCAGCATGAGCTTGCAAACCCCTCAGTCAGAATGATGGTAGCACCCCTCAACGACCACATCCCTCCCCTCACGCGTCGATATAGGGAGGCGATGACAGTTCTTGCCGGTGACCCCATTCCCATACCCCCACACTTAGGCCTAGGGAGGTGGCAGCAGCGGTCCATAGGCGGCCTCATCCTTCCCCTCGCACGGTGGCATAGGGAGGTGGTGGTAGACGTCGACGGCCTCACCCTATCCATGCCAACAATGGCAGCAAGGGCTCATTGGCCCCATCCTTCATGCGGCGGTAGTTGGCTTGACATCACTCACACACGGAGGCGTATGGTGGTGGCGATGGGCTTTGGCCCTAGTCCAACCTGGTGGCATCATGGAGGTGATGATGATGGCGACAGCGATCTAGCGGCACAACGAAGGTGGGGATGGTGGGAACAGGACGATGATGGTCACGGCGTGAAGACGTCGAGGTTGTCACCAGGATGAAGACCTTGTACACCTTGCGAAGGCGAGTAATGGGATGCTTTCGTAGCATGGCGAACGTGGAAGCATGCAACATCTCAATGGCAAGGTCGACAATGTGCATGCAGAGGCATGCACCTTTTTTGATCTATTACGGTGTGACGACATGCACGTCGAAGGCGTACAGCTATCAGCTATAGATGTTGTAGCCGTGTGCGCACGTCAAAGGCGTTTAGATGATGGTCCATTGGTGGCAGCACCGGTGGTGCATATGCGGAGGTGTACGCCATTGGCTGGGCTGGTGTAGTGGCACACACGGAGGTGTGCATTGGTCCAGCCTTAGCACGATGGTGCACACGTCGAAGGCGTGCGCTTAGTCCGACAAGTGGGAGAGGCCGTGGTGATACATAATAGTAGAAACTAAACCAACCTACAAAAAGAAAAACATCGCTGCATAACAAAATTGAAAACTAGATTAAAGCAACTTACTAGGAAACCTTAGCTTTAGAGTGTTATCGGCATAACTTCTCAATACCGTTCCGGAGGTCATACCAATTTGGTTCTTGGAATGGTACGTTCCGGTACCGGTCCATACTGGCATACCGTTTGGGATTTAATATAATTATTCGAGTATATATATTTATAAGTATATATTTATTTAATTATATGCACACCAAAAGTTATTTGCAATATTATTCCAAATACATAGCAGTACTACCAAATATAACATATAGTTCAATAGATGTTATTATCAATTCCACCGGTACCAGCCAGTATTGACCATTATTAAAGCCAATATGGCTAGTATTGACCGGTATTTGGACTGGTACGGAACATAGGGGTACTTTGTACCGATTTAGGGGCCGGTACGATATGTACCGGCCCATACTGGTCGAAATGAAATGGTATTGATAACTTTGTCTTATCTGTGTTGATAACGTATTGTGTAATTGAGATAGCGTTGCAGACGATCAGAACTCTCATCTCAAAAATAAGGATTAAAGTCAACAAGAATGCAAAGATGTAGTCACAACCTTCTTTCTTTATTGATCTTTTCGCCTATAAGCTTGTGTGTACTTTGAGTGCCCCTTACCCCCTTTATATAGACAGAGGAGGGCTCCATCATGATTTGGTAAGCACTATGGAATTAAACTAGCTAACAGGCCTCACGGACACAGCCACCTAATGGGCTTTTGTCTAAGTAAAATGTCGACACATAATGGGGCCTCGTGCCGATATTCAACAGAATTTTACAGTATTCCTACTAGGGTTAATGGTGCACTGGTGAAGGATCACTTTTGGCTTTTTGGCTGCGGCTTATGACTTTTGGTTGAAATTTTTGAATTTTAACTGTTTACGACAGAGATTACGGAGAAAGAGAGATACTCACTTGCGATTTTGGATGGTACAGATATTGGGCGTTTAACGTGTACTTTAATTAATTTATAGACTCTACCTTAAAAAATACTCTGTTTGAAAGTTAGGTACTATAGCAAAAACCAAAAGTCGTTTTGAGAAGCTGAAAAGAACAGGCCCATAATAAAAGCTGATGATAGTAAGGTACACGAAGACACAAGTTCTGAAAAGCTTCTAACAGCAAAGTGGCTTATCTTTCTCACTTAGGGAATTGGAAGGCAAAACAAGGGGTGTGGATACAACCAACACCGAGCAGATGAGCAAACTGGATCTCTACACAAATAACTACTGCTTTCAGAAACTAAGACGAGCAATCTTCCAGCGAGAACTTGAGCAGCAAACATGAGAATCAATCAAGATTAGAGGCTTCGTCCAAAATAGTTTTTGCTGATGGTTTTAACTACGACTATTGATTTTTAGCTAAAATGAGCACTCAAGCAGCTATTAGCTTTTGACTGAGACATTCAATTAAAGGAAAATCAAGAAAAAAGAGGGAAATGAAAAACATTATGTCTCAACAGACAATGGAAAGGAAAAAGAAACAGAAAAAATACCATGTTAACAAGTCACACGTTCAAAACGGTTTTCAGTTTCTAGAAGCTAAAAGTAAGAAGACAAAACCTGTTTTGAACGGACAAGACAGAAGCTTCATCCTTCTCCTTTCCATTCTGGAGAAGCTGCACTCAACTCCAGCCTTTGTGTACTGTTGAAGGCTTCAGCCGCCACCTGCCAAGGACGGCGGGACGCAATCAGCCGGGTTTCTGGACAGTCTTCTTTCTGTAAACGCGCCCAGAATTCAATCCAGTGACAAATACCGAACACAGTGGGATCATTAGGGAACTTTCTTTGAAAACAAGCTGCATTTCTTGTTTTCCAAATCGACCATATGATTGCAGCTAAACCAACTGCAACAAATCTTTTGTCTTTCCTAAAACTTTGTAACCAGTTGTTAATTGTTACACAGCTCTGGAATAGTTTGTATCTTCACCATAATATTGGATTCTTTTAGGCTGTGACTTTGGCTTTTGATTTATGATTTTTGAATTTTGACTGTTCGTAAAAAAGAATACACAGAGGAAAATAGTCGCATGCGATTTTCACCAGTATAGTTGAACTTGGTATAGTATTTACTACAATCTTTCTGTAGACCCCGTCTTGAAAAACACACTGTTTAAAAGTTAGTTATTATAGTAACATAAGCCAAAGCCAAAGCTTAGGTGGATTCGAATCCCTCCACCCAGCACATTTAACTACACTCCAGATATATTTAGCTAAAGGGCAGAATAAGAGCAAGTGATCAATCGATTCATCTGCTCCACAAAACATACATTTTTTTGGAGCACTTCCCACCTCTGTGCACAGGGACGGATTTAAGCCCATGGCAAGGTGGGCTTCAGCCTGGGGTGTGAGAATATTAGTAATATATAGCCTAGGTATATTCAGTCCAACCCGAGTAGTATTGGCAAGGTCCAACCCAGGTAGTCAGTCCAGATAGCCCATGTGCGGCCATGTTGCCTACTCTTGCCACAACCAGCCCAATCCATCTCGGCCCATTCGTGGAAGGTAGCCCACCAACGACTTCTATATTCCCGTGACCTGCTTCCCTTCCTACGCCGCCCCTCTCGGCCTCTTGGCCAACGCTCGCTGCCCCCTCCCACGCCGTGCTACCCTCCTTCCTACGTCACCCCCCTCCCGGCCAGCGCCGCCCTCCCGCCCCATCCATGTGCTGCCCCCTCCCTATGTTGCCCCCTCCCAACCAGTGCCACTTCCCTCCCTGTGCCACACCCCTCTCTGCACCGTCCCCCACCCTGTGTTGCCTCCCTCCCTGCGCCTCCCTCCTCCAGCCTCTTGGTCAGCGCCACCCCACTCTGGCCCTCCCTACATCACCCCCCCTCCCGACCAGCACCCGCTGCCCCTCCCACGCTGCGTCGCCCTCCTCCTAGCCAGCCACCAACGCCTGGGCACTTGTGTGCCCATGTTTTCTAACTTCTTCACATAATAGCAACTCTAGTGTAATTATGATAATGCATTTCTTTGTATTCTCAATCTTAAAAAATCTCACTCCTGTAACAGCCGAAGCTGATTGCTGTCTCAAACAAGCTGATTGCAGACGTCAGTTTCTTTCTCCAGCTGCAACATTAACATTCGACCGAGATAGCATGTGTGGTACATCACCATTTGCCTGTTCTCCTTAGAGATGAGATGAACATAAGCTATTTGCAGTTCAGAATTTACAATGTCAACATGACTGACAATCCACTCATATGGTGGTGCATGCATCAGCATCCTTTTCTAAATATCATGAATCAAGCACATTCTTCTAATATGCAAATGCAGGTGCACCAGCACATACTGTTGGTTGGCGCCATCCTGGTTACATTCATACTAGCTACTTGAAGGATTTGTGGCCAGACTCACAGTATGTGGTCTATCTTTCATGTTTAACCTATTTTGATAGTGTGATACATCCAACTACTAACCAATGGTTTCTTTGAAAAAGTGCAGGCATACTTACAGGCTTGCCCATAAGTTAATGAACGGTACCCACATCTGGAGCAAGTCATACAGCTTCAAAGCATCACCTTATCGTGGACAGGATTCTTTGCTACGAGTTGTCATATTTGGTGACATGGGAAAGATACTATTAAACTATGTAGTTAGGTCTAAAATTTTTGTGATAATAAATAATTGACAATATTGCATAGTATTGTTATTCGAGATGTGTGGTGTGAGTGGACTAGTGCCGGAAAAATATTGGTCAAGTTAGAGAGAACTTGTGCCAGAAAAATATTCTTTGGTCTTTGCATGTGCAGGTTGAGCATAGAGGCGATTATGGTTGATGACGAGGTGGATCGGAACTAAGATAAGAAGATTCAAGATTCAAACGATCGAGAATGTCACGAGATGGTTGGGCTCATACTTGGGCACATGAAGATCAAAAGTGGATGGTGCGTGAAGAAGTTACGGGAGGTGCGATCCTGGAGACTTCAACATGTGATAAGTTGAAAAGGTTGAAATTGTGCAAAACCTATGTTATAAATGGATTTTAGATTTCTCAAAAAGTAGTAGGCTAAAAAGTCTAGATGAGAGAAAAAGTCGTGGCCCAGCCTGGGTGTGGGCCAATTAGATTAGTATTTGGTGAGAGTCTTGAGATTGTATTGGAGGCGACGCCATTTCCGCACTGGACAATGCGTGGGGCGGCTGGATATTTAGGGATGTGCTCTTGCTGAGAGTTGGCCATGAGCTTTGATTGGTTTTTGTGCACGGGGACTTCTTGTATGGGACTAGGAGATTGAAAAAAGAGAAAAATGGAAGTCTTTGTTGGTGATCATTATGGTTGCATGTGTGAGTTTTCTTGTTGGTATTTGTGATTTACTTTTTGCAAGGCAAAGACTTGGCCGAGACTTGAGGAGGCAGAGAGCAGATGTTTCTTTATGCTGTGCATCATGTCACGTGAAGAGGGAAAGGTGACTATACCACGGAATTGAAGTCTGAACAAAGTCATCACACGAGAAGCGACCATGCTGCAAATTCCTTTGGTCAAAGAGCCTCACCTCTCTTTCCTCTCTTTCTAACATAAGATGAACCTAACACCTCTCTCTCCTCTCTTTCCTCTTAAGAGCTTCTCTCTCTCACACACACGTAAGGGCTTAAATAGTGGAGGCTCTCACCTACCACTAGACCTTAGCCAATCAGTACACACTTAGTGGATCAAATCACTTATAAAAAAGAAAATCCAGTAACCTACATACAAATAAGTTTTATACTTACACACATTTGCACGTTTTTCAAAGTATGATCTCCACATGGCTTCAATAGCTTGATAAGACACACCATCCTCCAAGACGTGATTTAAATCACTTTGATCACCGCTGCGGTTTTGCAAACTGCCTCTTCACCTGGTATCAAATAATTTCCTCAATTGCCACCATCCAGCCTTCATGGTGCTCCTCTTCAAAGCAACCACCACAAGAAGTTTGTAATGCCTAATGACTCATTGCTAACATCATACGCCTTCTCCGAGGTTCATCACCACTTGAAATGTTTAAGTCCAATAGCACATCACATGCACACATTTGACTTATCACGATCCTTATTTCTCTCCTGTATGTCTCTGCTTGAAATGATGCTCCACTCGGACTTACACGACATGCCACGGCCTCAAGACACCTTCCCTAGCCTCGATCTTGCCATTGACCGCAACAATCAAACAAGCGCTCTGCACATCAAAGAACAAGCAACTGTTCTGAGCACAAGTGATATGCACTTAACTTTCATCAACATAACCAATGCAATCATGCAACACTTAACACCCATATCAAGATTTTACAACTATGCATGGACTTCCATCATAACTAACACTCGCATGGATTCCTTCAATGACAACACTACGAAAACCAAGTCAACAAACTAAACTCTGCAGAGGCTGTTCTGACCACCAATCAACGGCAAGTTGGACTACCAGAAATCGACTTAACTCTTTTCTAGTAACAGAGGAGTGGTATGACTGCTCACACAAGGCCGGTACTACCGCCCCGGTAGTGCCGCCATACAAAGCTCGATCATATCATTCTTCGGTAATGCCGTGATTCCAACTACGATACTACTGGACCTAATCACAACCTAAATCCTCAAAAATGACCTGCTCTAGAAAATAGCTACTATCGTCTAAAGACCGGTCATGATGCACTGTGGTAGTGCCACCGCTCAACACTGGTACTACCGCTGATGCCAAGCCGTACTCCCGTCGTTGCTAGGGTGGTACTACCGCCTAAAGCTAACAGAAATACAACAAACTACAAACGCACAAAATCAAACTTACACGTCGACAATGAAGCACAAGTCTATCAAATACTCATCATACACGTGGGGTGACCATCACATGATCTCACACCTTTTGTCATTCTTGTAGTGGATTATTTAGCTCAGTTGACTCCTCGACCACACTCCATATATGGCCATGCACTTTTTAATCCAACTACATCAAGTGGTCTAAAGATATATCGCTTGTTATATATGAGGGACAAATTTTATCTTTATCGCTCATGTCCCTCCGCATATTTTATAGTAAATTCGAAATGTACTTTTATAGCCACCCAGTTACGGAGCAATGTTTAGTAACCCCTAAGTAAACTATTACACATGTAAAAACTATGACGATCTTAGGTCAAAAGATCTCATATATACTATGTATGAGACAAATTAATAACACTTAAGAATATAACAATTCTCAGTGTCTCATGGTAGGTCAATCTATCACCATATTCTTTTACATATGTCTATATTATTGATTTAATATCCCCGTATTTATGATCCACGAAATATGATCATCATAATTGTTCCATATAATGATATAAGATCATGAATAATTTAGAATAACATCAAAATATGAATAAAAAGTTATATGAGCAAGTCATATACTTATTGATTAATATAAAACATATTTATTTAAGAGATAAAATAATATATTGTTTTAAAAAATTATAAATATAAAAATAATACCATCGCCTTTATAATTATCTTTAGATCATATCACTGACACATTCCAGCAAGCAAGCGGTTAAATTGACGGGCGGACAGGCCAACCCGACCTGCATGGAGCACGGCAGCACGCACACGGCACACCGCTCCGCACTTGCGATCGAGGCGCGGAGGACGATGGTGCACGCGCGCGGGGCTTCGCTCACTACTGATGGAGTCCAATACTCCAGTGAGTCTATATGCAATTGGAATTGGAATTTACGAGTAGAGGTTTGGGGCCTAATGAAACCGCTCCATACGTTGGCACCTAATGGCTCTAGAGGGGCAAAGAAGAAAATCCCTCGACACAAAGCAAAAAGAGGTAAGGTGAGATAGGATCGCCTTGCCGAAGTCCCCGTGTTGATTTGAATACCCTGGACTGTCCACCATTTGAAATAGGGCCGCCTCAATCTCCCCCTCCAGAATTGCTGCAGTCAGCAAAGATTCATTGAACGAGTGGCGTGGGGGCGTTTGTTTTAGCGATAGCTTCTGATTTTTGGATGAAATTTCACTGTAGCTAACTTTTTTTTCTGTAGCTGATTTGGTTTTTAGGTATAATTAAATTTAAAAAATATAAAAATAGAAAAAATATATTAGTCCATCACAGACAATGCAAAGGAACATAAGAAAAAAAAAATACAAAAAAAAAACCAAAAATTCTAAAAAAAATTTAGAAAAAAACGAATTACTGAATAATAAAAAAAACTGAAACTGAAAAAAAGCTGAAACAAACGGTATGGACCGAGGAAGACCACTCGTGCCTTCCGTTGAAAACAGCTGTAGGTAGAAGGCCAGTGCCATGTCCCTCATTCCCTCGTTGGTTGTACAACCACTGCCATCCTCCCTCCTTAAGGGTCGCACGCTATTTTTCCTCTTTCGATAAGACGCATGAGAATGAAAGAATTTTGTGTTAGTATCCCCCGCTTTTAACCAATCTTGTCTCGATCGTTGACGGTACATAAGTCCCTCCCCTGCAAAGAGCTCATGCAGACGTTTTTCGATCAAGTGGACTAACAGAGTAATCCCCTGAGGAGAGCACTGCAAACCGAGCCTCCTCCAGCTGCACCCTTAACTTAATCTCCAAGATTTCAACATGCCCGAGACCTCCTTGAGTCTCAACCGAGTACCACATGCATTATTCACACCAGAGCCACTGTTCTCGCGCCATGTGATCGGATTCCTCCGTTAGGATATGCACTACTGAAATAGACTGGAAACACTGATGTAGACTAGCTGAGCAGACAGATCTATCTAGCCTTACTTTTAACATTCTCCCGACCCTGTCTTCTATTATCCCAAGTGAACGGAAAACCTGAGAAACCCAGGTCCTGCAATTCACAATCATCCAGGCAATCCCGGAATGCCTCCAGGCTCCAGGTGAGATTCTCCCCTGTCCCTCTGTCCCAGATGTTCCTCACTCCGATACTGAAGAACATCCAATACCCTCCTTAGTCCTTCCCAGCCACGTCCACCTTTTCTCTTCCCCCCTCCACCAGAGAACCACAAGAGGGGCTAGGCGGATTCCCTTTCTGCACCCAAACCTGCTTACAAGGTCTTTTCCTGTTTTTCGGACAAACTACAGAGCCGACCTGAAGTTCTGAATTTTTTTTCCTTGGACTGCATGCGCTGCCTCACAAAGGTCCTGGTTTCGCCAGTTACCTTATGCTGAATAAAGCCTTCCTCCAGCCTTGGCAACTGCGCCTTGCCTCTACTCAGAACCCCCCAGCGCGAGTCAAAGGCCGAAGAATAGGCAATCGGGTCGGATTCGAACGGGTATTGTTCATACCATATCCTAACCTATATTTTTTTCCCAAATTCGAAGTCGGATATGGTAAGACCGAAACAAATACGAATTCGGATACTTGGAGTTTTGATTAAGGTATCATTGGGACAGATACATAAAGATTTCAGATCGAAAACAGATAATATAGACGGATAGTATGTGTATACATAAAAGAATATATACTGAACCATACCACCATCACTTCAAGTCTTCAACTAGCAATAAATTCATCTAGATTACTCAAGTACAATTGCCAATACAACACAAATTCAACATAAGTAATAAATTCATACATAAGTTTAAAAACTGATAAATTCATACATTAGTTCAAAAACCAATAAATTCATATATTAGTTCAAAAACCAATAAATTCGTACGCAAATTCAACATAAGTGGGGAGCATTGGTGACGACTGGTTAAAGTAGCTAGACTCTAGAGTTTGATTACGACTTTGATAAAATCTAAACCGGTTGGTGTCAATGATAGTTGATGGGCTAGGCTAGTTGGAGTACTAACTTGCTTGTTCGGATATTTAGTCGGATAGTATCCGATTTACTATTTACCGATGCTATTCGGTCGGATTTTAGTTCTACCATTTTCGTTATCATATCCGGCAACAATTATCCGATACGGACCGGATTCAGTATCGGATGCTAAATTACCTTCACATATTCGATACCAATCAGATTTGGTATTGGATCAGCCGGGATTAACGCATACTGTTTACACCCCTAACGACGAAGCATCAGAGAATAGCTTCCTTCTGGGAATATCCTGAACTGTTGCCTTCCCCTTGTCACTGACTCGTCCTCGCCCAACTTGCTACTCAAACTGCCTGACGACATCGACAGCCGAGCAGGGGCTACAACTGACCTCTTCTGATGAAACAGAGAAACAGAGTAGCCGACACCTCGCCCAATCCATCACCACGGCATCCAATCCTCTCGGTAACTCCTCCTTCCTTTGCCCCTTTTATTGTCCTATGCTCCATCTCGCTGCAATGGTGGATCACTGGTGATGTGGTAGTGCCGTGGGTGTTTGTGGTGATATGGTGGCTCAGCTGGTTTCACTGTCTGACTGGTTTTACTACGTCGTTCTAGTTCACAATCTAATGGTGGTGCTCTAGTGCTTTTGTTAGGTTGCATGTGTGGTCGTGAATAATGAAATTATGGGTGAAATGGGACATGGTTTACCTTGATTGGTTGGTTGTCGACTAAGTTTGGGAATGATTGGATGTGAGCTCTTGTGGTTGCCTTCCTGGTTGGTCGTGCGGGCTTGCTAGCAGGGTGGTGGCCTTCTCCTCCGGCTTGCCATCCTGCTACCTGGCTTCTTGCCCTCGGCTGGTTGGCCCTGCTTCTCCTGATGCTGGCTTGTTCATCTTGTGCTAAGGGCTTGCTCCTGACCGCATTCCTCTTGCCATGGCCGAGTGGGTTAGCAATGGGGGATGGGTTTTGGCTGGTGGTTGTGATGGTGGTCAAATGGGACTTGCTTCCCTCTTGCTTAGTTGGCTTTAGCCTTTTTTCTACTCTATGTGCCAACTGTGCATGTGTCTGGAGCTTTCCTGATGAGGTGTGGCTTTTACTGGCAGTAGTGGGAATCAAACAGGGCTTTGCCCCCCCTTTCCCTATTGGCTTCGGCTGGCTTGGGCTTTGCCCGAGAGGTGCTGTGGCTGTGTTTCTAGTGCCTTCCTGTGCGAGGTGGCGCACTGTGCTATTGGCTAGGTTGAAATATTTCGTGGGGTGGTGTGCACAGTATTTTGTTGGAAGAAAATTGCAGGTTTGTTTTTATTGCCGAATGATGACTTAATGACTGTGAGAGATACCGATTGGCCCTCGGATAGTCAGGTATCTCTGTGAATAAAATGTTCTGCCTGAAATTAAATCCTAAGGCTCTGATAGCAATCCTTCTTTTAATTATTTTCTTTTGTTCGGTCTTTTTAGTATTTCTAGATTAACTTTGCTCACAATTGAAATTGCGGTTGCTTTGAAAATCAGGTGATTATAATTGTTGTATGCAATGATATGAATGTCATTTATATTTTTTTATAGCTCTTGGTTAATTGCAAATGTATGAAATGCCTACAATGCAATCTTATGTTTATATTCGATATAGTATTACAACGGACACAATTACATGTATTAGGGAGTTGTAATACTTGTATTTAACCTAATGTAACTTTTAATTGTCATTTAATGGATGAAATTGATTTATTGTATGAGTTGTAATTAATTAACTATTGTACCACAGACTGGTAAATATATATCTTTTAGAGTTGACTGCTTTCACTTGTCGTACAATTGAGTGTTATCTCTTTCTAATCTATATCACTTGTTTCTATCCTCGTCGATGAGATCGTGAAAGTAACGTATTCGTTTGACGTTCGCCAGCTTCAATTTAGAATACACAAAAAGTTTAAATTCCCCTATATTTTGAACCATTAGTTACGTAATTAATCCCACTTAATGTCGTAATTCGCCACTTAAAGTTAATCAAAAACGCAGGGCGTTTCACTGGTATACACCATTCACCCCTCTTCCCGTTCGCACCTTCCCACCCCGTTCGTTTGCTTGACCCGTCACACCTTTCTCTCATCCGTATGGAACTCCCCAAACCCTAGGCGCCACCGGCTCAAGACCCCCCAACCGATTTGGATCCCGTCTGGAATTCAGATGGGTTCTTTTATGCTAGGACTTATGACTGAATTCTAGTAAGTTTGTGAAAGGCAGTACGCAAAGAAGATTATTTATATGTGATTTTGACCAGTACAACTGAACTCAATATAATTTATACTATAATTTAGTTGTATATTTTATCTTAAAAAATACATCATTTAACAGTAAGTTACCATAGAAATAAAAGAAAGTCAAAGTATAAACGAACTCGGCCGGAACATCTTCGAGGCCATTCCTCTACCCCTCGTCGCAGAATCCCTTCGCCGCTGGAGTTCCTGTCCCCCCTCACTCTTTGGTCACTCGACTCCAGTTCCTGCTCCCGTCAAGGTAGCTAGCCGCCCCTCTTGTCCTCTCACCTTCCATGTCAAAGCAGAAGACGGTTGCAATGCCTACGATAGGACTGCACAGCTTCGTACTTGAGCATGTTACAACTGACAGGCATATGCGTAGGTATGATTTAAATCCTGATTATGTGTCCACACATGAGCAGGTTACAACTGACAGGCATATGCGTAGGTGTGATTTAAATCCTGATTTACGTGTGCACGATACGATCGACATATACGAGATAATCATTTCGTAAGATGCATTGGATACGTCGATATCACAATTGAGTTACGGGTCTATAGAGAGGTTTAATGATGACCTTACAGATAGGTATTATATGACCTTACAAAGGCAATTACTCAATTTAATGATTGCCAAACTGGTTGATATGACATTTTCTAGACTTTTGTTAGCACTCAATTATCTTTGACACTTTCTTGCATTCCTATGTTAGGGCTCATTTGTCTTATGAATAATTCCATACTGGTGAAGCTTCGCAGTATATTAAACTTCTAATTAATTAGTTGTAATATTGATATCAAATACATTCGTCTTACTACATTTGTATGGTATGGCATAGCATTCCAAATAGACTATTGGACGGAACCCAAAAATTGTACACAAATTTCAGAAATCTGTGTACAAGTAGATAAATAAAAAACAAATATACTTTACAACTAGATAAACAAATAGAGTTTAAAAGCAGAGAGATGTAAAAAAGTAAATAAAGTTTTAGGATATGTTCTTTTCAGCTTTTCAAAATAACTTTTAGTTTTTACTACCGTATCTAAATTTCAAACAGAGCATTTTTTTTAAAATAGAGTCTACAAGTTAATTATAATACACGTTAAAAGTCAACATCTGTACCATCCAAAATCACAAACAAATATCTCTCTATAATCTCTATCATAAACAGTTAAAATTAAAAAAATTTAGCTAAAAACTACAGCAAAAAAGCAGACCCTGATCTGTTAAAACCAGGGATAGCAGTGTTTCCGTCACCTATCCTTTCATTTGGGAGCCAGTCTCCTGTTGAGCGCTTCCCTCGGCATTATGTGATTATGCATGACATGAGCTAGTAGTAATACTCTAGTGAAAAAGAAACATAGTACTTTAACAAACTCTTAGGAATATATCTTCAGGAATGTTTAGATCAAAGTTATGTTTTGATATGTATAGCCCAATCGTATTTTAATCTTTAATTGTCGGAATAATAACTTTAACCAATAACATTTTTAGGAATATTTAGATCAAAATCTCAAAAACCACCTGATCTTTAAAACATACGACTAATTGTGATACCTGAGTACACCTTTTCTATGCTGCATTATTGTGAAAATTGATTGCTTTTGACTGTAACTTGAGTATTTATACTGCTAGCTAAATCCTCACACAACTATTTATTCAAACAACCAAATGATAATAAACCACTTTAAAATAGTTATCCCGATAAATTCCTTAAAAAGATGGTGAAAAAGATTTTTGTTTGTTCAATAAAAAGTACAAGCATAATCCATAAGCAAAAAAGTACGGACCTTAGGCTAATTTATACTTGTTTCTCAGCATTTTAATCCAAGAGACGACAATTAATCAAGGTAACCCAGGCCTATTTGAACCGAACCCCGGGCTATTGTTTGATTTGCATAAAAAATGTAGCACAAGACTCATCATAGCAAAGAATATTTGAACGACAATTGTTACTGGGAGGACGAGGGCTGCATGGTGCTCACGCTGAGGCACTTCGTCTAAGCTAAGTTCGTTTTATAACAAAAACAACCCCTTTGGCACTAGCAAGCACGTAAAATCGTCAAATCAGATCTCACAGGGGTTCAACAGTCAAGTCCAAAAGACAGGCTACGAACGATGTAAGGCCCGCAAGTTAGGCTTGCTTCTGTTTTTCCACTATTTCTTAATTTTATTTTTTCTGATTTGTTTGGTTTTTTGAAGATTTTTTTTGCTTTTTCTTTCTTTCTTCGTATTCTTTGCATTGTTCTTGATAAGCTAATATATTTTTCTATTTAATTACATCAAATAAACCATATCAACTACAGTTAAAAATAATATCTAAAGTAAAAACCTGTAAGCCATCCCAATCTTCCCTAAAAACACCATCAACCCACCAAGATCAATCAACACACAACGGACAGACAAACAAAACAAAAAGAACAGGCAGATGTCATTTAATATTTTTCCATGCTGAAAGTACATAAGCTTGCAGAATCATCCATTACACACATGGTTCACAAATGGCATGGCTGGAAAACATGCTGGGAAAGCAGACATATGCATTCTCCACAATAGTAAAGTACAAGAATGATAGGTACACCTACATCAACAAGAGAAACATTCTGGTTGTCCTGCTGCTAGATGCGAAAGTAATCTGGGTGTGCATAGCTGAGAAGGATATATCTTTTGCATCATCATTCAAGTAAACTATCAAGTGCAAAAGTAAAGTTAACATAAAAGAAACGACAGATAAACCAACTAGCAAGACTCCTCTGAAAGAAGATACTATTGCTCACATGGGCAAATGATGTGCAACAAATTAATACCAAGGAAAAAGAAATAGAGAGACCATAGCCCAACCTTTCATCTTTAAAGCAGGTTATTTTTCAATGGCTTAAATGGGATGCATCCAGCATTCGGATTCGACAAAAGCAGGAACCTAAGAGATCTAGAACTTTGGAGCAAGGGACAACCAAAAGTTGAAGGATAAGAATGACAAATGAACCACTTTTTCCAACAAGGGAAAGGGGCACTAGATACTGGTGACCATGTCTGTATCTGGAAGAAATTCCTAGTACCATATACTTACAAGAATATTACGCAGCATATATATCATAAACTTATGTACACATCCAGGAATGCTATTAGCAAAATCTCCAATCAAAAAAAGCGAAGAAAGCAATTAAAACGCAGCGAAGTGTGATCAAAGATGCAGAGCTCCCTTCAATCCAAAGAGGGTCCATGTAGGGCTAATGCAGCTCCTGGGGCATGCAAGCCGTAGGCCTATCCCAATTCCCAACAAGACCTCTTTCTCTCTCATCTCCCTCAGATCTGACGCCAAACAACAGGTGAGGAACCATGGAATAGGCTAACGGGATCCATGACCCAGCAGCTCGATCCACCCACAGCAACACCCCTTTTTGGACCGAAAGGAGCTCCACCTCCACAACACCTTCCAGCAACACAACACAAAGCAAACCTACGAGCAACTCCACCCGAAAGAAGAGCTAAAACCATTGACCAGCACAAAGAGAGAGAGATGAGCAGAAGCTGCTAGAGAAAAAACTTAAGCCCAAACAAAACACGGCACGCTTAGATGATTTTGAAAGGATAAAGAGCCCTTGTGGCTGCTGCCTATGGCCGTGGGGAGAAGCTAGGCGCTGGTCCATGCTTTAAAGAGAGGAGAGAGTAGAGGAAGAGGATGGGCCTGGTTTGGGGGTTGGCTCGAATCTTGGAGAGGAGGGAGGAGGGGTTCCCTCGGGAAGCGAGCACTGCAGTAGCTCTGGGAGCTTCACATGGCTTTGGCAGTTTAGCTTGGCCATGGCTAACACCACTCCATTGGCTTTGGCTGCTGGGCTACTCGCCCCCCACCATGTATTGTCTATCCATTAATCGCAGTCGCCGCTGCAGGGGTGGCCATAAAGCGTGTCATGTGTGGACTTTACTCGGGAACAAGAGCGGCTAAAAACAAGGAAACGTGTTTAGCCTCTACACAAGTTAGACTTTTTGGTTCAGGAACGGGGGATTAACTAATTTTTAGTAGCGCGTGTACGGTGCTACTGGTTTATGGCATCTTTGGCACATATCACTATTTAGATATATATTTACAAAAATATCAGTATATCTATGGTATTAATAAAAATATCACTTCTACCACTCGATGAGTAAACGACAGCACCGTAGAGCCAACACGTGTGACCTAAAGCCCCGTAGCTATCCGGTCAACTAGCTGTAGGTGGCCTAATGCCCTTTCATCGGACGACAAATAATTAAAATTAATTACCTATCTTAATTAGTATTTTATATGTATCGTTTGTTTGAGCAAACATTTGCAATCATCTTTAGGCAACATTTTATGAAAAATGTGCAATTGCATGGGAAGACCTGTGTTGTTTTTAAGATGTTGCACTCTCGGTCCTCAATTCAGGAATGCAAATTTCACTATCCCCATTTCTAATTACCAGTAACTGAATGCAAAGCTTAATGTAATCTGTATTTCATTTTGCATTACCTCTGTATTAACTGTAGCCTTGTGCCTTTATGGTTCGGCACCAGACCTTTTTATCTGTGTGGGTTTGAAGCGGGCAAATTTCACATTTGTTGCGTGTGAACCGTGATTTCTGAACCATTTTATGCCCTATTTTATTCATAAGTTGCGCTGTTTTATCTTCGACAGACGACTATTCTCATGACCAGCACAGCGTAGTGTTTTCTCTAGAAATTAACAGTTCACTATAGTTGTCATTAAAAAAACCAAGAGCACAATAGTTATACACTTTTTACTTTAATACGTGTTTTTAAAGTTGTGGGAACAATACGGAGATTGAAGTGTTACTTCGAATTGCAAATTGCGATGAGCATGGTAGTGTTTTAATAATAGTATTACATATAGGATAGTTGGAAAGATACTACAAAACGAAAAGATAGACGTGGGCAAGTGCACGAAAAACATTACACGAAAAACAGTATTACATATAGGAGTCTGGACCCGTTGCTGCACCGTCACTGCCTCACTGGTGCGCACTGCGGCCGCGTGTCTCACTTTCTCCTCCCCGTGCACAGTACCTTTTTTGGGCAGCAAAACTTGGGGCGGCAGGGTGCGGACGTGCAGCAGCAGCAGGCCGCGCCGCCCGGTCACGGACGGCCTCGATGGTCGAATCAGGAGCTGAGATCTCGCGCGCGGTACTTTTTTTTCTGTTCTCCTCGTAATGCCGCACGGCTGCACTGCACGAGGAGGGGAACGGACGGTGCCCGGCCGGGGCGCTTTGACCGGCTGTTGGCGTTGGCTCCACGGGGGGTGGACCGTCGTCGTCTGAGTTCGCTGCCAGTCTGCCACTTGGGGGCGAGGATTCCGACGCGTATCTCCCGGATCCGCTCCTGTCGGGGTAAAGGACCGAGGTGCGAGGTTTCCGCCCAGCACGTCCGGGTACATCCGATGGGATCTTACCCGCCCGCTGGGAAAGGACTTGGGACCATACGCGAGGAAAAGAAGGGCAATTAGTAGTGTCATTACCACGTTGAACTTTATATTTGTTGAGACTTTATATTTCCGTTATGGGCGATGTTGTTTAAAGGTATAGCGTTGCGTCACGTTGAGACAAAGACTTCATATTTGTATCTTGTTATGAGCGTTGAGACTTCATATTTATATCGGTATGACTTTATATTTCCGTTGAGACTTCATTAGGTGTTACTTCATATTTGTCTTGTCTTTGCTTTGTCTTTGTCTTTACTTCTTTGTCTTGCAATTCTTTGTCTTCAAAGTGTCTTCTTGGAAATTCTTGCAGCATCTTCAAGCAGTGTCTTGCAGGCCGCGCCGCTTTACTTCTTTCCATCTTAACGTTGCTGTGCAGGTGCAGCAGCCGCTCGTCAGGCGCGATCTTCTTCGCCTTATATTGGTTGACATGTTTGATATTTGCAGGATGGATGCACGACGGCCTCGAGGCGGCGACAATGATGACGTACTCGGTCTCAGTCGATCAGTGGAGTGTAATATATATATATATATATATATATATATATATATATATATATATATATATATATATATATATATATATATATATATATATGAAGTCTCTTTTCTACACTCAGTGTAATTACACCTTATGTCGTATTTCATATCGTAGGAAGTATTTCACGTAACGGAGGGTATGTATGTGCAGTATATGAGTATTTAAGATCATCTAGGTAGTATGAACAATTTTTTAGAGGTAGTATGTAAATTTTTTTGATATACTCCTTTTTATGTGCGTATATGAAGATATTTACAAAATACGCTAAAAACTATGAATTCCCTTGCAATTTTTTTCATGTGGTTCACATTAAAGTATCTTATAATTAGTATATGAGTATATCCAAAGTGATAAAGGAGTATTTCAAATTCGTTTAGATGGCATATTAGATGTGGGTGTAATTACACCCGAGTGTACAAAGTATTTTTCATATATATATATATATATATATATATATATATATATATATATATATATATATATATATATATATATATATATATATATATATATGAAACCTCTTTTCTACACCCGGGTGTAATTACACCCTATATCGTTTCTCACAACGTAGAGAGTATCTCGCGTAACGGAGAGTATGTACGTATAGTATACGAGTATTTAAGATCATCTAGGTGGTATGAACAATTTTTTAGAGGGAGTATGTATATTTTTTAGACATACTCCTTTTTATGTGCGTATATAAAGGTATTTACAAAATACGCTAAAAACTATGGACTCCCTTACAATTTTTTCATGTGGTTCACATTGAAGTATCTTATAATTAGTATATGAGTATATCCAAAGTGATAAAGGAGTATTTCAAGTTCGTTTAGGTGGTATATTAGATGTGGGTGTAATTACACCCAGGTGTAGAAAGTATTTTTCCTATATATATATATATATATATATATATATATATATATATATATATATATATATATATATATATATATATAACTTAACTACATAGGTGTGGTGCTACGTCACACGTCAACCACTATATGAACCGAAATAAAAGAGGTGAAAATTTGCAGTAAAAGAAAAGTGAAGGGATTTTTTCGTAAAAATTGAGGGTCTTTCGCAATAAAACAAGAGTGGAGGAGCCTTTTCGTAAAAATCAGGGACCTCTTCGGAAGAAATAAAGGTATGTATGTAATTACGGGAAACCGCGGGTCGCTACCCAGCAAAAAAAGTATACAGGGGCTTTTTCGCAAAAATTCAGAGACTTTTTTAAGAGAATCGAAGACCTATACGTAATTTCAAAAATTCGGCAGGCTAATTTGTGGGGGCTTGACACGTGGATACGCTGGGGGCCGTGAACCCCCCAACTTTGTATAGGTACTGATATATAGAAGAAAATAAGTTTTTATATTCTTTATTTCTGTTCTAAGTTTTATGTACATACTGTAATCATTCCATTTCTGCAGATGCATTTGTTCTATCGTTCTATGTTTTAATTTATGCATTTGTTTTATCATTCTATTTTATATTCAATGCTTTGTGTTCTGCATATGTTCTTATTTACTGATTAAGTTCTTATCTACTATTTATGTTCTTGTTCTTACTTATTGTGTGTGTGTGTATATATGAAGTATCTTTTCTAATTTCGGATGTAATTACATTCTATGTCGTATCTCACAATGTAGGAAGTATCTCACGTAATGGATGGTATGTATATGTATTATACGAGTATTTAAGACCATTTAGGTGGTATAAATAATTTTTCAGAGATGATATATATATATTTTAGACATACTCTATTTTATATACGTATATAAAGGTATTTATAAAATACACTAAAAACTATTAACTCTCTTGCAATTTCTTCATGTGGTTCACAGTGGAGTATTTTATAATTAGTATACGAGTATACCTAAAGTGATAAAAGAGTATTTCAAATTTATTTAGGTAATATATTAAAGGTGGGTGCAATTACATCCGGGAGTACCTCCCCGGCACGCTGCCTCCCTCCACCTCCCATGCCTTCCCCACTTGCCTCCGAGCCTCACTCCGACCCCCACACCTCCCTTCGCGTTGTCGGCCACCGCCTTACTCCAACCTAGGATCATCGCTACCGCCCCCATCCACCTTCCCCCCGGCGCCACCATTGGCGCCACCGTCCCCCTCTCCACCAGAGCCTGCGTCGCCGCCCCGTGTTATTGTACATGCTTCTGTTTGTGCCTTATCTGGTGATCGCGCTGTTGCCGATCATCGACAATGCCAAGATGGTTGGCCTAATCGTGTCCCTGGCACCATGACAGGACTCATCATGGGTGACGCATCACCGTTCGAGGTCATCCAGCCGCAGATCGTCATGATGAACATGCTCATGGGCGCATCCAGCATTAGCAACATCCTCTCTACCTACCTCCGCTGGCCGGCATTCTTCACCAAGGCCTTCCAGCTCAAAGTCGTTGACTAGAGAAATATAGGGACTTGAGTTTGGTAGCATCATCTAATTGCCTACATTTTTGTGCGAGGAGTGATGTGACAGGCATTGTAAAAGTAGGGTGCATACACCCCATCTTCTATGTCGAAGGTTCTTGCTCGATATGCAAGTTTTCTGAATCTTGTGGTCATCTAGTTCCTCAATCCCTTGGAGGAAGGAGATGATGGGCTATCTCCAATCATCTTCCTGGCTGATATGTAAGACCTTGAGGGGGTCCTCCTGCTCCTTCAGAGAGGCGGCATACGCTAGGACTCCGAAGAATACACCAAAGGGGGCTCGTGCCTTTGGTTGGTCGCTTTGGCTAGGGCATCTACTTCCATATGTCAGCTCTCCGTATTGATTTGACAGTGATGCCCAAGAAATCTCGTTTCATCACCCTAACCATAACTAAGTATCTTGCAAGGTTGGAATCTTTGACCTGATATGATTTATCGATGTGTCTTGCAAGTAACCATGAATCACTATGAATAAGCACCCTTTTGGCTCTGAGTGCCTTCATTTTGTGGAGGCCAAATAGTAAGGTCTCATATTCTACTGTGTTGTTGGTTGTTAAGGACTCGAGGTGCACTGTACGCTAGCCTTCGGCCTTCAGGGGTTGTGACCATGACCCCTACCCTTGCCCCCGCAGCACACCATGCGCCATTAGAGTGAAGGGACCACACCGGCTCCAGGGGTGATTGATAGTTCAGCTGGCATGTGGGATCTATTCTACGATGAAGTCTGCTAGGATCTGTGACTTTATTATGGTGCAGGTGATGTAAGTTATGGAGAAGGGGACCAATTCTGCCGCGTATTTGTCGATGTGACCTATGGACTCCTTGTTGTGCAATATTTCCCCAGGAGGAAAGGATGCAGCATAGTGATCTTGTGTGCTAAGATATAGTGCATCAACTTGAGCAAAGCCATTAGTAGAGCATAGGCTAGTTTCTCTAGCTCGATGTATCACGTTTTTGTTCCTTGTAGTGCCTTAGAGACATAGTACATCGGCCGCTGAGCATTCCCCTCCAACACTAGGAACGTGTTGATGGCCTACAGGGTTGTTGCCGAATACAGTAGGAGTAGAGCCTTAAGTGCCAGACATGAGGTATTCCTTTAGGTCTTGGAAGGCATGCACACACTCGTCGATCCACTGAAGATCGCTGGAGCTACAGGTGGTTTTAAAGAAGGGGAGCACCAGCTTTGCGGCCCTTGATAGGAAGTGGCTAATTGCGGCACAGTGGCCTGCCAGCCTTTGGACCTCCCTGATGGTTTGGGAGCTTCCATAGACCGTATGGCATCGATTTTGTCGGGGGTTAACCTCAATGCCCCTGTCGAACACCAAGAAGCCGAGCAACTTGCCTACCCGACTCTAATCTAGCTAAGACACAAGGACCAAGGCGATGAGTCTGGTGAAAGTAGCCCTGATGTTCTTTACCTCGAAGGGCATCCTGATGAAACAATACCTCCCTCCAGGGACTATGAAGTTGGTTTTGTTCTCGTCCTCTTTGGCCATGCAGATCTTATGATATTCGAAGTATGCATCGATGAAGCTCATTATCTCACACTCGACTATGGCATCCACCAGTTTATCAATACGTGGCAGGGGTAATTATCTTTGGGGGACACCTTGTTAAGGGTTGTGAAGTCAATAAACTTGTGCTAGCTCCAGTTTGTCTTCTTGACTAGCATAAGGTTGGCGAGCCACTCAGGGTGGACCACCTTCTGGATGATGCTGGTGGCAATCAACTTGGTCACCTCTGCCTTGGCGGCCTCCTGTAGAGACATTCATCACATTCTTTGCTTGATAGGCTTTGCGTTGGGGCGCACCGTAAGCTTGTGTTCAATGATAGACCAATCAACTCTCATAATGTCACGGGGGGACCAAGCGAAGATGTCCGTGTTCTTCCAAAGGACCTCCAATAGGCTTTTCTCTACCTCTAGGGCTAGACCACCCCCACTGAGACCTGTTTGGATGAGTCATCACTGTTGAGCAGCATTATTTTTACCTCACCATCTAGCCTCATTTTGGTGTCCATCCTGGTATAGAGGGAGGGCGTGTTGTTGTGGGAGGGACAAGCCCTTCACTTACAATGTGAACCTTTCAGAGTGGGTTCTACATTCCCACTATGATTTGTTATGCAAGGTCCTGATTGTCGACTATAGTGATAACCCCTCTGGGGGCCCGAGAGATTCAGGCAGAAGTAATTATGGTGTGGGACCACCTCGAATGCCTCAAGGGTAGACCTTCCCAATATGGCATTGTATAGATACAGGAGGTCCATAATGTCGAAGTTGGTCACCTCCATTCTACTCTACTCCCCCGGCCGAAGGCTACTTTGGGTGCTCCCTAACCTAGGTGATGTAGCCAAAGTGCTAAAGCTACTTTGATGTGTGCTTCATCAGTGCAAACTAAAGTTACAAAGCATTGTAGTGCAGAATTGAGCATTGCGAAGGAGAAACCTTATGAGGCCAGTTGTGGGAGGAAGAAGGGAGAAACCATAGTTCATGCGTCTGCTTGTGAGATTCCTCCTTGGTGCAATGTAAACAAGACAACAATGCATGGAATTGGAGGTGTGGACAGCAACGAAAGAAAGCTAATTTGGCTTAAGGGGAGGACACAAGATCAATCAAGTTTTGGTGCTCGCAGTTTTGTCCATGAAGTTCATGAAAGTTTCAATGCTGTCTAAGGTTTTCAATGCGCACAAAACACATATTTGAAAGCTAATGAAGTCTATATTCTAATCAAACAGAGCTTGATTTGGAGCTTCCTACACAAAGTCATGACAAGATTATTGGATGTTGCATAGACTGTCTAGAGAGACGTGCGAGAGATGCTAAACATAAGGAATCCATGTATTGCAAGGCAAGTGTGGATAATATCTGGCCAGAAAATGCTTTTTCAAAGGTTAGGAATGTTTCCTTTTCATATTTCAATCATACTTGGAAGCTCCATAAACCGAAAAAGAAAAGATATGAAGATTTGAAGTCAATTTGGGCTCGGTTCGAGACAGCCAGGAAGACTATCATTAAAACACCCAAAACTTTCACAAACAGAATCCGATTTTGATGTTCTTGGACTTCTTGGAAAACTAACTTGAAGCCCCATACAATGCATGAGGTGCCAGCCTCAGAAGCATTATGGACACATAGCAAATTCAGAAACAATCCGATAGCTGTAGTTTAGGTATTCCCTTGTGAGTTTGTTTTGGAGTCTAATTTTGTTCTAAATCTTAGGGAGGATATATAAGCTTATGTACACATCCCTTAGGCCAGATTATATAGGATACACATGATATGTTCTATACTTATGAAATAAACGAGAAAATCACCATGATGATTGTTAGGGGCCAGATTACATGATTTCATCAAGATTTTCCCGTTTGGGGTTTGTTGGAGTTGGCGCAAGGCAAGAATCATTTATTCTTAAGATTGCCCACAGAATCCACATGATTCTCTCTTCTAAATTCGTGATCGCAATTGTGATTCAAGGATTGGAAGACTTTGTTGAGGTGTTTCTACTTCATATTGTAGGTCTGGTGCATTCATCAACTGAATTAGGGTTTCTCCTTTCTACCAAAACCCTAATTTTCTACTTAGCCATGAAGATGGAAGGCGAATTTTGCTATTGTTTGTACCATAAAAATTGGGCCACCCTACGCATCAACTACCAACCTACTAGTTGAGACGCATCAAGTGGTATTAGAGCGTCGTTGATCATGATATGTGCTTGCTGATTTCTTTGATTTGGTAATGGATAAATCAACAGCAAGTATCCAAGGTGAAGCTTGCAAAGCCGTTGTACTTGAGGAGGATGAAGTGCCGAAGTACGGGGGGGGGGAGGGAATTACCACCTGAAGTGTGTTTCAACTTTGAAGCAACCCGTAACTAATTAAAAAATTAGCAGGAGACGCTAAGGTACCATGTTGATGAACTACGCATCAAATTAGGAGCACGTATCACCATGGTGGAGAACACATTAAATGATCATTTCACCGCACATTAATGGAGGATGAATGACTTGATGATTGATCTAAACACTACCTTGCAAGATATGGGAGCACATCTACTGCTGCAAGGGGGAAGGGGTGTACAGGTAGCTCGTCAGCCTGTGGCCAACCAACACATTGTGCACCACAATGGTTGTGAATTTGATGGAGTCGATGAAGATGATGAGCTGTTTGATGGCATCAGAGGCTATCCACACATGCCACGATGTGTTCCCAACCAATGACGAGGTGTTGGACATGGCTGGTACCAAGGAGGAGGTGAAGGACATGACAACAACGGTATTGGTAAGCTTAAACTAACCATACCAACATTTAATGGCAGATTTGATGGAGAGGTTTGTTTGGAGTGGGAGATGCACGTTAATCAGATTTTTGATAGTCATAACTACTCTGAAGAGAAGAAGGTCCATGCCGCTTCAATTGAGTTCACTGAGTATGCTTGATTTGGTGGGACCAATTAAACCGAAGTGGAGGGCGTCCTTATACTTGGGTGGACATGAAGCAAATCATGAGAAGGAGGTTCATTCCTGTCTACTATACTAGGACATTGCACATGAAGTTATAACAACTTCATCAAAGTACATCTACTGTTGATGATTATTTTAAGGAGATAGAAATACTTATCATACGTACTAGAGTAAATGAGTCTAAGTAGGTTACTATGGCTCATTTCTTCACTGGATTAAATGAAGATGTACAAGATTGGGTTGACATGATGCAATATGGCTGGGTTCAGAAGCACTTGTACTTTTGGCTTATTCACAGTTGCTATAGTAACTTTTGTAAAAATAGTGCATTTTTCAAGGCGGGGTCTAAAGGTTAATTTAGTACACATTGTACTGCTTTCAAATGTATCAGTCAAAATTGCATGTAAGTATCGATCTCTTGGTAATCTCTGTCATAAATAGCCAAAACTCATAAGCCATAAGTATAACATCTTGGTTTTTAAGAGTTTATTGGAAGCTTTTAAAAAAATACACCTTTTGATTTTTTGGATTTAATACAAGATTAAAATGATTTTTTAGTAATTAAAAAGATTTAATATAAATAAATTAAATATTAACATTTATTGAAAATATTTTATTTGGGTTCCTTATGTCTCAAGGATTTTTCTAAAAAAATTTTGTGAGTTTTTTAGATTTATTTACTATTTTCTAGAGCTCATTTGATTTTAATTGAATTTCTAAAAATAAAAAAAAAATCCTAAAACAGTAACAGGCCGGGCCCGTTACTGTTCATCTGGCCCAATGAGTCCCGACCAATAGATTCTGTACTTGCCATGTGTCAGCCATCCAGGCTAGGTCCGCTTTAGCCACTGGATCTGTCCATAGGGACACGTGTCGGGCATCCAAGCCAGCAAGCATTGTTCATCCGTGCGATCTGCGGTGACCGTTCAATCTTGCCATTTGCCACGCATCACCAATCTGTCGTCCCCAATCACTGTTCATCATCATCTCCATTGCAAACACCGTCGCCAGGTACTTCACGGACTCTCGCAGCCGCCGCCACCTCGACTTCCATGCCCGACCCAGCCTCTCGGTCGTCTTCGAGTTGGACCCTCGTTGTCCACCCATTATAAGCGCACTGCCCTCCTTTCTATTTTGCGTCCTACCGCCAAACCCATCGAGCACTGCTGCCACAGCAGTTGCCGCCAAGCTCGCTGTGCCAAGCCACCGCATCCGAGCACCATCCTTACCGGAGCGAAGTGATGCCGTCTCCTTCGTCTCCATCGCCAATCAACCACCAACTGCTGAGTCGTTACTTCGCTGTTCATCACCGTTGATTTCGTCTTCACCGAAGGTGATCAGCGCTGCCGTGTCTCCTGCCCCGTCCGGTCTCACTGCCTCGCCCTCCGCCTTGGTCTGTGTGCTCGCCGTCACCCATGTGATTGTTCACTCGCCAAAGGGCCACCTCGGGTTTTGCACCACGTCGTCCACGTTAAACCCCTGGGCCGTCCAATCACCATTGCGGTTGTCAGATCAAATCCGAGCCAAAAATCCAAATCAGCGACCATGATGCAACCACATGGCATGTACTCCATCATTGGATCACTAAGACGTCACCCCGCACCACGCCCGACCAACGGTTCAGCTTATCCATGGACTTGGTCTACCGCGTGATGAGGACATGGTCCCGGTGGATACAGCCATATTAGTAGTGCTTATTGTTCTAATCACTAGAGTTCCTATGCATCACTTAAATTATCAGGTGAGCTTATTTTTAGAAGTGTCTTTATATCATATGAACTATATGATACTACCTAATGATGAAAACACATATTTATGCAGCTATACAAGGAGGATTATATCAACACTACGAGCTCGTAGTTGGGGTCTACCAAAAGAGAAGCCAACTAACATACCAAGACCATGTCGATATCTCCCCCCAACTCTTCCTTATGGTCACCGCGTCACTTTTGGACCAATTCAATCAAGAGTTCACGTGGGACACATTTTGGAATCCAATTCGGCCTCTAGATCAATTTAGATTCAGCCTGACAGGTCCAACTTCAAACAAGCATAACTTTCATATATGGAGTCCGTTTGTAGGACCTCGATTTTCAAGCCAGAATTCTCTGTGATTCTACCGCACTATTCTCTAGATCAGTAGATAGTACTCACGGATACATTACTGAACATCAAAGTACATATCAAGCGGAAGCGTAGTTATAATAGAATACTTACACACGAGCCGATTAGGCCAAAAACAACGAAAGCAGTTGCAAAAATGAAGCACACAAGTGGGACCCATAGCACATGCCCACAGGTAGCCAACTAGGGATTCGCGACCTAGTTCTTGGCCTTTTCATCTTCTTCTCCATCCTGATTTGGCGTATTGCTGAAGTGCAACGATTTGACTCCTAGTTCTGGATTTTTGTGAGCGAGAGTGAGCACACTAACCACCGTGCTCAACGAGCCAATACACAGAATGCAATCATATATCATGCATGGCTTGTCAAAAGATAGGCTCGGGCTATTGTCTTTTGTCGGAAATTGCATTTTAAAAGACTTAGGATATATGTATAAGAAATTCATAGACTTAGCCATTTGAACTAAAATCATACGTTGCACTACCTGGCCTCGGGGTCTCATCTCACCCTATGGGATGCTCCCACTTACGGTGGGTCCCATACGTTGCACGGGATGTTAATCACTATACTAGTGCCGTCGGGCTCCCCTCCCCATAACGCTAGTAGGATTGAGAAACAATTCACCCTCCCCTCGGTGTCCCTTTAGCCACATCAGGCCCTTGCATTCCACTTCTCTCCCCAACCTGTGAGTTGAGTCCGAGGTTCGATAGGGTTTACTCAACCAAGTCGCACTTTGCAGACTTATGGCTGTACTGTTTTACAATGAGAGGTTATGACCTGATTCGGTCCTTGGTTATTTAGGCGGTTCTACCACAAAACCACACACTCGTGCACACTGATGCACCATGCCGCCAAACCATCCACCCAGATGTATAAGCAATTTGGGGATTTTTTGGGCATAAAATAATGATCATTAAAAATACACGACCATTTTCAACTTCAACTTTTCCCAAAATTGCTCTTTGCATTTGCATATGATGTTGGGATATTTTAAGCACCCCCGAGACTAAGCAATGCTATGTCGTATAATATAAACGTAACCGATTTTTTTTTGAAACAATTACATCTATAGTTTTTCCTAAGGATAACAAGGTTCACGTTTATAATTTGCTGGGAAGATGTAATAGTAGAACTTAATAAAAGGGCAGCTAGCTAAAGCATGAAATCCAACATAAGATAGCACATAAAGTAACATCATGCATTTGATAATTTGAATCTAAATAATTTGCAAGAATGGGTATTCAAAATGATCAAAGTATTGACTCGCCTAGTGTAGTTTATCGCCTAGTGCAGTTTATCGCGGTCTTGAGCTCATTCAAGGTTTTCTTGTTTGTTGATCTTGAGCTTCTGGTCTTCGTCTTTATTTGGATCTTGATCTCGATGAATCCACTGACCTTTCATAATTCCAATTTCTAGTTGCGTGCTAAACAATGGGATCCAGTAAACTCAAATAATTCAAAAAGATCCAAGTAAATCCAAATAAACTCAACTTAACTTTATTAGGAGTTAAAGGGTGGCTTTTGATAGGATTGATTGGACGTGGATGATGGAGTCAATGGGGTTAGAGCGGAGCGAGGAATGGCAAAAAGATAAGGGAAGTGTTATGGCGGGAGGAGTATTTGCCAGAACATTCTGCTTGGGTTCAAAGATGGCTATGCATAGCCGATTGCAGAATATCATGGCTCGACCCATTTTATTTAGCAGTTTCTTTTATAATTTTATATTTTTTAAGAAAGTTCCACGAGTCCGGTTAGACCTATGGACAGGTGTATGAATTCAGCTGAACAGTATTTTGGTCGAGCACTAACATTTATGAATTAGGGCACGGGTTTTATACGTGAGGTGTATCGATGGAACTTATTGAATTACTTTTAGAGTTTGTGTTTGTGGCATTTCATGTTGTGATATTTTATGTTAATCAAGTAGTTAACTGAGTGATCGGCTTGCTAGTTCCTTAAAATGTAGGATCATTTAATTATATAGGTGGTATTATTTACTAACATCCGTTGCTAATAGGCAATTTTTAGGATTAAAATGCGTTATATACACAATGTATGCGATTTTTGATTTATCGAATTAGTTCATACTTTTAGTAACTAGAGATGTATTATGTTATGTGTTCCAAGTTTTAACTTGTTTATTAAAATACAATTGGCACAAATTATTTTATTTTACCGATGCTCAGGGAATTTTAAATGGATGCGTTATATGATTCTTCTTAACTAAAGATGTCCTATTAATTATCTGCCATTAATAATTCATGCATTCTTAGTTACGACCTTGTGACATTCAAGTGTTTACCTACAAATCTCTTTTTACAAAATCCTTGTAAAATAATCAATTTGTTGATCATGATTAACATATGACTTTAGCCAATATTAAATCTCTACTCTTTTCACGTTGCATAACACAACTATTTCATTCCACTCTATTCTTATGGTTGCTCATGAGTTACAATTTCATCGAATTCCTTTTGAACTTTTTCTTAGACAATGAATTCAAATTCTTATGGCATGTAAAATAGTACAAATATAATGCTACCCTTATTTTAGTTATGTCCATTACCCTTACTAAGATGAAAGGATTTGTGCTATATTCCTCATGTCATTTTTTGGACTACCAAATCCCTTTGTATGAAATGTTGTTCTTATGCAATTTTTCCATTTTTAACTTGTATTAGTTCTTTTAATCACCAATTGAGCTAACCACTTTTATTACTATTTAATAGTGAGGGCCCTACTTGCCATACAATCCCAGAACTGGTGTTTCTTTCCATTCGGCAGAGAGGCAAGCCAGGGGGAGTTGCGTTCCGCCGAGCAAGACAGAGGCAAGGCTGGAGCTTTGACAGCAATGAGTAAAATGGGGTTCTTGGGAGACATTGAAGCTAGAGGTGGCAGCGCATCGGCCGGAGCGGCACTAGGAGCCATCGGGCGGCATCTTGAGTCAACTGACGGCAGGGTCAATGTGGAGCGGCGGCGCTGGCGGAGAAAAGGGAAGGAGCACGAGTGGGAGAAGGGTGCTAGGGAGCTTAGCAAGCGGCCGGTGGGGGCGGAGAGATGCCGAGGTGGCATGGCGGTGTGAGCCCAGGGTGGCACGGGGTGGTCTCCGGTGCCGGCGAGGTGGGGTGGAGAAGGAGGCCAAGCAGTGGTTGGAAAGCGTAGGAGACACCTCCGAGATGCTTCCACTGGAAGGAATTGAGTCGGGGCGCCTTGTGGAGTAAATGGCTGAAGATGAGGAAGACGACTGTGTAACGAGCTCGCTTCGAGAAAACTCAATCGGCCGCTCAGGGGGATCCCTAGGAGGGGGAGGCGCACAGTGACGTGGTTGGATTGAGGAGGCTTTGTCGGAGCGGCCAAGGGGGTGGTGGAGGTTGGCGCACATGGGCGAGGCCAAGCGGGGGGGGGGGGGAGGGGAGGCAACGGTAGCTCGGGTCCCCTTTTAGTCGCGGAGGAGGGGAGTAGCGTTGCTGTTGTTGAGGTTATGGAAGCACGGCTCGGCATGGGTGGTGGAGCTGTCACAGGGAGTGGGCGAGGCGCAGGGTATGGCTGGGCATGGGCGACGGCCTGGGGGAGGCAGGGTCGGACAAAGAGGACAGTGGGAAATGGGGGAGGCGACGGGAAAACCAGGGGCGAGGGAGCGAATCCGGGGGCGGCGCGGGATTACTATGGCGGGGCAGGTAGCTCGCGTGGGGAGAAGAAATGACCAGGCATAGTGAGGTAGGGGGAAAGGGGAAAGGAGAGAGGAGGGCGGGGCTGGTCCACTAATCAGTGAGGGAAGAAGGAGGTGGGGCGCGGGATAGTATGGGAAAAGAGGGGAGGGAGAAAGGAAAAGGAAGTCGGGGCCCGCGTGGAAGAGAGAGAAAAAGAGTACGAAAATGAGAATAGGAGAAAGAAAAGAATGGGATGGCTGCCCAAAATAGGGGAATTTGATGAAATATGTATTTTCATTTTATCCATAAGCTTAATTTGACTTGGAAATACAACTGCACTTTATTTTATTCTGTTCTTAATATACTTTTGAGTAGTATTTGTATTTCAAGTCATATGAAATTTCAGCCCTCGACTTGAGTTTTAATAACTAATTCAAATTTCAATTTTTAATGGTAATTCTAGAATTGGTCTATACTTTGCTATTTGTATTTTAATTTATTTTTCATCTACTATATTTATTTTATTTTTATTATTTTCATCTAGGAGTTATGCTCCAACATTAATTTGCTTAATACAACTTTTGGGGAATTTCATTAAAATTGCAAAGGAATTTTGAATACCGGTAAGATGCAAAATAAAAAGTTTTAAATTATTGGCAATTTTGCTCATTTGAAATTTCAGAATGTTACACCGTTTGAGGTCCATGAGTACTTGATAGAAAGCTTTTCTCGTTCACTTTGTAACGGATGTAGCCTTACTTGCAAATTCCTTCATACGCTTCGCAATCATCAAAAAAAGTTGCTACACCACCTGTTTGGGCCAAATCGGGCCTTGTAATGCATGGGCTTAAGAGAAAGGTGCTACCCCCATTATTCATGGCCATACTACTATTCATGTGAACAGTAATAGTAGTACCACCCTCTTGTTTCTTAGTTTTGCGTGGCTTCCACTCCTCTATTTAATGAGGCCGCATCCCTCTAGTTTTCTCGGATTTCGTTTATGTTTCAGTTTCCCTTCGTTGCAACTTGTATATTCAGTTTTGTCAGACGACCACTTATCAAGATCCTTATTTAGAATCCAACCATATTGAGTATTTCAATCCTTTTTACAATTTGAGATTGCTTGTTATCTTGTTCTTGCATGTTCCTCAGTTGCATGAAGGAATAGACCTTCGTGGTCAGGTCAACCGCGTTCTTGGTATGGTTGATAACGATTGGATGGTGTTCTGGTCGTGACTGGTTAGAAGCCGCATCATCAAAGTCGTTCTCCTCCAAATCAAAATTATCATCCTATCGGAAGATCGGGACCACACCCCCTCATCAGGTGGTATCAGAGCTTGAATTGACCGATAGGATTTCTTGTATCCCTAGTTAGTAGATTGATTTTTATGTCCTACAGTCCAGAAAAATTGCTCTACAAAAAAGTTTATTTCTGCTATCCAAACCCCATTATACTTTTTAATTTTTTTAGTTTTGGTTTGCTAAATTGAGTTCATGTCTATCTTAGCATTGTCTAATTGCTGGTCATATTCTTGTTACTATAAAAATCCAAACAAAAAAGTCCCCACATCAAAATCCATGAAGAACACCCCACACCATAGTTTGTAATTTCGGCCAGATCAGCGATTTTCCTGCCACGTCTACCAAAAACACCATAAATTTTGATTTCGATATCTTTTTTGAGTGAAACTACCCCCACTAGATCTACAATGTCCTTATGTAACTACCCCTACAATTTCGCTTGATTCCAAAAAGGCAGTTAAAAGATATCTGTGGTGAAAGTTAATTCAAATTTCTAGATTGAATATGCAATAGTCTGTAGTTGTGATTTTTGTGGGATTTTATTTGTCAGTTTTTAGAACATGGCCCCAAAAAAAGTTGTAGAAAAATCCGTCAGAAAACAAGAACAAAAAGAATCATCAGAAAAGAGGTGACTGACAAAAAGTTACAGCCAAAATACCAATGTCTTGTCCAGCGGACAGAAATTTGCCATTATCAGATTTGGGTCAATCCTTGTGCTTTTCAATTCCAAATTGTATTCTATTGAATTATCTTGTATTTATCACTCCTATACATTGTTACACAGTTGTTTTGGCCTACTCCTATTCTTATTTGATCAGCAACATAGGCTAAGTGCTAGATACGAGCTGTAATTCAATTCTGTACAATTTCTAAAATTAACTGATTGTTCTCTATTACTACATATCTAACCTTCCAAGTTATACCTTTTATTAACCGAGCAGATCATGTTGAACCAACCCTTGCAATCGCTATACACATCACTTGAGTAAAGTTATCACGAACCAGCCACCGGTTACACCACTTGTTTTGCATTGGTAAGAACTTATAAGAGATTGGTATGAATTTAAGAGATATGTGACATGTCAATCTCCACCTCACAGTAGTTTATAGAGACTTATATAATTATCATATATTTCCTTGTATTTTACTAACCATGACAGGTTGAAGATCACATAGTAGGAATTTTTGTGAAACCAACAACGTGTTGAATCGGCTTAATAAGACCCTCATCACCATCAACAATAGAGTTGAGATCTTGGATAAATGTTCACCCCAGCTACTCGACGTGCACTATTTCCTTCAAACTCTTCGTCGAATGAGGATGATAATATCGAAGAGAACAACTACAGCAGCCACACTAAAGTTGATTACTTCGATCATCGTCGACTCCTGCAAAATCAACGAGGTATGTGTAGCTTACAAAGAGAGATACGCGATGATGATGCAGTAACTAATGTCAAGTATGCTTTTCCATCATTTACTGGTAAATTTTATCCTGATGCCTATATTGATTGAGAGATAGCATTAGACAAAGAATTTAACTATTATAATTGGTCTGATAAGTAAAAGATTAGAGCTACCACTAGTGTTTTTGTACATGATGCAATACTTTGGTGGAAGTACCTTGGTAGACGTGGAAAAGTACCACGAACTTGGAATGCATTGAAAAAACTATTGGGAGATGATTTTGTTCCTAAATATCATGTTGAATATTTGCTTCCTAGATTGCAATGTTTAAAGCAACGAAGTAGAACTATAAGAGAATACTATCACAAATTAAAGACTCGTTTGTTGCGTTGTGGTTTAAAGGAACATCCTAAAGCTACAGCGAACAGATTCTTGAGTGAGCTTAATAAGGAAATTCAGGACATTCTTATTCACAAAGAATATAATTCTCCTACTCATTTGTATATACTTGCTTGTAAGGTTGAAAGGCAGATTGAGGAGAAATTGATAATGCTTAATGACAAGAAATATGAGAACAAACCCTTGTTTGTGCCTTTTTATGTGGCTAACAATTTACAGGAAGTTGAGAACCGTGCTGAAGAGAAGAGAGTTCACATTGAAGACAAGGAGTTGAATGTTCAACAACGGGTGCTATTGAAAGCAAAAGATAAGGAGATAATCACGGTTGAAGATGAAGTACTTGCTGTCTGCTTACTTTATTATAAAGAATAGATACTTATAACATCTACATCAACTGAGAAGATCGATAAGGATATTAACTATGGTTCTGAATTTAAATATGAAAAGGTGAGTAAATATGAAAATTCATATGTTCAATTGAAAATTTCATGTTCTGAAATTTCTTTGTTCAATTTACATAATGTGGAATTGATTACTCAGAAGAAAGTTCTTACTAGAATATCTCCTGAAGATTCTTTATACTATGTCATGTTCGATAATCCTAGAGAGCTATCTAGTGTGATTAAGAATCTTGCTAAAATTTTATGTTTAAAATCATTAGCAAGTACTCATGCCTACACATATAAGTTCAATTTGATTGGAGATTACGGTGTAAATAATCAATTTCATGTATATCGAATATGCATAACTTGTGATCACATGGATAAATTGAAGCTTGTTATTTTGAATAATAATTCTAATGTGCTGAATCTTGTTCATTATGAGAGAAAAATAAAAATTAATGACAATTTAAATCTTATGTGTTCATCTCTTATTGAACCATCTAGTATTGACAATCTGAATAATGAAGTTGATGGATGGAAAACTTTCCAATCTTTTCACCCTTGCTAAACGAACGTGCTAATGTTCGATTGAAATCTAATTACTTGGATGAACTTTGTTTGGTTCCAAAAGTTGTAGCTTTGCCCACATCTGCTACCAATGCAAGTTCACAACCTCAAAGATTTGAATTGCATAAATCCATTACTTACATTTGCAAAACAAATTGCAATAATTACTGTGTAGGAAATATTTATTTGTTCATCAACTCCCGGGTTACTAATACAACAAGCTTTTGTAATCGCTGTTATTTTATAACATTAATTATGCAACAACAAAGAATTATTAAAACAGATGACATATACATATACCATACATACACCTTGGCTTCTTTGTTACCTTATTTTCAGCGTATCAAAAGCCGATGACTATTTTGTTTTCAAGAAGGGGAGGATGATGAGGACATAGTCCGGGTGGATACAACCATATTAGCAATGCTTGTTTTTCTAATCACAAGAATTCCTATGCAACACTTAAATTATCAGGTGAGCTTGTTTTTAGAAGTGCCTTTATATCACATGAATTATATGATGCTACCTAATGATGAAAATGCATATTTACGCAGCTATACAAGGAGGGTTGCATCAACACTATAGCTCGTAGTTGGGGTCTACCAAAAGGGAAGCCAACCAACATATCACGACCATATCGACGTCTCCCAACTCTTCCTTTTGGTCACCACGTCACTTTGGACAAATTCAAGAAGGAGTTCAAGTGGGACACGTTTTAAAATCCAATTCGGCATCCAGATCAATTCGGATTCAGCCTGATAGGTCTGACTTCAAATGGTTTATACTTTGCTATTTATATTTTAATTTATTTTGCATTTGCTGTATTTATTTTATTTTTATTATTTTCATCTGGGAGTTATGCTTTAATATTAATTTGCTTAACACAATTTTTGGAGAACTTAATTAAAATTGCAAAGGAATTTTGAATACCAGTAAGATGAAAAATGAAAAGTTTTAAATTATTGGCAATTTTGCTCATTCAAAATTTCAAGATGTTACACCGTTTGAGGCCGATGAGTACTTGATGGAAACCTTTTCTCGTCCTTTTTTTCAACGGATCCAGCCTTGCCTGCAAATTCCTTCTGTACGCTCTGCAATCACAAAAAGAAATTGCTACATCACCTGTTTGGGCCAAATCGGGTCTTGTAATGCATGGGCTTAAGAGGAGGTACTGCCCCACTATTCATGGTCGTACTACTGTTCACGTGAACAGTAATAATTGTACCACCCTCTTGTTTCTTAGTTTTGTGTGGCTTCTACTCCCCTATTTAATGAGGTTGCACCCCTTAGTTTTCTCGAATTTCGTTTATGTTTCAGTTTGCCTTCGTTGCAACATGTATCTTCAGTTGTGTCATACGACCACCTATCAAGATCCTTATTCAGAATCCCACCACATTGAGTATTTCAATCCTATTTACAATTTGAGATTGCTTATTATCTTGTTTTGTGTGTTCTTCAGTTGCATGCAGGAATAGACCTTCTTGGTCAGGTCAACTGCGTTCTTGGCATGGTTGATAACGACTCAGAGTGTGGTTTAGCGATTGCTTGGTGTTCTAGTCGTGACCGGTTAGAAGCCTCATCGTCAAAATCGTTCTCCTCCAAATTAAAGTTATCATCCTATCGGAAGATCGGGACCACACCTCCTCATCACCGCACTGAGTGTTGACACCTAGGGGCCATCTGTCGGATGCACTATTCTATAGATCAGTCGAGTCAGCTTTGCCACCTCGACTGCCACACAAGTATCCACGTCAGCCCTAATCTGATGTGTCACCATGTGTTCGGCCACATCACCAGCCATGTCAGCTTCCGAGCTGACCCGAGTGCCACGTCAGCATGCCACGTGTTAGTGCCATATCAGCTCTACCTGCCACCTGCTAGCCACGTGTCATGCCACATTAGCCCTAGCCGCCACACCAGTAAGTCCAGTCACCATGCTCTATTCCACATGTTGAGTCCATCGTAGACAAGCCATTCCATGAGTCGAGTCCATAACACAGCAACCTTTTTCAATTTTCTAGTATTTTCTTTAAATTAAATTTTTCAAGAGCCTGTTCTCATTCTTCCTAGCTCCGATTGGCCTCGTTCTTTTTCTAAATTCATCTAAAATCGAGTTCTATCTTTTAATTCTTGTTTTGAAATTATTAAAATTTATTTGAATTTATTTTGTGTCTCATTTATTTTCTCTCTCGTTAGATCGCGTCTTTGAAGGAGCGGAAGCACCATCAGAAAATCAAAAATTGATAACCGAGCAAGGCAAAGGTAAGTCATATTCTTTGATCTTGTTGAACCTATATTTGAAATTTATTATGTATTTTATTTTAAATTATCATGCATCACTATATTTTATTGCAAACCTTCGTGTGTGGTAGTTATTGTCGAACTTGATTAATCCTCATTTGATAATTTGAATGTCATATTTGTAATATTTTTTATATCATTACCCTGCTGTGAGTAGCACAAATTGGGCATAAATTCATCAATTAAATATATTTTTGCCTCCTATTTGGACTGTTTACAGTGTATGCAATTTACTTGCAGGTCGGCGTGAACAAGGCGCAAAATCTACAAAAGATCGGTTTATAGGAAGGAGTTAGGGTTGAAAAATCGGAAGAAGCAAAGGACTAAAGTGCAAATCAGCCCTATACTTTAGGGTTTTCCTCGTCCAGCTGCCACCAATTCCTATTTAAGCCTCACCAGCAGCCATTGCAAAGGGAGGAGCCGGTCACCCACAAAAGAAAGGAATTATTCATCATATACCCTTCTCTTAGACTGAAATTCAGGATTTACCTTCCGGCCCACATGTTAGTGACTTATCCCGACCTCACGTGTCAGTGACTCGGGAGGATAAATCCTGAAACTCTCAAATGTGAGAAGGATATATGACGAAGTTTCCCGAAAGAAAGAATCATCTACCTCAGCCAGCCGCACCCAAGGTTCCCCAACTCCTCCACAGCTCAACTCCCACTGCCTCCAAGCCGCACCATGCCTCCAGATCTCATTCTACGCCCCCCACTCCACCATGCCACTTCCTCTCCCTCCACTGAATCCCTTCCTTGATCGAGCCAATCGGATCCCCTTGTTGCTGTTGATTCTTGGTGCCGATTGAAGCTGCTTGCTGCTGTTTCGATTAATCCCCTGGCCGGATCTACCGAATACTGCTGCTGCTGTTTCTTCTCTGCTGCCGAGAGGATCTGCCCCTGCCCCTGCTGTTTTGGTTCTTCTGGCTGGATCTGCCATGTGCTGCTGCTATTTCCCTGTGCTGAAGCCCCTGCTGCAGCCTCTTTAGCGATCTGCTGCTATTCCTGCTGATTTCTTCTGCCGAGCCGCATACTGCTGCTGCTGACTGCTTGCTGCCGTGTGCTGCTGCTGTGCTTCGACTGTTGTACATCCTCTACACGGCTGCTGACCTGCTTCCTCTACAGACCATCTCCGACAACTGCTCTTTATTTCTTCCCATTGGTTTAATATTCCTAAACTTTGTATTATTTCTGCTACTATTTCTTATCCTAGTGTTGAAACAATTTCTGAATGTTTATTATGGACCTTGTGATGTGGTTGAATGATTGCAAGGATTTTATATTGAGCAATGCTATGAGTATGATTGGATGACTGTATGGATTTATTTTGGTGGAAATGCTATGATACGAAATGTCTATTTAGATCCTGCTGTCTGGTTTATATTCATGATATTACTTTATGATCCAGTTGTTTTATTATATTAGATTGTGATTTGCTTGCTAGTTTAGATTTAATTTTTCAGTTAGAGTTAATTTTAAATCTGCAGATCTGTTTTGTTCTAAAGTAAAAAAATAGTCTTGACCTGCTGTTTTATGTCGTTCCTGAGCTAGATTTATTTTCTTTGCTAGGTTTATTCTTTTGCTTGTTTAGAAGGGCTAATTTGTAGTTTTGGGTAGCAGTCAGTGCTTGTCATCCTCTAGTCCATTCCCTTGCATTCTTCTTCCCTCTGCCTCCTCTCTTCCCTTTTAGCTCCTTACTCTTTCTCTTTTCACGTTAGCGTGTCTTCCTTAGCCCTTTTAGTCTTTCTCTCGGTAGAGTGACCTCTCCTCTCTTCTTTTCTCTTGTCCAGTCCAATTCTTCGTGTTCTTGTCTTCTTTAGTTTTTTCTTTACTTCCTCTCTTTTCTCCAGAATCAGTCTTTCTTAACTTCTTTTCTTCTTCAGTCCTAGTAGTTTATCTAGGATTATCATTTCACTTTTTATCCTCCCGTTCGTGTGACTTAGCTTTGGTTTGGTGTCATATCATCGGTAGCCTAGTCCTGTGGCGGCAACCCGTACACTTGCGGGTGTGCATTTCAGTACGATCAATCAATTAGTTAATTCAACTTAATGAGATATCATGGTTGTATGTGTGCTATGACCTTGGTGTGTCATTGGTGTTTGTCATACAAAATTGGTTTTCACTTGGACGAATAATTGTGTAGTAAAGGAGGAAGTGTGGATTCACTTCAAAGGATGTGGGTGTCTCACCAAGGTAATATAGAAAGACTTAACTTTGGCGCAATTAATCGGAGCTTTACTGTGCAAACTACATGTCTAGTACGGGATAGACTTGACTGATTAATTTATGATATTTCAATTTCAGTGTCGCCATTGTGACGAATTTGGTTGCTGATTTCCATGAGACGTAAGGGGGTGTGATGCGATGAAACATCCTATTTTTCTGAAAAATTTAAAGCCCAGTTTTCAAAAATGAATTTTTCTTGAATTAATAAAGCTTAATTTGAATTTTTAGAAACTAAAATGATTTAATATGATTAAAATAAATATTAACATAAGCTAAAAATATTTTATTTGAGTTTCTTAGGTCTCAAGGAATTTTTTGGTATTTTTGATGAATTTTTGGGATTTATCTGCTGTTTTTCTAGAGTTATTTGATTTCATTCGGTTTAATTAAAAAGAAAATCCGGGTTAAGCCCTAGCTAAAGTGCCAGCCCGGCCCACCGACGCGCCACGCGTCGGCCCGCTGCCGCACCGCTGCGCCGCACCCTTCCTTAGCCGCCCGATGCCCCCTCCCACCACGCGTCGCGCTTGCCCTACCCCTCGCGCCGCACCCGCCCCGCTCCGCTCCGAACCACCTAATCCGAGCCCTCGCCACGCGGCGCCATCCCGTGCACCGCGTTCCACACCCGCGCCGCACCTCGCCCGGACTCCCTCTCCGCGATGTGTTAGCCCTCCCTATCTTTGTCTATGATTCGGCACCGCGCCGTCTCCTCCTCAAACCCGCCCCTCGGTTCGTGTGATTTAAACACCGTCGCCACCTTGGTTCGTGTGCCACCGCAACGCTGTCACCACCTCGGTTCGTGTGCCACCGCAGCGCCGCCGCCGTCGCTCCTTGCCGCGCACCGTCTCTGAGCGCCGCTGTGGACACCTCGCCCTGCCTTTTCTGTGCGCTTCCTCCGCCCTTGTCATCCTGAGCAGACCTCGCCGTCGCTCAAATCCGTCGCCGTTCCCCTTCGCGCCAACTCACCGCCGCCCGGAACCGCCCGCCGGAGCCGTGTCGCCGCGCCTCCCACCTCGGTCCGCGTGTCAGACCGCGTCCACGCCTGCACTGCGTCCGCGTCGCTTCGCACGCCGCGCCCTGCCACGCGTTAGCGATCTGGCAGCCCGATCGTTCCATCGTGGCCGCAAATCCAGATCTGAGCCGACGGCCCAGATCCTGCCACGCGTGGGCACCTCAGCCGTTAGATCCCACCGCCGCCGCACCCGAGCCTACCACGTCATCCCTAGCCACGTCATCCCTAGTGCCATCTTAGCGCCATGTGGCCATGCCACGTTAGCGCCACGTCAGCAAAATCCTACCCCTGGGTGCCACGTTAGCAGTGCCATGTGTCAGCACCCCGACGTGCCAAGTTAGCCCTAACCTGCCGCGTCAGTAGCCCTCTACACTATTCTGTAGACCCGGTCCACCGTGAACCCTCTCTACCGTGCACCTGGTCCACAGCACAATACCTTTTCTGATTTTTTCAGCATTTTCTTTAAGGTTAATTTTCTGAGAGCCCGTTCTTCTCCGTCCTAGCTCCGATTGACCCCATTCGTTTTTTAAAATCGAACTCTTGCTTTTGGTTCTGGTTTCAAGGTTTTTGGAGTTCATTTGCTTATTATTGTATGTGATTTTGTTGTTTCGATCGCTTTCTCTCTCGTTAGATTCCGATTTCGGAGGAGCAGGAGCGATGCCAGAAGATCCCAAGTACCTAACTGAGCATAACTAAGGTAAGTCGTAACCTTTGATCATGTTGAACCCAGTTTTGAATCTATTATTTAATTACTTTATTTTAAATATCGTGCATCGCTATTTTAATACAAACCGTTGTACTTGGTAGTTACTGCCCAATTGGTTAATCTTCCTTCTTGTTATTTTGAATGCCATGATGTAATTGTCACCATAGGTTGGCAAATTTATTAGTGATGCTATGCTAAATATCACATGGGTTGTACGACTAGAATGCTTAGCCTTGCTAAATTTTACGAAAGGGCTTATCATCACACGTGAATATCTAGTTTGACTTAATGAAATATGGAACCGTGGTTGGTGCCACCTTTATTAAAATTTGGGCCATGATATTGGTGTGTCATTGGCGTAGTTATACAAACTTGATTTTTCACTCGCACGAGTGATCGTGTAGTAAAGTGGGAAGTGCAGGCTCACTTCGTGGGATGTAGCAGTCTCACTCGGTAGAGTTAAAAACTTAACTTTGTGCGTCATTGATCTGAGCTTTATTGTGCAAATCACATGCCTAGTATGGGATAGATCTGGCTGATTAATTTGGGATATTTCAACTTTAATCTCGCCATTGGGATGAACATAGTTGCTGATTTTCATGTGATGCAAGGAGGGGTGTGATGCGAAACCCTAGTGAGCGGGATTAGGTTGGAATTGAACATTGTAAAGGCACTGTTGTGATTTCGTGTGGATACAGTTGTGCAACCTCTGCAGAGTATAAAACTATTCGAATAGCCGCGTCCTCGGTTATGGACAATGCTCGGTGATTTCACACGAGGGGTAGTGATTTCATTTAAACTTGTGGTTTATGGTTGGAAGGTGGACAGGAAGTTCACTATTGGTTTAGCTCGTGGATGGGAGGTTCACAAATGGTTTATTTCAATTCCGTTGATTACTTATTTATTATTGTTTTCATTACAGTTCGCTTTCAATCTATGTATCATATTTGTCTTAAAATGTCAATTTATGCAAATTAACCTTTCAGCCCTCCATTGGTAAGCCTTGCATATTATATTGTATTCATTTGTTATAAACGACTAGCTGAGTACCAATGTACTCACGGCTTTACGATATTATTGCTCACTTGAGGAGGCGAGTATTACCAACAGGAGATACCAGAGGGAGAATACTTCGACGACTTCACGAATTAGGACTTCGCTCCCAAGTCGATTGCCTGTGGGCATGTCGAATGGCTACTACGCTTATTTTGTTCTTTCCGCTATTAGATTTTTAAGTCCTTCGGGCTAGTGACATTGTAAGCTTGACACCCCAGGATCCACATCACCCTAGGATGCCACTAAACCACTCTACAGCTAGCCAATTTACAAGATAACATAAACTGTCAATAATTTCTGAATCATGATAAGCTAAGCGGAAGCATACTAAAACAAGGCATTGGAACACTATTAATTAAAGAATAACTGCTAAAAAGTTTAACCAATTAAAATGAACCACTGTCTAGCATTATTACTCTGAAACAAACATCAATAAGGAAAATAAATTCATGATTAAGACTACACAACTATTACAACATTAATCATGATATGATATGTGACAGTGATGTGCCGCTCTACCCTTCCCATGCATACTCGAGAATCACCTGGAGAGGGGGAAAACAAGAGTGAGATAAAAATATCAGCAATTAAACTGTTTAACAAGCTAATTAAACTACAATGTTGTTAAGCATCATTATTCATTTTTCACAATAACCACAATTATTATCTTAACCACATTTACTACCATCAATAATAAATCATTAGCAAATAAATCTTAATTGTCTACTTCACATCCTCAACCACTACCATAACCAATCAGAGTAAAGCATTAACATGTTTTACCTCACTTTTTTTTATTGTTTCTCACATCCACAACTGATATCAACAGTTACCACAAGAGAAAAGATTCTCGTATCACAATCTCAACCCCTATCATACCACAAGGGGTGAATCTCATTCCATGACCACAATCACATTCCTCATACCGCAAGTGACTCTCATGAGCCAAATCCACATCACAACTATGAAGTTGTTTTTATTTGCAAAATAACTTCACCATAATACATTACATAAAAATGTATATGATCTACCCACAATGCAACGCATATGAATGCTCATGCTCCACTTCACCCTTACCCGACAAGGTAAGAGTGTGCATCGTACTACGGCAATGTACGATGCTGTACTGGTACGGTTGCGGTTATAAGCGGCGACATCCACAATGCAAATGTCATGACATGCTATGAATGATATGATAATCATAAACCACAAGAATCTAACCACGAAGATTAGCAACATAATCATCATGAATACTTTCTCAATATCCACATGCATCTCATTAAGCACAATGCCAAAGCTTCATAAGATCATTACCATATGACCCACAATTTATTTATCAAGAATACTACCACCACAACCACAAATATTCACTAAGAATACTACCAATTAGGTCACAATATATATTCATAAAGATTACTACCCCACAACTACACTTGTTTCATCAAGAACAATTCCACATACCCACTATTAACCATCAAGATCATAAACTATTGAATTCTTAAAGTACTTCCACATGAACCACATTAAGAAGGCATGTAACAATGGCATGGAAACTTATATTAAGAGAAATACTTAATGTGAAGGTAGAATAATTAACAAGTCAAACATGTAACACAACCGCTACGTTTACTTGCCTCTACCGTTGAAACGAAGCAAATCACGTGTATTCATGAAGCAACACCACCTATTCAAAAGGTACCTCTCAGCACACATTACAACAATGAAAATGCGACTCTCGAAGAAAAGATATCGCTAAGCCCCAAAATCCCACGACATCCTTCCCCGCGTAACGGTTCTACAATCTTCCCACTGCAGCGGCGCTACTTAACATTTTCTATCTTTAAAAATATAACACTAATCATGGCAAAAGATATATATATCTAGATTCCTCACTTGAATATCTACACTTTTTATGTAGATCACATATTTTTATTTTGTCATTAACAAGGTGATATCTAATGCACAAAACAGAGAACATCCTCTGTTCTGAAAGTTTGGACAACCGACTTGTAATGCGTCCCCAGAACAGATCAAGGCTCTAAAAATTTTGGTTCTTTTACAGCAGCTAGATTGCTGAATTCCCTACAACTTTCTCAATGGTGGCCAAAAATTTAAAATTCTTCTTCTACCCCTAATTCCCATCTGAACAGCAGTCTGTCCCTGACTGCACCCCTGACGGACAACGCGATTCCAAACCCTGGTACGCCTAAATTATGCGGCCAAAAATCTGGAAAAAATACAGTAGATGCGTATCGTCGTCCTCTACGTTTTTCCTTTTGGGGAGACCCTCGGGAAAAATCGTTTTAGGGGTCTAAACCGCATGAATAGTAACATCGCACGATTTGATCTACAGATAGCCAATCGGGATTTTTTAATCGGGGTTCTCTAAATTGCTAATCCCTTCAAAACTGGGGCTAAGAACCCTAAATTTAGCATAAACAGAGAGATTGAGATGAGGAACAATTACCTAGGGGATTGGGATCACCCTCTTCTTCCTCTCCTTCTCCTTCCGTTCTTCTCCTTCCCTCTCTTTCTCTCCTTCCTCTTCCCTTCTTCCTTCTTCTCCTTCATCTCCTTGCAGCAGCACTTGGGCAGAGGGGAGGTGCAAGGAGGCAGGGGGTGGCGGCTTGGGGTGGGAAAAAGGGGAGGGAGGGCTCCCCAAGGGGTTTATAAAGGGGGTGCTAGGGTTTGGGAGGGGGTACGGGCCCCCGTTTGGGCTAGCGGGCCCAAAGTAGCTGGCCCACCCCTCCGGACAACCCAAAACCTCTTAATTAATTATTTTAATTCTCTTTTTATTATTTTTGACTATTCCGAAGAATTTATTTTCACCTCCCGTGATTTACTGAAAATCCGGGCGACTCCGCGATTAATTTAGAAACTGACGCCGAAACGACGTTCGGGATATTACAATAAGGTCGTACTTTGGATGTTTATCGATATTTGAGGTTTCCATTTATTTTAGCGTGTATATGGTTGTGGTTACATCTATGTTTGACTGTGTGCACTAACATGATCCTAGACTAGTGCAGTTTACACAGAGAGTTTGAATTTGCATATTCGGGTCTCAACATGTGAATCCCTAACGTGTGGGATTGAGTTGAGGTGGAGCATTATAGAGGCCTTATTGTGAATTTTTTAAGTGAGGATGATCACATCATATGGGTACAGTTGTACTACCTCTGCAGAGTATAAAATTATTCAATAGTCATGTCTCTGATTATGGACAATGATTGGTGATTTCACACGAATGGTGGATTTCATAAAGACTTGATTTGGTTAACTTTGAGAAATGAACGGTTAATTCACTAGTGGTTTAACTTGTGAATGGTTAGTTCACAAGTAGTTTATTTAATTCCTTTGGTTATTTATTTATTATCATTTTATTTAAAGTTTGCTTTCAATCTATTTATTGTATTTACTTTAAATTATTGCTTTCTGCAAAATAATTTTTCAGTCATCCATTGGTAAGAATTGCATACTATATTGTATTTTTGTTACAAATGAGTTGTTGAGTACCAATATACTCATGACTTTATTCTTACTGTTGCTCAGTTGGAGAAGAGGGCCCATATCAGTAGGAGGTACTAGAAGGAGGATACTTCGACGACTTCGCATATTAGGACTTCGCTTTCCAATCGATTGCCTGTTAGCATGTTGAATGACTACCATGCTTATTTCTATTTTTTGTCACTAGTTTCTTAAAGCCCTTTAAGCTAATTAATTGTAAGTTTGGCCATAAGGTCGTACTCTGATAATTATTAATATCGGAGTTTGTTTCTTTATTAATCGTACATATGGTCGATATTTCATCTATGATTACATTGTGTACACTAGCGTGATCCTAGACTAGTATGGTATACACAGAGAGTCTGGATTTGCATATTTGTGTCTGGACAATAAGTCAAAAAATATAAGCTACAGCCCAAAAGAACCCACCATATGATAATATGCGTGAGTTAGTTCATCAAGCTAAGCGTGCTGAATAGTAGGTCAAGGTGAAGCAATCTAGGGGTGTCCGAACCTACTATATTTGGTTGGAGGTACTCCAGCACACAAGAAGACAAGGTTGACTCAAGTTCTAAGCCTGTTGATCCAATAAACCGGTTGGAACACCATTTAAAGAAGCATCAAAGATGGCAAGTGCAGCGAGCAAGGAGGTGTATAAATCTGACTATAGCGCCATCTCTACAGCTAGAACGAGTCAAATTGAGTGCTTCAAGTGCAAGGGCAGATGACACATGATGAAGGATTATCCAAATACAAAGAAGGTGCTGTTCACAAAGGAGGAATATTCTACAGAGAGTGATAGTGTCGAATCTGATCATGATAAAGCACACTCTGAAGATTCACCTCGCATTGAGTATGCAAACCCGCAAATGGTTATTTAAGCTTGATGGTTCAAAAGGTTTAATGTGACCACATGCCAATTGTGGAGATAGGACAATGATGTGGTGTACACATTGCATGATTAAGGGCAATGACGTGGTGTATTCCAAACACAATGCATGATTAAGGGCAAACGGTGCAAGCCAGGAATCTACAATAATGTAATCAACAAGGTTGTGATTGATGCACTCTCATTGACTACATGGCATCATTCTAAAGTCATACTATATGCAATGGCTTCACAATATTAGCAAGCTCAAAGTTACACATAAAGTGTCTATTGTATTTTTAATTGATGGTTATGAAGACAAGGTAGAGTGCAACGTCGTGGCAATGCATGTGTGTCACATCCTGTTGGGGCATCCATGTTAGTTAGATCGCAATGTTACACATTAAGAAAGAGTTAATCGCTTCACTTTGATGCATAGAGGTGTTTTTCAATCTTTGCTGTCCAAAAGAGATGAAGACATCACTTCTTTGATATCAAGAGCAAGGTGCTTGTGAAGAATACCCTGAAACTGAGGATAGTTTTACTTGAAGACGGAGGGGATGATGTGGTCAAGAGTGCTAAAGCTACCTTGATTTGTGTTTTATCAATGCAAATTAAAGTTACAAAGCATTGTAGTGCTAAATTGAGCATTTCAAAGGAGAAATCTTGTCAGGCCGGTTGTGGGAGGAAAAAGGGAGAAACCCTTGTTCATGCGACTACTTGTGTGATTCCTTCTTTGTGCAATGTAAACAAGACAATAGTGCATGGAATTGGAGGTGTGGATAGTGAACGAAGAAAGCTAGTTCAGCTCATGAGGAGGACACAAGATCAATCAAGTTTTGGTGCTTGCAGTTCTGTCCATGAAGTTCATAAAAGTTTTGATACCACTTGTGAGGTTTCCAATGTCCACAAAATATATATTTGTAAAGCTAATGAAGTCAACATTCCAATAGATCAAATAGAGCTTGTTGGAGCTTTTTACACAAAGTTATGGCAAAATCATTAGATGATGCATGGATTGTCCGAGGATTTGCACGAGAGATGCCAAATATAAGGAGTTAGTGTATTACAAGCCAAATGTGGTTAATATCTGGCCACAACATGACATTCCAAAGGTTGAGAAGGTTTCTTTTTGATGTTTCAATTAGATTTGGAAGCCTCCTAAATTAGGAAAGGAAAGATATAAAGATTTGAAGTCAGTTCAGACTCAGTTTAGGACAGCCAGCAAGACCAATATTAAAATACCCATAACTTTCACAAAACGTAGTACGATTTGGGTGTTCTTAGACTCGTTGGAAAGCTAACTTGAAGCCCCATACAATACATGATGTACTAGCCTCATAAACCTTATGGTCATATCATAAATTGAGAAACAATCTGACAGCTATAGTTTAGGTATTTCCTTTTTAGTTCGTATTGGAGTCTAATTTTGTTCGAAATCTAAGGGAGGCTATACAAACCCATGTACATGTTCCTTAGACCAGATTAGATAGGATACATATTATATGTTCTATACTTGTGAAATTAAGGAGAAAATTTCCATAATGGTTGTGCATGGCTAGATTGCGTGATTTCATCAATGTTTTCCCATTTGGGGTTTGTTGGAGTTGGCGCAAGGCAATAACCATTTATTCTTGAGATTGCCCATGGAATCTACATGATTCTCTCTTCCAAATTCATGATCACTATTGTGATTCATGGATTAGAAGATTTCGTTGAGGTGGTTCTACTTCTGATTGATGGTCTGGTACATTCATCGATTGAATTAGGGTTTTTCCTCTCAATCGAAACCTTAATTTTTCTACTTAGCCATGAAGAGGAAAGGAGGATTTCACTATTGTTCATACTATGAAGATCGGGCCACCCTATGCATGAACTAACTTACTAGCTGAGGTGCATCAAGTGGTATCAGAGCGTCTTTGATCACGGTACATGCTTGCTAATTTCTTTGATTTGGTAATGGATAAATTTGCATCAAGTGTGCAAGGTGAAGCTCACAAAGCCATTGTACCTGAGGAGGATGAAGCACCGAAGTACAAAGGGGAATTGCCACCCGAACTGCATTTTAACTTTGAAGCCACCCACAACTACTTCAAAAATCAGCATAAGACGTAAGGGAGTATGTTAATGAATTACGCATCAAATTAGGAATGTGTATCACCACGGTGGAGAACACATTGAATCATCGTTTCACTATGCATGAACGGAGGGTGAATGACTTGATGATTGATCTAAACACCACCTTGTGAGATATGGGAGCATGGCTACTACCACAAGAGGGAAGGGGGTGCATGGGTAGCTCCTTAGCCCATGGCCAACCAACGTGTTTTGCATCACAATGGTTGTGAATTCTATGGAGTCGATGAAGATGATGAGTTGTCTGATGGCACCGGAGGCTATCTACGCATGCCACGATGTGTTCCTAACCAACAGCGAGGTGCTGGACATGGCCAGTACCAAGGAGGAGGTAGGGGACATGACATTAATGGTATTAGTAAGCTTAAACTAACCGTACCAATATTTAATGGTAGATCTAATTCGGAGGTTTATTTGGAGTGAGAGATGCGCGTCAATCAGATTTTTGATAGCCATAACTACTTTGAAGAGAACAAGATCCATCCCGCTTCAATTGGGTTCGCCGAATATGTTTTAATTTGGTGGGACCAATTGAATCGAAGTAGATGGCATCCTTATAGTTGGGTAGACATGAAGCAAATCATGAGGAGGAGGTTCATTCCAGCCTACTACACTAGAAAATTGAACATGAAGTTATAATAACTTCGCCAAGGTACATCTACTATTGATGTGTATTTTAAGAAGATGGAAATACTTGTGATACATACAGGAGGACTATGCTACGGAGAGTGATAGTGTTGAATCAGATCATGATGAAGCATAATCCAAAGATTCTCCTCGCGTTGAGTATTACAAACTTGCACATGGTTGTTCAAGATTAATGGTTCAAAAGTTTCAATATGACAGCATGCCAATTGTGGAGAAAAAATAGTGACGTGATGTATTCCAAATACAATGCATGATAAAGGGCAAACAATGCACACTTATGATTGTTGGAGGAAGCTAAAATAATGTGATCTGCAAGGTTGTGGTTGATGCACTCTTATTAACTATATGGCGTCATTCTAAGCCATATTATTTGCAATGGCTTCACAATGTTAGTAAGCTCAAAAGTCCACATAAAGTTTTTGTTCTGTTTTCAATTGATGGTTATGAAGATAAAGTGGAGTGCAACATCATGATAATGTGTGTGTGTCACATCCTGTTGGGGCATCCATGGCAGTTCGATCTCAATGTTACACACCAAAGGAAGAGTTAATCGCTTCACTATGTTGCATAGAGGTGTGTTTCAATCTTTGCTACCTAAAAGAGATGAAGAGATCACTTCTGAAATTGATATCAAGAGCAAGGAGCATATGAAAAATACCCTAAAATCGAGGACGATTTTGCTTAAAGGGGGAGAGGATGATATGGCCAAGTGTGCTAAAGCTACTTTGATCTGTGCTTCATCAATGCAAACTGAAGTTACAAAGCATTGTAGTGCTAAATTAAGCATTGCAAAGGAGAAATCTTATGAGGCTGGTTGTGGGAGGAAGAAGGGAGAAACCCTAGTTCATGCGGCTATTTATGTGATTCCTCCTTTATGCATTGCAAAGAAGATAGTAGCACATGGAATTGGAGGTGTGGATGGCAAAAAAAGAAAGCTAGTTTAGCTCAAATAGAGGACACAAGATCGATCATGTTTTGGTGCTCGCAATTCTATCCTAGCCATGCACTTCCCTCCATGCCCCCTGTTGACACCCGTCCTCATGACCTCTCCCCCTCCCACAACTACGAACCCTTTCCTCTGTCATGGCCGCAGCCACAAGGGGTGGAGACCTCAACGCCGCCCCTTCAATGTTGAGGACGTACTGCCCCAAGGTTGCTTTTGTTGCTTGTGGTTGGAACCCTCCTTCAAGGCCGCAGGGTGGGCTTGGCCTCAGTGTAGGGCCCCATGACATTAGCCTTGCACCTCATTGCGTCCTTTTCTACTCTCGCATATTCTTCCATTTTGTCAAAGAGTTTGGCCACCGTCATTGTGGGCTTTGGGTGTTGTACTTGGTGAGTGGCCCCATCCAAAGGCCACAGATGTTGGTGTTGATAATTGTCCTCCCATTGTTGTCTTTCACCTAGCACCTAACCTTACTAAATGCCTGAAGTACTCCCATAGCTTCTTTCCCAGAGTTTGTTTTATCATGGAGAGTTGGTCAGTGTCGACCCACTCTATGTAGTTGCTTTGGAAGTTGTTGTGTATGAGATCACAGACCTGCTCCCATGCGTAAATGGAGTTGGGGGCAATTGTGAAGAAATAGGGTAGCGTGACCCCCTACAAGGTGAGTGGTAGACCACTTTGCCTTCATCGAGTTGTCTCTTGCCACAGCTTTGATGGCCATCTCGTAGACGTGTAGGAACTCATGAGGATCAGTGTCATCATTGTAAGGCTCCACCATGGGCATTTTTGTATAGGCGCACTGTTGCAAACTTGCGCTAAGGGTGGCTCAGGGTCCACCATCGGGGGGCACTGCGGACGCCAGTAGTGGCATCCTGACTCTCTGTCCTTTTCACAGCCACCTCCACTAGGGTAGCTAGGCTCTATTGGCTTCACGCCTCCTACATCTCACACATGGTCCTCTGTAGGTTCGCTAGCTCCTACTATAGCATTCTGTAGATTGCCTCCAGGTCACCACTACCCCAGCCTACACTGGGACCATAGCACCCTCCACTTGCTGTGCAGTGGTGATGAGGATATCGGGGCCGATGGAGAATGTCGCGTCAATGGTAGGGACACTAGTGCTACTAGGAGCCGTCGAAGTCGGGCCTCCACTCACGATGCCGCCCACTCCGTAGCCTGCACCACTACTAGAGAGATGCCTTCGTTATGAGCTGTGGTCCCCGACGTGTCCACCCCAATGCACCGTTGCCACGTGGGTGGGGGACCCTCTACCGTCAGCTCCCTCGCGTTCGCAGCGACGGTCTCTGTCATGGTGCTCCTTTTTCATTTAGGGGCTGACATCATCCTCTTCTTTGGCGCCATCTTGCCCAAGTGTCTTCGCTTCAGCTCGTAGCTTTTACATCGCTCTTCACAGACAACACCAACTGTTGTGATTACACACTAAACAACGGATACAGGGGCTTTGGGGGGCCCTTGTAGGGGTGTCCAGAGCCTAAAACTGGAGAGAGAAGAGTAGTGTAGAGTGTGGTTGATGCTCAATGTTAACTCAAGTCCATTTTATATATCAATAATGCCTCCTTACTCATGGTGCCCTAGTTGTCGTATTTATAGTCATGTGAGATATTGTTTGCGCACATGTCCCCCTAGGCCCCCTAATAGCGAGAGCAAACATGTTATTTCCTTGGCATAACCTATGTGGGCCTACCATGTAGTTACATGCATAATGAGCCTTTGCTCTAGTGGGTTGACTGGGCCTAGGTGGGGGCAACTCCCCCAACATTCATCATTGGGATGAATAGATGTTGTGCTTTTTTCCCTTGTTTGTGTTTTGTCCCATAGTGCTTTCTTAATCGAAGATTTTTAATAAGGCAACATGTGTAATGGCAAGAATGCGAGCAACACACTCTTTCCTTCTTACTGTTTTTTCTGTTGGGTTTTTGGGACGGGTTTTTAATGAGGCATGAGCGTGGTGTTGGTAGAGTGTCCAAGGCGGAGTGTTTTGTATATTGACCGCCCAAGGTCTGATTATGTGTGCCACTTTAACTAAATGAAAACCCATTGGGGACTACCGGCCCACAAGGCCCATTAGCTAGTTTAGTCCCATATTGCTTATCGAATTATGAAGGGAATCTCCTCTGTCTACATAAAGTTGGATAGGGGGACTCTTATTGTATACACAAGCCTACAAGCAGAAAGATCAATAAAGAGAGAAGGATGGTACTACATCTTTGTGTTTTTGTCTACTTTTAATTCTTGTTTGTGAGTTGAGAGGTTCATCGTCTACAACAACAAGGACTATTATTGTAACATCCCAATTTTTGCTTTTATTTTGAAGAAATAGTTTTAAATTAATAATTTCCAATTATCTGGAATTTTTAGAATCTAAAGTTCCTGTTGAAAAGAAAATTTAATATCAAAATAAGTTGGAAATATTTTTAATATGGTTAAAACATTATCAGTGAATTATGTGAATTTTTCTGGAATTTTTGGAATTTATTTGGTATTTTTACGAGTATTTTAAAGTCTCCTCTTGATTTAAAAATATATAAAAGATTTAAATATCAAAATCTCCTCGGTGACACTTGTCAAGCATCCGAGCCCTTCCTCCCGGCCGAGCTAATCCCGCCGTCTCGCCTCATCCCGCCTCCCCTCTCTCGCGGCGCCAAGTGTCGCGCATCCGACAACGACCGGCCATCCCAAATGATCGATACTCAAAGAGTTAATCGCCCTTATTGGGTAGGTTGATCCTCCCCGCCCGACTGGTTACCGCCGCCCGCTCTCGTTCCTTCCCCCACTCCCTCGGCGCGCGTTCGAGCCCCGCTCCGCGCGCGAGGTTGAGTTTCTTTTTTTGGGTTGCGCTGACAAGCGGGCCCCACCTGTCATAGACCGGTCTGTGTGGACTCACTGCCAGCGGGTCCCACCTGTCAGAGCCGTCGTCCCCGACGCGTGTCGTCATCTTGACCGTTCATGATTGCCGTATTAGATCGCGTGCCGCCGCTGCCACTCAGTACACTCCATCGGCTCAGATTTAATCAAGGTTGCCGGATTGAATCTCAACCGCATCTTTTCACTTACCCCTTCACTCATCATCCTACGGCCTTGATTACTTTCCTCTGCCGCGCGTCGTGCATCCGAGCCATCGCCGTCGCCTTCTCTCCTTTTCCTCTCTCACTGACATGCGGGGCCCATCGGCCAGTCGTCTTCCCCGCCACCTTCTTCCTCCGCGTCTGCCACGCCATTAAATAAAAACGAAGCTTTAAAGCTTTTCTTAACCAATTATTTCCCGCACTCTCGCACATTCAAATAGCCGCATTCCCGCAACCGTTTCTGGCATTATTTCATTTAATTATGCACTGTGCGCCGTCGCCTCCGCTCTCCGGGCAGTTCCAAGTCCGGCGAGTTTCGCGCTGCCGTTACCAGCCCCATCCCTCTATAAATTCTCGCCGCCGGCGTGTCTCGATCCTTTCGCTTTCTCCACCTCCAATTGCCCACCGCCGAGCCGAGAGACCTCTTGCGCTTGATTTCCTCCGTCGGCCACTTTCCACTCCGGCGAGCAATCGCGCGCTTCAAGCCTTCCGAGATTCACCGGAGCTTCCTCGGCGTTGCGGTACCCAGCGATCTCGGCGACCATTTTGCTGAGTTATTGCGACCGGAACCCCTCCGCCGTGAAGCCTCTCGACCGCGCCCATTTTTGCCGCCTCGTCGATCCGACCATCCTCGATAGCGCGCAAGGTACCAAAGCATTCCCGTCACTCCTCTCGCTTTTGCGACGCCGCTGGCGCGCGCCGCGCCGAGCGCCGCGACCTTCGGTCCGGGCCCCTTTCTCCGGCGGCGGTACGCGTGTGCGATCTGCGCGTGTGGCAGCCGCGTGGCGCCAGTGGTCGCCGATCGGGCGCCACGACTTCGCCACGCAGCGCCCCATTACTGCGTGGCCATGCGCGTACACACGTGGCGCACGGTGGCGACCACGTGTATGCCACGTTGCCACGGCCTCCCGCAGATAACCCTCAAGAGGGTTACCTACCCATTAGGGGTAGGCGGTGCCTCCCGCTCACTTGGCTAGCGCCGCTCTCTTCCCCCCCACTCCTCTGTTCGAGCCGCTCGCGCGGCGAGGTTGAGTTTTCTCCGTTTTAATCATGCGACGGTAGGCCCCACCGTCGGCGACCACCCTCTGCGCTAGCCAGCGACAAATGGGTCCCGAGTTCAGTGGGTCCCACATGTCGAGACTTATTCTAAATAAAATTGCTGACCAGTGGACCCCACATGTCGAGATTTCGAATTTCTGGATTTATTCAAATCGAGATTTTCAAATAGCCATATCTTTTCATTTTAGCTCCAAATTGGTCCATTCAAATTTCTAAATTCATCTAAAATTTCAATCTTTCATTTGGTATAATTATTTTCAATTTTGAATTTTTATTTTATTTTATTTGTTTGGAATTCTCGATTTACGTGTAGAGACCGATTTGTCAGAGCAACCTCAAGAGCAAGTTGTGGAAGATTTCAACCGGACACGGGAAGGCAAGTCTCCTTTGACCATTTTGCTCCTATGTTTTGCAAGTTTCCTTTGATCAACTTGCTCCAATGATTTATAAAATGATTAGGTAGTTATTTTAAAATTATTGCATGCTTATGTTATATCAAGTGATAATTTGATTTAGAAAATTTAGTTAAAGACCCAATTTATTATACCTTCCATTGAAAATTGTTTACCTTGTACCATTGTCAACTTAGGATATCCCTTTTGACTCAATAATGAGTTAGTGTTACAATTGTTGAATGTTTAAATACTAGCAAATGCTTAGCGTAGCAAATAAATATAATAATGTTCAAATGAGTAGCAGGTTTATCAAATGTTTTGATGAATGATTTGTTTGAACATTGGTAATGGATGTTACCATTGTTAAAGATTTTGTTTGAACATTGGTAATGGATGTTACCATTGTTAAATATTTTGTTTGAAAGGTGATAGTGGATGTTACCACTGTTAATTTGAAAATCAAAGGGAAAAGTTGACAAGGGTGGATGGAAGGTTTGGCTGGTGCAGTTAGCACGAGAATGTTTGGAATTGTGAATGAGCCACCCTGGACGTTTAAGGACCGACGCTTGTGTTTGTCCAAACTGAGCAAAACAGTACAACCACAAGTCTATATGGGTACGACCTAGCTAACTACCCTATAATAGTGTAGTTTAGATATCACCAGTGTGTATTGAGTGCCGAGTGTCTTGGTTACTCATAGTGAGGGACGGGGTTCTTTGTACTCATATGGCGCAGAGGGCTCCAACTTGTGGATTCAAGTTGTGGTGAAACCTTAGCGGGTGGTATTTAAACTATACTGGAGTAGGCGAAAGGCTTTGTGATAATTTATCTGGGTCTCATGCCAAAGGAAGCGTCTTGACTATTAAGATAATTTATCTCTTGTGGGTAAAGTGTACAACCTCTGCAGAGTAAAACTATTCGAATAGCCGTGCCCACGGTCAAGGGCGAACAAAGAATGCATTCACATGGTAGAAGTTTTGGTTTTGATTTCAAAACAAATTGAGTTGGAGAAAAACTCTGAGTAGTATAACTCTCGTGATGTTCAGATCAGGGGGTGTAACCTGAGGTTTTGAAAATTTGCCGTGATGGCCTGAGATATTAGTGTTGGTAGTTTAACCTTCACTAAAGTACTTATCCAATTTCAATTATTAAAAACAAGTTGTTTACAAAATGGCTTTTAAAGTAATTATGTAGATTTGAAATAAAATGCTGATTTTTGCAAATAAACCATATAGCCTTCCTTTGTGAAACCTTACATCTATGCATTTTTCCCAAGACTTGCGAGTACATTTTTGTACTCACCGTTGCTCTATAAATATAAAAGCGAGAGAATGGAGAAGATCAAGTGGAGAGTATGACTTCTGCGCGAATGTGGATGCGGTGGATTATTCCGGATGCCTAGGATTCGTTTCCCAGTCAATTGCTGTGGCGATTGATGGGTCTTGCTTTAGTTTCTTTTGCTTCCGCTGTAATTTTTTTTGGTGTGAGGTCTTAAAACCTCATTTGTAATAAAGGTTTGAGGCCTATATTCTCGATTATTGAAATAAAGCGTTGTTGGCAATGTATCATCTTTTCTGTTTGAGCTGTGTGTACTAGCATTGATCTCTGGACTAGTACAAGAATACACAGAGTGCAGGAGTTTCTACTCGGGTCTCACGAAGTGGTATCGAGCCATCTTGGTATAGGACGAGCCCTAGGTTTTGGGAAGCTTTAAGGATTTATATTTAATAAAAATTTATGTACAAAAATATAAGTTTCTTTTGCTTCTACTCTTTTCTTACTTAGTATCTTGTTCTTGTCCTACTCCCACTATTTAAAAATCTTTACTAATCTCCCTTATTTTCAAACTTATAGATGGCGGGTTCTTCATCGTCTTGACCCGTGGGATCACCATTCTCATGGCGAGTGAGGAGCTTTGCGACTCTTCTCACGACGATTAATGCAGCATCTCGAAATATAATCAACACCCATTTTGAGGGCGGAACACTAGAGTGATGACTATGGATTCATGGACCATGGAAGTATTCATCTATGCTCGGATGGGCGGCTTGACCCGTCTCATGCGGTATTGAGCACCCTCGGACCCATTTATGCGGGCGCTATCCAGATGCGGCCAAGATGGCGATAGCGAGTTGTGCGAGAGGCACAAGGAGGAGTTCTGACGATCGCCTTCCGCTTCTTTCCGACTACTAGAGCGGGGCAGACCCACCGAAGCTTTCGGATCGTGGTGGGCGACCCACGCTTGTCTCATCAGTGCGATTCACCCAAGCATCGACCGCGACTTACGCGAGCTCGGCAGAGATAGGACTTCTCCGGATGCTTTGGCGTCGAGCTACGACCACTCCGACACTCTCGAGCACAGTGCTGCAGTCGACCGCCCACGCCGGCGCATGCAGGCGAGGACAGGCTGAGGCGCAGGTGGAGCGTCTTCGAGCCGCCACCACTACACCGACTCCACCGGCTCTGTTGCTGCTCGGTCGACTCTCGGGACCTCGCACTAGGCTCACGGCAAGGAAGAGTGTGCGGCGCCCCATCGCTACCCGACCTCGACATCGGCGGATCCACCAGGACGCGCGGCGCTCCGTTCGAGATCACCTACTTTCACCGAGCCGATCACGGTCGCGTTCGCGAACAACCTGCCGTGGTTGTGGGCGAGTCACTCGTCGGACTCGAGAGGAGGATCCCGAGGAGGAGCCAGAGGAGCGTATCATCATTGAGGATAATTAGATGTTAGATAGGCTACCCTTTTTGATCGTTTATCGATACTAGAACGCTTTTATAATGATATGATGTAATAAAATGGATTGTACAGAGCCTTGTGCATTTGTGGTACAGCCATTTCAAAAGTTAATTTGAATTTCAAAAGTTGAGTTTTCTCATTCTGTTGTGTTAATCTTGTGTGTGGTTTTGGGATGATAAATCACCCCGTCTCTCATCTATGCTTTTCCTCTTTTACAGTACTTTTCTTGATGGAGCTTGGATGGTGAACACGAAGCAACATCAACAACAACCAGCGCCCAACAACAATGAGGCCCCAATTCCACCTCCATGACCCAAGCTCCCAACATGGAACAAATGATGGCCATGCAACTACAACTTCTTGAGGCTTTGGCCCAAAATCAAGTCAATCAAGCTCAGCAAGTACCTATTCACCCACCGCATCTAAGCTCGGGAATTCATGAGGACCCGACCTCAGACCTTCGCGAGATCTGCCGATCCGTTGGAGGCGGATGATTGGATTAAGGAAGTGGAAAGGAAGCTGAATCTAGCTCAATGTGCTGAACATGAGAAGGTTATATATGCTGCTCATCAACTCCAAGGAGTTCTTGCCAATTGGTGGGACAATTCTCGCACCGCACACCGTGATGTCCGAACATTGGTTGGGCGAGAATTTTTGGAAGCCTTAGTAATGCTCATATTCCTATGAGTATTATGGAAATGAAGAGGAAGGAGTTCCATCATCTACAGAGGGAAACTGAGCGTTTCCGCTTATTTAAGCAAATTCATTGACTATCTAGATATGCCCCGAAGATGTGGCGATGATGCATAAAGATTTGGAGGTTCATGGGAGGATAGACCCCAATCTCAAGGTTCAATTAGTCTCCAATGACTACCCTACTTTTCAGCATCTAGTGAATAAAGCTTTATTGCAAGAAGATGCTCAACGCCAACTCTTCGACTCCGGAAGAGGAAGTTCCAGCTCGGCGATCATGCGGCGGTTCACGATTCACGCCACCACAACAACCGACCTCCAAGACATAGTCATACAAGGATACCGATTTTGCACCTCGTCCTTTGCCTCAAGCTCCTAGAGCGGAAATGCAGCCCAAGCTGCGAAAAAGCGAAATGTAGCTGCAGGAGTGCAATGCTACAATTGCAAGAATATGGGACACTATGCCAAGAATCGTCCACGAAGCGTCAGCGGTAACCGGTTCGTTTCAATCTTGACCCTACTCGGCAAGAGCTCCAACCAATGGTCAAGGTCGTGGAAGCCCTCAAACTCCCAAGACTCCACAAAACATTAATCGAGGGTATCAACCATGTTACTGCAGAGGCGTGGAATATGCACGGACGTAGTTACGGGTAAGTTTCTAGTGAACTCGATCAGCAATTATATTATTTGATTACGGAGCTACACATTCTTTCGTAACAAAGGCTTTTGTTGAAAAGAATAATTGGAAAATTTGTTTGCTAAAGGACCTTATGATAGTCAATCTCACGAAAAGAATTGAGGACTAATTTGGTTAGCCTAGTGCAACCATAATTATAAATGGAGTAAAGTTCCTAGCGAACCTTATTATAATAGACTCCAATGGCATAGATATAATACTTGGTATGGATTGGTTGATCAAGTATAAAGGATGATAGATTGTGCCAATCGTGCCATTATCCTTACCAATTCGATGGAATTCGGATAAGACATGAGGCGATTATGCACTCAAAGAAGGACGATATGTTAACCACCTAAAAGGGAAAAGTTTGGAAGATGTGTCGATAGTTCGCGAATACCGGAGGTTTTCACGAAGATTTGCCAGATTACCACCGATCGAGAAGTTGAATTTGTTATAAATCGGTGCACGTGCAGCTCAATATCAAAGAGACCCTATCGGATGTCGGTAGATGATTTAGCGTAAGTCAAGAGGCGATTCAAGAATTGTATGAGAAAGGATTCATCGGACCAAGTTCTTCGCCTTGGGAGCCCCAAAGTGCTTCTAGTAAAGAAGAAGGATGGTAGTCAGCGGATGTGCGTTGATTATCGAGCTTTAAATGAAGTCACTATAAAGAATAAGTATCCCTTACCTCGGATCGATGATTTGTTTGACCAACTCATAGGATCAAGTGTCTTTTCCAAGATTGATCTTGGTCGAGGATATCATCGATTGAAGATTAGATCGAAGATATACCCAAGACGACCTTACATACAAGATATGGATTATATGAGTATACGGTGATGTCTTTTGGTCCGACAAATGCACCGCATATTTCATGAACTTGATGAATAAAGTCTTTATGGATTATTTAGATAAGTTTGTTGTTGTTTTCATAGATGACATTCTTATCTATTCAAAGAATAACAAAGAACATGAAGGTCATCTAAGGATAGTGTTGCAAAGACTCAGTGAACATCGATTATATGCCAAATTTAGCAAATGTGCATTTTGGTTAAAAGAAATTGAGTTTTTGGGACATGTGATATCAGCGGAAGGAGTATCTGTAGATCTGGAAAAGTTAAGGATGTATTAAATTGGACTCCACCCAAGGCGATGAAGAGATCCAAGTTTTCGGGATTAGCTTACTATCGTCGATTTATTGAAGGCTTTTCCAAGATTGCGGACCTTTAACCCAATGTTAAAGAAGGAGAAGAAATTTGAATGGAGTAAATCCTGTGAGGATAGTTTTCAAGAGTTAAAGAAAGGTTAACTTCAGCAGGTTACGAGGTTACAGATATTCGAAAAGATTTTGAGATATTTTGTGATGCTTCAAAACAAGGTCATGGTTGTGTACTAATGCAAGAAGGAAGGGTGGTAGCTTATGCATCAAGGCGATTAAGACCGCATGAAGAAAATTATCCCACTCATGATTTAGAACTAGTCATGTGTGCATGCTCTAAAGTTATGGAGGCATTACTTAATCGATGTCGGTGTGAGATATATACAGATCATAAAAGTTTAAAGTATATATTCACTCGGCTGACCTTAATATGAGACAAAGAAGATGGCTCGAATTGATAAAGGATTATGATGTGGGAATACACTATCATCCGGAAAAGCTAATGTGGTAGCCGATGCTTTGAGTCGAAAGAGTCATATGAATAATCTGTCAATTCGGATAAGCGATTAACCCTCCATGAGGAATTCCAAAGATTAAATTTGGAAATAGTTAACGAAGGTATTCATGCAGATTGAAGGTTCATCCTACCTTGGAAGATCAAATAAAGGCAGCCCAACGAGAGGATGAATACATTAAAGAAATTAAAGAGAATATGAAGAAAGGTAAATCGCTTGGATTTTCGTAAGATGAAGAAGGGACTCTTTGGTTTGGAAAGAGAATACTAGTACTGAGAAAAGGAAATAAAAGATTTAATTTTAAAAGAAGCTCATGAATCGGGATATTCAATTCATCCTGAAGTACAAAAATGTATCAGATTTAAAGGAAAGTTCTTGGTGGAACAATATGAAAAGGGAAATTGCGAGAATATGTAGCCTTGTGTGATATATGTCAAAGAGTTAAGCGAGCATCAAAGACTCTTTGGTCTTTTGCAACCTCTGCATATACCGAATGGAAATGGGAGAAATTGGAATGGATTTCATAACGGACTACCAAGAACCAAGTTAGGTTATGACTCAATTTGGGTTATAGTTGACCGTTTAACAAAAGTTGCTCATTTCATACCGTGAAGACTACATATTCGGAGATAGATTAGCGAGCTTTATATGTCAAAAATTGTGTGTTTGCATGGAGTTCCAAAGAGGATCGTGTCGGATAGAGGAACACAATTTACCTCAAGATTTTGGCGAAGCTTCATGAAGTTTTGGGCACCAATTTAAATTTCATCTTCGCTTATCATCCTCAAGCGGATGGTCGACAGAAGCGGTAAATCGATATTGGAAGATATCTTTGAGAGCATGTGCTTTAGCCAATAAAGCCGATTGGGATAAAAGTTTGCCCTATGCGGAATTCTCATATAATAATAGTTATCAATCTAGTCCAAGATGTCTCCGTTTGAAGCCTTGTATGGCGTAAAATGTAGAACACCGTTATATTGGTCGAGACCGGAGAGAGTCAAGTATTCGGACCGATGTCTTAAAGTTAGCGGAAGATCAAGTTAAGCTAATCCGAGACCGATTGAAAACAAAGACGCACCATACAAAGAGTTATGCGATAATCGTCGAAGAATGTTGGAATTTACGAGCGATCATGTGTATCGAAAGTGTCACCTATGAAAGGGATGCGTCGATTCAAAGTCGATGGTAAGCTTGCCCCAAGGTATATTGGACCATTTCTAGTTATAGCAAGAAGAGGTGAAGTAAACATCGGCTAGAACTTCCTCCTCGATTGTCGGTATACATGATGTATTTCATGTATCACATTGAAAAAGTGTTTGAGAGTACGGAGGAGTTGATACCTTTTGAGGATGTTGATTTAAAGAGGACTTGACATATTGCAATTTCTGTCAAGATTTTAGAAGAGGCGAGCGTTGCACAAGAAACAAGACTATCAAATTACAGCAAAGTGCAATGGAGCAACCGTCCGTAATCGAAGCAACACAGGAGCGAGAAGAGGATCTTGACGAGTTTCTAATCTATTTCTCAGTTCATCCGAATCTAAAGGGTCGAGATTCCTTCTAAGGGGGTAGGTTTGTAACATCCCAATTTTTGCTTTTATTTTGAAGAAATAGTTTTAAATTAATAATTTCCAATTATCTGGAATTTTAGAATCTAAAGTTCTGTTGAAAAGAAAATTTAATATCAAAATAAGTTGGAAATATTTTTAATATGTTTAAAACATTATCAGTGAATTATGTGAATTTTTCTGGAATTTTGGAATTTATTTGGTATTTTTAGAGTATTTTAAAGTCTCCTCTGATTTAAAATATATAAAAGATTTAAATATCAAAATCTCCCTCGGTGACACTTGTCAAGCATCAGAGCCCTTCCTCCCGGCCCGAGCTAATCCCGCCGTCTCGCCTCATCCCGCCTCCCCTCTCTCGCGGCGCCAAGTGTCGCGCATCCGACTGACGCCATCCCATCCAGATCGATACTCAAAGAGTTAATCGCCCTTATTGGGTAGGTTGATCCTCCCGCCCGATCGTTACCGCCGCCCGCTCTCTTCCTCCCCGCTCTCCTCGGCGCGTTCGAGCCCGCTCGCGCGAGGTTGAGTTTCTTTTTTGGTTGCGCCGACAAGCGGGCCCCACTGTCATAGGCCGGCTGCGTGTGGACTCACCGCCGGTCCCACTGCCGAGCCGTCGTCCCCGACGCGTGTCGTCATCTTGACCGTTCATGATTGCCGTATTAGATCGCGTGCGCGTTGCCACTCGGTACACTCCATCGGCTCGATTTAATCAAGGTTGCCGGATTGAATCTCAACGCATCTTTTCACTTACCCCTTCACTCATCATCCTCGGCCTTGATTACTTTCCTCTGCGCGCGTCGTGCATCCGAGCCATCGCCGTCGCCTTCTCTCCTTTTCTCTCTCAGCGACATGCGGGCCCATCGGCGATGCCTTCCCGCCACCTTCTTCCTCCGCGTCTCCGCGCCGCCATTAAACGAAAACGAGCTTTAAAGCTTGGTTTCTTAACCAATATTTCCGCACTCGCACATTCAAATAGCCGCATTCCCGCAACTGTTTACGGCATTATTTCATTTAATTATGCATCAGGCGCTCGCCTCCGCTTCTCGGGCGGTTCAAGTCCGCGAGTTTATATTGCCGTTACCACCCCATCCTCTATAAATTCCGCGCCCGAGCCGTGTCTCGATCCCTTCGCTTTCTCCACCTCCAATTGCCCACCGCCGAGCCGAGAGACCTCTTGCGCTTGATTTCCTCCGTCGGCCACTTTCCACTCCGGCGAGCAATCGCCGCCGCTTCAAGCCTTCCCGAGATTCACCGGAGCTTCCTCGACGTTGCTGGTACCAAGGCGATCTCAGGCGACCATTTTGCTGAGTTATTGCGACCGGAACCCCTCGCCGCCGTGAAGCCTCTCCGACCGCGCCATTTTTGCCGTCTCGTCGATCCGACCATCCTCGGTAACTGCGCAAGGTACCAAAGCATTCCCCGTCACTCCCTCTCGCTTTTGCGCACGCCGGTTGGCGCCGCCGCCACCGGGCGCCGGCGACCCAGTCCGGGCCTTTTCTCCGGCGGCCGTGCCACGTATGCGGCTGCGCGTGTGGCGGCCGCGTGGCGCCAGTGGTCGCGATCGGCGCCACGACTCGCCACGCAGCGCCCCATTGCTGCGTGGCCATGCCCGTACACACGTGGCGCACCGGTGGCGACCACGTGTATGCCACGTTGCCGCGGCCTCCCAGATAACCCTCAAGAGGGTTACCTACCCATTAGGGGTGGCGGTGCCTCCCGCTCACTTGGCTAGCGCCGCTCTCTTCCCCTCCCACTCCCTCGCGGCGTTGAGCCCGCTCCGCGCTGGCGAGGTTGAGTTTTCTCCGTTTTAATCCGCGGCGGCGTAGGCCCCACCCGTCGACCACCACCCTGCGCTAGCCAGCGACAAATGGGTCCCGAGTTCAGTGGGTCCCACATGTCGAGACTTATTCTAAATAAAATTGCTGACCAGTGGACCCCACATGTCGAGATTTCGAATTTCTGGATTTATTCAAATCTGAGATTTTCAAATAGCCATATCTTTTCATTTTAGCTCCAAATTGGTCCATTCAAATTTCTAAATTCATCTAAAATTTCAATCTTTCATTTGGTATAATTATTTTCAATTTTTGAATTTTTATTTTATTTTATTTATTTGGAATTCTCGATTTACGTGTAGAGACCGATTTGTCAGAGCAACCTCAAGAGCAAGTTGTGGAAGATTTCAACCGGACACGGGAAGGCAAGTCTCCTTTGACCATTTTGCTCCTATGTTTTGCAAGTTTCCTTTGATCAACTTGCTCCAATGATTTATAAAATGATTAGGTAGTTATTTTAAAATTATTGCATGCTTATGTTATATCAAGTGATAATTTGATTTAGAAAATTTAGTTAAAGACCCAATTTATTATACCTTCCATTGAAAATTGTTTACCTTGTACCATTGTCAACTTAGGATATCCTTTGACTCAATAATGAGTTAGTGTTACAATTGTTGAATGTTTAAATACTAGCAAATGCTTAGCGTAGCAAATAAATATAATAATGTTCAAATGAGTAGCAGGTTTATCAAATGTTTTGATGAATGATTTGTTTGAACATTGGTAATGGATGTTACCATTGTTAAAGATTTTGTTTGAACATTGGTAATGGATGTTACCATTGTTAAATATTTTGTTTGAAAGGTGGTAATGGATGTTACCACTTGTTAATTTGAAAATCAAAGGGAAAAGTTGACAAGGGTGGATGGAAGGTTTGGTGGTGCGATTAGCACGAGAATGTTTGGAATTGTGAATGAGCCACCTCGGCGTTAAGGACCGACGCTTGTGTTTGTCCAAACCGAGCAAAACAGTACAACCACAAGTCTATATGGAGTGCGACCTAGCTAACTACCCTATAATAGTGTAGTTTAGATATCACCAATGGTGTATTGAGTGCCGTGGTGTCTTGGTTACTCATAGTGAGGGCAGGGTTCTTGTACTCATATGGCGCAAGAGGGGCTCCAACTTGTGGATTCAAGTTGTGGTGAAACCTTAGCGGGTGGTATTTAAACTATCTTTGGAGTAGGCGAAAGGCTTTGTGATAATTTATCCGGTCTCATGCCAAAGGCGTGTTGACTATTAAGATAATTTATCTCTTGTGGGTAAAGTGTACAACCTCTGCAGAGTAAAACTATTCGAATAGCCGTGCCCACGGTCAAGGGCTGAACAAAGAATGCATTCACATGGTAGAAGTTTTGGTTTTGATTTCAAAACAAATTGAGTTGGAGAAAAACTCGGGAGTAGTATAACTCGTGATGTTCAGATCGGGGTGTAACTTTGAGGTTTTGAAAATTTGCCGTGATGGCTGAGATATTAGTGTTGGTAGTTTAACCTTCACTAAAGTACTTATCAATTTCAATTATTAAAAACAAGTTGTTTACAAAATGGCTTTTAAAGTAATTATGTAGATTTGAAATAAAATGCTGATTTTTGCAAATAAACCATATAGCCTTCCTTTGTGAAACCTTACATCTATGCATTTTTCCCAAGACTTGCGAGTACATTTTTGTACTCACTGTTGCTCTATAAATATAAAAGCGAGAGAATGGAGAAGATCAAGTGGAGAGTATGACTTCTGCGCGAATGTGGATGCGGTGGATTATTCCGGATGCCTAGGATTCGTTTCCCAGTCAATTGCACGTGGCGATTGATGGGTCTTGCTTTAGTTTCTTTTGCTTCCATGTAATTTTACTTTGGTGTGAGGTCTTAAAACCTCATTTGTAATAAAGGTTTGAGGCCTATATTCTCGATTATTGAAATAAAGCGTTGTTGGCAATGTATCATCTTTTCTGTTTGAACTGTGTGTACTAGCATTGATCTCTGGGACTAGTACAGTAATACACAGGGGGTCTGGGAGTTTCTACTCCGGGTCTCACAATTATGTTCATCGCATGTCAGCACTCTCCCTTTGAGTTGACATGAACAACACCGTGTTAGCTACGTATGAGTATGAATGCATTTATCCCTTGCCCTTTGAGTTGAAAGAAAGGGGCTTGCACTATCAACGTTGACATGGCTAAAGCTGACGGCCAGGTTGAATGGTGCCATCTAGAATAGATTATGTCCACTATGGGCTTTGCACAACAATGGATCGATGGGTCGTGTAAAAACCGTAAGTTTTTCTTTACAGGCCAATGGTCACTATTCCCCGATGTTGTAGCCCACTATAGCATCAGGCAAGGTGGTCCAATGTCGACATATCTTTTCTTAGTTTGTGCAGAAGGGTTTCCATGTATGCTAAAAAACATTTAGGACCTCAATATCTTGCAATGGGGTGAGTATCAGCATCCACACTCCATGGATTTCGCACCCTATGTTTGCGGATGATTGCTATAGTACTAGCTTTTAAATGGTGTATCTTTTTAAAACGAGATCCACAGGTAGATTGTAGTATACACTATACTGATTTTAGTTGTACTGGCTAAAATCTCTCATGAATAGCTATAATTCAAAAACCATAACCAAAAAAGCCTAATCCACAATCCAAAAGAACACACCTTGTTTAATTTTTAGTGAAGCTTCCTTGTGGGACGGAGAGAAGTTGAATGATAATTTGGGCAGGTACCACCGTGGCTCAGGTCAGCTGGTGAACACTCATAAGTCAATGGTATGCTTTAGTGCTAATTGTTTGGAATCAATGAAGAAAGGTGTACATGATTCACTTAATATTTTGACAGAAACCCTAGTTGAGAAGTACTTGGGTTTACCTACGGTTGTAGGACATGCAACTAATGGCGTTTTCGACCAAATGTTCGAGCTCTAGTTGGAGGTTGGAGTCAGAAGAAATTGAGTTGCGCAGGCTGGGAAGTTCTGATCAAATCGGTTGTGCAAGTGATACCGACGTACTCAATGAGTTGCTTCAAACTTCCAATGAGTATTTGCAACAAGCTAACTTCAATTATTGTGAGATTTTGCTGGAGCAATAAAATTGATAAGCGCAACATACATTGGATGAGTTGGCAGAAGCTATCTAAGCCGAAGTGAAATGGCGGTATGGGCTCTGAGAATTACAAGCCTTCACTACCACACAAAAAAGTCATCACAGATGGTTCTAAACCCTCATCATAGACGGTTCCTGAACCATCTGAATTTATGCATTTGTGATAACAAGCGATTATCATAGATGGTTTATGTACTGTTTGTAAAGGTCGACTATCATAGTCGACTGTGACCAACACCCATCTATGATATGTAATACATCATAGATGGTTCTATGTATACACAGTCTGTGATATGTTTATACCACAAAACTATCTATGATAGTTTGTTCTGTACCTTTTTTTTGGTTTTTCAGTTAGCCTCAGGAAATGCTAGCCATGCATTCTGAAAACAAGCAAATACATAGATATCATAGATATAGCACACAATACACAGATATTGCCTATACAAAGATATCAATCACAAATAGACGGATATATCACAAATAGACTGAATAAATTATAAATGAATGAATTATTTGATGAAGTATAGGTGAATCAAATGTTTAAACATCTAACAATTTTTGTTGGGGTTGAACTCCCTATTTGGGTGAATGACCTCTCCCATCAAAAAGGTGGGATCTGTCCTCAAATTTTGGAAAGTTTGTAAAGATCGAATGTATTTGAGTCAATTGTCATGCCCTATAGCTAGGAGTAAAGTCGTAAGCATATATAAAAATTGATAATCAAAAAATAATTATTGCCAGATTAACAAACCTCTGGATCATTCTTCTTAGTGCCCATGATTTTCTACATATGGCGGCTAACGTAGAATGCACATACATTACACTGTAGTTGCTGGTGGCACTGTAAAAATAGAATTACAAATATATGTATAGTTAGTTCTAGAGGCATTATTATGAAGTGTGATATAGGATTGTTGTTTTGCAGCGGGTACCAAAAATTTCATTCTGTGCTACAGTGTGGTGCTAAATTCCTTGTGTCTCCCTCTTTTGGCAATGTAAACACTAAAAGACTCATGTGATTCCAAAAAGTTGGCATCGGCCATTGCAAATGAATGGAATACTACAATAGAGTTATGTTATGTTTGGAGGAAATGAGCATACCTGTCAAGTGTTTGTTGCATAAGGGTGAAATCGTGGTCATTCTTGAGTAGGGAATTAAGTTATATTATTGTAACATTCCAAAAATTGAAACTATAGATATTATGTAAATTATGGATATTTTAAATTTTGGCATTTTCTGGTATTTTTGAATTCTTGAAATTCCGTGGTTTTTTATTGAGGTTCCATTAAGTAAAGAGAAAAATTTATATATATAATGTTAAAGCACAAAATGAAAAGGGAGCACCAAAAAGAAAAATGATATTTATAAAAGAAAATTTTAAATTAAAAATACAAATCTAAAATATGATCCCAAAAAATTACCCAAAAATTTGTAAAGTTAAAATTGGCAATAGAACTTAAAGTGGGGATATGCCAAATATATAAAATGTAAAAAGAAAAGTACAAATATTGAAATGATATCTTGAAACTTTATGCATAAAATATATGCAAAAATATGTATATATACACACAAGCATAAAAAATACATATAGCAAATCAAAATACCTCAAGAACTCAATAACTACTCATTTAAAATTGATGAAACTTGAACCATAGCAATATGAGATCTCATGGTCATGATTCCAAAAGGAATTGCAAACTAATACCCAAGGAAGAGACATTTCTTGCTCAAAGTCCACTCATCCAAAGTTGATGAAACTTAAACCATGCCTAAGAAATGATCTTAGAGCTATGATTCTAGAATAAATTGCAAAAATATACCTAAAATCTCAGTGTGTCATGCAAATAATCCAAGGTACATCAAAAACATCAATTTCAGCTCAAGAACACGGTTAATGCAAACATAACTTGGGCAAGAATGAGTTTTAATGGATTTTGTTGAGTTAGGATATATTCCTAATGAACTCCTCAACCTCTTGCATATCCTAGATCTAATATAACTACAACAAGTAGAATGAGGGGGAGAGAAACTGAAGTTACAACAAAAAAAGATAGAAATTGCAAGAAATAAAATAAATTTTAGAATATGGATGAAGTTGAAACTTTCATTGCTTTGAGAGAAGGATTTCAAAGCCACACTTTCTGATAGGCAAAGCTCAAATGAGCATAAGAAAAACCCTAGATCCTTCTCAAAGTCTTGGTAGTGGAGACATACCTCAACCCCTCTATTTATAGCTCTTTAGGAGCAACCTCAACTATTGAATCACCTCAAGGGTTAAGATTAACTCTCTTTACTCACTCATATTCACCTAGAGTGCAGCCAACTCTTTTCCTTGCCTAGAGTACCTCTCTAGGCAAGCTACAATTACAACATATCACTTAGCATGTATTACAAAGTGGCTATTACAAGATTTAAGCCATTGGCTCTACACAACTCATGGCACCTGGTTTATCTAGCCCTAAACCATCTCTAAGAGGGTGCCGCGGTATTCTTTATCTCAAAGATTTTCGGTAATATTGCAATTACATCCTTGGCACAAGTGTTGCACACTTGATCAGAATTAGTGAAAACATGTATCATAACATACCATACAACCTAGCTTAAACACAAAACTCAACTTCACGAACTTCAATAACTCTCAAATCTTCACCACTGAGTTCCAAATGTTGTCAAATATTTATCACAACATGAAGAGAGCCTCCATATGGTCTCTCAATCTTCCCTTTCATGAATATGTTGACAATCCATATCAAAATGCAAATTGAAGATTTCAAAAGAAAAGAAGTTTACGAAGAAAGTAACTTGATCTAGAAATAAAGCAAGAAGATCTGATGTGGCCAAGACTGTGAATGCTACATTGACTTATGCTTTATCCATGCATTCTGAAGTTACAAGACTTAGTGCTGAATTGAGTAAGGAGAAAGAAGCAACCGGTTATGAGAGAGGTAAGAAAATCCTAGTTCATGCGGATACTTATGTGATTCCTCCTTTGTGTAATACAAACAAGATAGCAACACATAGAATTAGAGGTGTGGGTGGTGAAGAAAGAAAGCTAGTTTGGCTCAAGCGGAAGATACAAGAACAATCAAATATTCGTTCATGGTTCATGAAGCTTTCAACGCAAATTTTGAGGTTTCATATGCACAAAAAACACATATTTGGAAAGCTAATGAAGTTTATTTTCCAACGAATCAAACGACACTTGATTTGGAGTATTCTACACAAAGATATAACAATTTCATTGGACGCTGCACAAGCTGCCCGGAGAGACGCGCGAGAGATGCTAAACATAATGAGTTCGTGCATTACAAGGCAAGCGTGGAAAATATTGGGTTACAACATGACTTCCCTAAGGTTGAGAAGGCTTCCTTTCCACCTACAAATCGGATTTGGAAGCTTTCTAAACCGAGAAAGGAAAGATATAAACATTTGAATCCAACTCAGACTCGGTTCGGAACAGCCAGCAGGGCTTACGTTAAAACACCCATAATTATCACAAAGGAGTCCGATTTGGGTGTTCTTGGACTCGTTGGAAAGATAATTTAAAGCTCTATACAACTCATAAGGTGCCAGCCCCAAAAGCCTCTTGGTCGCAGCACAAATTGGCAGAGAAACTGATGGGTCTATTTTAGGTATTTCCTTCTTAGTTTGTATTAGCGTAGGCTTTTTGTGTTCGTGTTATGTTCAAGTTGGCCGCATCTTTGGTGCCAATATAAGGCCAGGGCCTTAGCCCCATTGTATAGACTATGATATGATAACTTTTGTACACTTATGAAATAAAGGAGAAAAGCGCCATGATGGTTGTTCGCAGCATGATTGCGTGATTGCAAAGTTTTCTCGTTTGGAGTTTGCTTAGTTGGTGCAAGGCAAGAACAGGAGGTTCTTGAGATTGCTTATCGAATCTACAAGGTTCATCTCATCTAATTCGTGTCTTCATTGCTGAATTCACGGTTTGGAGAGCCGGTAGATTGCTTCTAGTGTGCACATTGCATACTAGTGCAAATCATCATTATCAAGGTTGTTGACGACGTCAAGACAAGGAGAAGACTCCATTTGCAAGAACCAAAGGAGAAGAAATCTAAATATACCGAGAAAGATCGGGCCATCCCTACGCATCAACTAATCCTCAGTTGGTCCGTATCAAGATCATGACCAAGTTGTCAAAATATAATGGAGCTCAACATGCATTTTGACTATATTTCTCTCCCTCTTTGTTAATTTAGTCATCAAGGGACTAGTTAATGCCAATGAGCGCAAAAGTGAGCATGTATGCGTGAAATGGATGGGAATGCAAACCTAAAGACCTTTGTATGTTATTCAACATGAATATGAAGTTCAAACTATTACACCAAGCCACCTCAATTTAGAACTTGATAAACTAGTTCATGACCAAATATATAGCATAAAGCAAAGACTAGTCAGTAAGATAAGCAATTTGCTTAAATTAATGCCAAGTTTTGCATGATTACACAAAGTAGCAAGTTTTTTTTGCATAATTTCAACTAAAAATGCAGAGCCATGTCCAGGATGCTAAGAAAAAACCTAGAGCTCAACCTAATCATCACTTTGCGTGCTACAAGTTCATGAAAGAACCTAAAGCTTATTTTTATTTCATATTTTTGTTTGCAAGGTGGGAGCGAACCACATCTTTTGCAAGGTGGGATTGAACTACATCTTTTGTATTTTTTTAGTTTTTTAATTTTTTTTGCTGTGGTTGACCTCACATCTTCACTATATGCATTTTTTTAGTTTTTTTTGAGGTTGACCTCACATCTTTTCGTTATGAACATATTTACACAAGGTTCAAGCATGATTCAAAATAGCTCAAGCCTAAGCTACTCTAGAGACTCTAGTAGAAATTCAGATTATCTAAGGACATGACATAAGCATTAAGAGTTGAAATAGCAAGTAAAAGCTATAAGTTTTACCAAGTTTTCAATAAAGCTCATGTTGACATTTAATTTTCAGCAAGTATTGATAAGCTATATGATATATATCTAGGCATGAATAAGCTAGCAATGTACTTTATTATGGTAGCATGGTGTAAATGGTATGAAGTAAAATTTCATCGTGAATAATAGACAACGTTCATTATCATCTAAATGAGTATATCACTCATGCCTACATGATATGCATGATGGACAAAATAAAGATCCAAGCTTTCCCTCAACAACTGAGTCAATTTAGAGATATTTTTGTTTAAGTTGAGTTATATCAAAATTAAGTTGAAGAAAATCTCATATGAACTCCCCCTGAACCAAAACTATAAGCAAGAGAGAAGAAACTTGGAAAACGAACAAATGGCAATCCGTAAAGGATAAACAAGATAGTGGGATCACTATAGCTCAGACTTGCTCCCATCCACCCCACATGACTCTAGGAATAGCTGATCATGTAAATACAAGGGAGTAAACATATTCCTTATCTACCCAAGGGGCCCAACACATGCTAGACATATAAGAAGTGAGTGAAGTCAATCTAGTGAGAAGAGAACAACTAATGAGAAGTATTCTAAAGCCACAAGATGAGAGAAAGAAATCTAAACTATATAGTATAATAACAACTCTAGTCTATACTAGAAAGATTAACCCAAAAGCACACACAAGTATGGTGTAGAAAGTAAAACAAGAATTAAATGAATATATGTGTTGTGGCTACAAACCAAACAAAGAGAGAGGTATGGTAGTGGAGAGTTAGGTGAGCAATGTCCTCTTGGGTCTTTCCCAAGGGCTAGTATGATATATATGCACGCCCTCGTAAGGAGCGTCTTTACAATCGCACCCTTACACCGAGCGTCATTCGTACATGCCTACCTTGGGTTTACAACCTCCTAACAGGCTAGCTGGGTTTAGGTAGGGTCTCCCCTACAACAATATGATATAGAAAATATATGATGCTCCCCCTCAGCGTATGCCACAAGGACACACAACCCCAAGCTCTCCCTGTAAAGTCGTGAACCTTGAGCTCTAAAGGCTTGATAAAAATATCAGCTAACTGGTGGTTACACACTCGATAAACTGAAGCACTATGTCACCCTTCTCCATATGGTCTCTAAAGAAATAATACCGAATATCTATATGCTTGGTCTTAGAGTACTGCACTGGGTTCTTAGTAATGTTAAATGGCAGAAGTGTTATCACAGAAAAGTGGAACACTATCTATGGCTAATCCAAAGTCTCGCAAAGTCGAAACCATCCAAAGCACCTGGCTACAGTGACTAGAGGCTGCAACATACTTGGCCTCTACAGTAGACTGTGCAACACCTAACTGCTTCCTAGATAGCCATGAAACAAGTAAAGTGCCAATGAATTGGTAAGTGCTAAAAGTGTTCTTCCTATCTATTCTATAACCAACAAAGTCAATATCGGAGTAGGCTATAAGGGAAAGATAAGAAGCAGAAGAGTACCAGATACCATAGTCTAAAATAACTCGAAGGTACCTGAAGATGCGTTTCACCACCTGACATGAAATGCGTGAGGAAAAGACTGAATTCAAGCGCACAGATACACGACAAAGTGTATGTCCGTCCTTGAAGCAGTGAGTTACAGGAGGGAGTTGATCATAATGCGATACTCCTTTTGATCTATAGGCTCACCACCCTTATCAGGATCAAGTGTGATCATGGTTGCCATCAGAGTCGACGGCAGCTTGCCATCAGTTATGTCAAAGTGTCTCAGGAGGTCTCACATGTAGTTGACTTGATGTAAGAAAGTATCCTCCTGAGTTTGCTTGATCTGGAAGTCAGGGAAGAAGCTCAACTCACCTACCATGCTCATCTCAAATTTTGTGCTTATGACATCAGAAAATTAGAAAACAAGAACATGAGAGGAGCTACTAAAGATAAAGTCATCCACATAAGTTTGAATGAGCAAAAGGTTATTGCCATACCTATGAATAAACAAGATCTTATCTATTTTACCCATATCAAACCTATGACTTAAAAGATAAGACTTAAACCTCTCATACCAAACTATATGGGCTTGTTTAAATTCATATAAGGCTTTGTAATAGTTTGAAGACATGGTTTGGGTGTTTGGAATTCTCAAAACTTGGAGGCTATTTAACATAGAAATCTTTCTCAATATACTCATTGAGGAAGGCGATCTTGACATCCATCCGGTGTAGCTTGAACCCTTTAGACGCTGCAAATATAAGCAAAATTCTAATGGCCTCAACTTAGCTACATGGGCGAATTTTTTCTCAAAATCTAAACCCTCAACCTGGGTAAAGCCCTAAGCTACCAGTCTAATCTTGTTTCGAATGACTACCACATTCTCACTCTACTTATTCTTAAAAACCCACTTGGTTTTTATAATATTATGACCACTAGGGGTTTCAACAAGTGATCAGAACTTGTTCCTCTTAAAATTATCTAACTCCTCATATATGACATTGACTCAAGACTCATCAGATAGTATATGACAAATATCCTTAGGCTCAAATGTGGTGACATAGGCAGAGTGTAGACAGAAGTGAGATAAACTGATTTTGAGAGCGTGACACACTCAAAGAGGTCACTTGTGATCTGCTCAGGAGGATGAGAAAGTAGAATGTATCGGGGACGCTACCCAGTCACCCTGATTTGCTACACAAACCCATCTCGTGCCATCTTCATGACCGAACTTAATCCGTGATAATGTTCTCGTATTTTATGCATGATCATTTTGGATGTTAAGCTCTCCAAGCTTGCTTTTGATCCCGTTCGATGATCATTCAAAACATCAGTTCAACTTACAGTCAATAAAGACAAATAAATTATTTTCTTAGCACAAGTGCTACACACTTGACCAATATTAGTAAAAACATGCATCATAACATCCCATACAACCTAGCTTAAACATAAAACTCGACTTAGCGAACTTTAACAACTTCCAAATCTTTACCACTAAGTCCTAAATATTATCAAATATTCAGCACAACATGGAGAGAGAGCCTCCACATGGTCTCTCAACTTGACATATAGATATATACGGATGGATATCACTCATCCCATATCTTATCCCGTATTCTTTTCACAGAGTTGGAGTCAGATATAGATAGTACCGGATGCCCATTTACTTCTTCCGTATTCGCTCCACGAGCGTTCGGTCAGTCGAACGAAAATTATCCACTCCGTTTGCACCCTAGTTGTGAGGTCCCACATAGTGGTTTACTTGCTCTCCATGTTCGGGTGGGTCATGTTTCCTATGACTCAGGAAGACTAGGTGTACCCTAGCTATATCCACTTTTATAAGTCCTTAGTAGACGTCGAGTTCCAAGAGGTACCTATTTACAGTTGGGACTTAGCTATTCTGTGTGCGACATATAAGGCTTTGTGCGACGGCTAGCAGCATGACACTAGCGTGCCAAACCTTACCAATAGCTACATCTTGTTGCAGTTGTTGTTATGGGAGCACTTCCCTATTAGTCAGCTGTACTTTCGGGTGCAGATGCATCCATACCAATTGGATGCGTGTTTCCACGGTACCAACAATGGCGATGATCTAGTGGATAGACCCACCATGGGTACTTATTAGATTGACAGCGAGCTAAAATGGTCTAGGAAGAGGCCATGTGCATATTTGGATTTCCACAACACGTTCAAGACTTTGGACGAGGGTAGCGTTTTGTGGATGGTGTAGACCATAGGGTTCATCTTTGAGAGAACTCTTTTTGGGCTATCTGGGTAGTGTGAGCAGGACAGGGAGTACTAACTCATGACCTGCCACCTTGTTTTCCCCCTGTACGGTGGAGCCATATGCCCCCAACAAGTCATGAGGCAGTTTATGCTTCACCAGTAAGTGCCACCAGCATCGTGTCGACTACTACCTGGCCATGTTCATTTATAAGTAAATTTATTTGTTACCTCATTGCATACGGTTCGTTGTGTATCATTCTTGTCTAATTTATTTTCTCACTAAAGTAACAGTTGCGCACCCCCATTTTTTCCACATGCAATCGAAGAAAGGACTGAAGATCAACGAGTGGAGGGAGACAGAAGCCCCGTGGATGCATGTCTGGGAGCAGTCGGCGAGGACAGGGGTCAAGTAGGAGTGACACCCATACAACCCAGATATGTACCACTTGTACATAGAGTGGTACGCACTGTAAACCTATTGCAGAGTTACATGTCTCTCTGTGTAGCCCCCACATAAGCCATACACGTCGACAGACTGGTACTTGGCCCAGACCGACACCGTGTGGTACGGCATGACAAAGTGGTAAAAGACTTAAAGTTCATATTTCTATCATATTGTTCGAGCATACACGCCTAACATATTTCATCCGTCATTGCAGGTTGACCGGTTACGCTGCATCGTGTTCGAGAGTGGAGCCTCACCACGCCATGGATGGTCGAGCACGATCGAACAACTACTAGGGTTCACTCGCAACATGTACGAGGACACCAAACACGCACTAGGGGCCATCAACTGCAGTCGTGCTAGCGATGTGTTTACCACATGGGCGACGAGTCACTGCATCGTCCATCGGTAGCTTTGTTCGCACGTCCTAGCTCATTGGTGCACACCTTAGCCTCAGCTGTTCCTAGTCCATGCAACGCACTACTCAGGTTTGATGGTTTCATATTCTGCTGCAATCCACAAAATACCTTTCTCACATTGTTCTTCATATAGTTCGTCTTCGTGTAGGACGTTCACACCGATACCGCTCTACTCTCGTCTTCATCACGGAGGCAGCCCAATACTGCAGGACGAGGGAGCACTCTACTTCTGTCCTTATCACGAAGATAGCTCGACACATAGGACACTTCACGCACCAAAATCAACACCCCTGTTTAAGACTGTGAGGTGCAGTACGATACGTACACACCCTCGGTCCACTTGTATCTTCGGCGGCGTGACGAGTGGTATGATCGAACATACAATAGATGGTCCACTAGTACGGCATGGACTACGCAGCATTGGGCTTTGCTAATGCCGACTACTGTGGACCGGAGTACCTGAGAGATTTATCATTCGTGCAACACGTGACATCAGCGTTTACAATTACGGGTTTCATTGTAGTTCTACCTTACATCGGTCTAATGAAATGTATTTTCCTCCATAAAACGCCAATAATTACGTGGAGATTAGGTGAAACAGAAATTCAACACTCAAGAGATTGGGATTGTCCGATGCACTTATTTTCATTCGGTCACCATCGCAATATGACTTACATGATGTACGCTCTCCGGATAGGCTGACATTCCCTCAGGATCAGCTTCGCAGCCAGAGGAAGAGGACAATAGGCAACCCTTGACATGGTACTATGTTCAGTGCCAGCTCTTTGTCCTAGCGAGTTTAATTTAATTACGTACGCATTAATACTTTGTACCTCTTATAATAGTCCTAAATAGAATTAGTCATGGTACAAAAAAACACATGTTTTTAGCAATCTTAAATCAAAAGCACGCGTTTTTACTAGTTCCATGAGTTTTCACCTAATTACAAAACACATGTTTTTTACTAGCCTCCCTTAACCCCTTGCGCACGCGCGCCTGCCCGTCCAGCCATCGGATCTCGACAGTTGCCTACAGAGCAATGGTGGTTCGGCAGGTTGCTGTCAAGTAGTGCTAGCTTGACAGCAGCTCTGCCCCACGTGCTGTCGTGCTTATCCTATCCGGCATGTCGAATAAGGGAACGCGTTATTTCTAGCTTGAATAGAGTTATTTTTTGCAAAAATGGATATGTAAGGTCAAAATTGGAAAAAAAAATGAAGTGCCAAAAACGTGAACCCTTCGATTCTCGTGCGCAGTGCCGTCCCATCTCCCCACCCTCCTCCCCTCAGATCCCCTCGCCGTCCAGAAACCGATGAGCAGCGAGGCCGGCGGCGCGGCGGCGAGCTCTTCGTCGACTCACGAGCCGCAGCGGCAGCAGGGGGAGGGGGATGAAGGGGCGGAGGCGGGGAGGACGCCGCTGGAGAGGACAGTGGAGGCGGTGGAGGAGCTGTATCGCCTCCACGACACCTTCTTCCCCCGCGACCCCGCCGAGAAGGCCTCCGCCCTCCGCGCCCGCGCCGCTGCCGCCCTCGCGGTCCTCGACTCCCTCCCGCCCGGTACACATCGAAACACCACCTCCCAACCGCCAGTATCCATTGGTAGACCATTTATTCAATTAGTAGCACTGCGTAGTGGTGACGTAGGAGCTGTATAAGGTTAAACGGATTCGATTGGTGATGATTTTGCCCCAATTGGATGCTGCTAGTACAGACATTTGGAATTTAGAAATGTGGAAGTGTTTTGTACTAAGACGTGTGCATTGTAAGAAGTAGAGTTAATTCTTAATTGATTCTGGATGCTCTTTTGGTGGTCGGGAATGCTTTGGATGCTAGTACAATTGTTTCTGCATTGTTCCACTCTACTGTTGATCTTCATGTTTCTATTCTGGTTTTCTGGCCAGCATTCTTGTGTTACTGTTACTCGGTATTGTATTGCAAATTTAGTACAAAACTCTAGGATGGGTGTCACGGTGTCTGTGTTGGATGTGATACTGATGCCTGGGACTTTTGGGTCTGGTGGCTGCCTGGCTGGTCTATCTTTTGAATATCCAGATTCCAGAGTGTTGGTAAATCGTGTTGTGCAGGCAGCTAATCTTGTTGGTGTACATGTATATCTGGTACATGTTTATGTGATGGTATTGGATGTTCAGAACATGGAGGAAGTAATAAAACAAACGCCATTTTTTGTCCAAATATCTGCACCAGTGTCGCTTTATGAAAATTGGCATCTAAACAAGGGAACTAGCATTGCTGAGGCACAATTAGCTACGAAAAAACACAACAGATCAAATATTATGTATTATGGTGTCCTTGACAATTCAACAAATGGCTGCATTGCTATCTGATCATATCTATTCTATTTACTTGTGGTGCCCACATGACAGTTCTGCACTTCTCTCTATGTAAGTTGGACAAATCACTGATAGCATTGGAGTTTTGCGTCCTTGTTGTATCCACATGCTTTTGAAATGTTTGTACCTGATTCGGCCACAGGATGATTTGTTCTTTACCCAGTTACTAGTCTTGGATGGAAACATTTTGGGACATTTTCAGTTCCTTTTTGGCGACTTGTTATTTAGGTGGTTAATTATGTGTTTATTGAGTTGAGTTATCAGCTTATTTTCCAATATGTAATGTTACCACTGTCATAGTGTTGATACGTGTATATCTATTCTCATCGTATGTCTCACTTCTAATAGTTTACTCTTTTTAGAAAAGTTCCTGTCATGCTCTTCTCTATATGAATTTTTAGTTTCTTGCATCTTCCAGAGCAAAGGAAATCATCACAACAGCGTGCTTTTTATGAATTTTTGAGGGGAAAAATACTGGATGTCTTCCCTGATTATCATAAGGAGGCTGAAGATCATTTATCCAAAGCAGTATGTAGCAGAAGACTAAACAATTCCTTGTATATGTTTTCTCCCAGTTAGAAACTTAAACAACTACTGTTGCTACTGGGTATATCAGGTAAAGCTGAATCCATCTCTTGTAGATGCATGGCTATGTTTGGGTAACTGCATATGGAAGAAGGGGGATCTGGCTTCAGCAAAGAACTGCTTTTTGTTAGCAACAAGCAAGGTAAATTTTAACCTGGAAGTACTTTACTAAGTTTCCTTTTCCTATGTTGCCAAACTCCCCAACATAATTTCATTTGGCAGGGTGCAGACAAGAAATTACTATGTCAGCTCTCCATGCTTGAAAGAAGTATGGCTCAAGGTGAGGATGCCCTCATCATATAGTAACTCCTCAGTTGATAGTTTTTACGGAAACAATTCTCCCATTGCATATAGATTTTATTACCAGTGCATATCTTAAGTCTTGGAATAATGATTCAAAATGGAATATGGCAAGATTACGCAACAAATGAATTATATGAAAACTTGAAATGTATTTGTACCGAAGCGCTGCTATGCAACGTACAATATAAAGCCCGTGTTAAGATCCGAATATGCAAATCCGGACTTTGTGTATTCTACACTAGTCCAGGATCCATGGTTGTCACGACAGACTTGGCGACCAAGGCACCATGGGAGGAGCCATGAGGGTGCATGAGCATTGAGACATCATGGCGTCTGCAACCTTGGGTGTGCAATGGCGATGATCCAGGCGAAAACAAATCGCATATGGCACCATGGGAGGAGGACGCCTTAGACTTCTTCCAGATGTTGTGGATGCCTAGCCCTCCTAGGTGCTGTCCTAGCAGGCCAAGTTGTGGTGAAGCCCCATGGCGTCGTCCCAGCTTCGCCACGACGCTGTAACAACAATGCCAGGATCATGCTAGTGCGTATAGTAGAAATATAGACGAAATATCAACCATAATCACAAAGAACTACGAAAGAAGCAAATATTATTAATTATTGGAGTAGCAACTTTATATCCAAGCTTTATAAATAGTAGCCTAAAGGGCCTAGCAAAAACTAGCAGCGGAAAATAAAGATAAATATAGTAACCATTTGACATGCCGACAGGTAATCGATTGGGAAGTGAAATCCTAATCCGTGAAGTCATCGAAGAATTCTTCCTTGAGTACCTTTGTTTGATGTGGTTCTTCTTCAGCAATTGAGTAATAAAGTATATAGCCGTGAGTACATAGAGTACTTAGCAAGTCGTTTGTAGCAAAATGCAATACATAATTATGCAAGGTTTATCAAATGATGGTTGAGTGGTCATTTTGCAGAAAACGATAATTGAAGGTAATTACAATAAATAGATTGCAAGTGCACTTTGAAATGAGTAATAAGTAAATAAATAATGAAACAAAGGAATTAAGTAAACCACAAGTGAATTAACCATTCACTTCCCAACCAAACTACATTTTTATGAAAACTCTTTAACTCTTATGTGAAATCACTGAGTATTGCCTATAATTGAGAACACGGCTATTCAAATAGTCTTGCACTCTGCAAAGATTGCATAATTTTACCCATAAGATATGATCAACTTGTAGTGTTATCGGTGTAACATGCTTTCTTAGGTATGTCGACATAGAAGATCATAACAAAGCCTTTATAATACTCAATCTCAACCTGATTCTGTCCACTAAGATTTTGCTGCCGAATAGGTTGACCACCTAGTCGGAAAGTCCCCTCTTGCGCCATGCGGAAGATTACCCACAAATGAACTAACCACTCATATTCATCACAATGGTGAAACTAAAGTTGAAACATCACAAATTAATTAGTCAGATATATCTCATACTAGACTTATGATTGTACAATAAGGCTCAGATCAATGGTGCATAAAGTTAAATTCTTAATTATTACTTACGCAAGACATCCACATCCTAATGTGCTAACTACACCCCTTTTACTGCATGATCACTCGTCCAAGTGAAAACCATTTGTTTATCTAAGACCAATGACACCATCCATGTTATGGCATAAAAATTTTATAACTATGGCTATCACCACGATATATATCTTATTAAGTCAATTAATGAATTAATCAATGTGATGATGAGCCCAACATATCAATAAGCTTAGCTAAGCATACTAGACGCATAACCCAAGTGGATACTAATATTGCATCACTAGATAATTATCCATCTTATGGTAACAATGAAATCATGTCATTCAAATTATCAAAGAAGAGATTTAATCAAATTGGTTGATAACTATCAAGTACAAATGTTTTATAATAAATTAGCAATACATAATAATTTAAAACAAAAGAATAATACTTAAATTTGAAATAATAGGTTCAACATGATCAAAAGCCACGACTTGCCTTGCTTTACTTTGTTACCACAACTTGATCTTCAAATCCCGTTTCTGCTTCTTCAAAGACGTTATTTAATGAAAGAGAGGCAAACAAAACACAATAAATCAAAATGAAGATCCAAACAAAATCCAAAAATAACAAAACCAGAACCAAAAAACAGAGCTTAATTTTATGAATTTAGGAAGAAGAATTGGATCAATCGGAGTTCGTACGAAGGAGAACGAACTTGTAGAAGATTTATCGGCTTAGAGAATACTGGAAAAAGAAAGAGGAGAGAGAATGCTATGACTGACAGGTGGGTCCTACGAATTTTTGGATTTTCCAAAATAAAATTAATTCTAGAAAAATGGATATTTGGTTGATAGGTGGGCCCTTGGTCTATGAACCAAGTTCATGGACTGATTTTGATCTATGGTGGACTCGGCGCAAGGCTCGGGTGTATGACATGTGGGACCCACATGTCATTGAGAGGAAATATGGATCTATGGTTTTGGCTCAAGTTTTGCCATGTAGGCATCCATGTGGGCACTGACTGGTTGCTGCGTGGCGCACACGTGGCGATCACGTTGGCGACGACAGTGACGGCGGCTTGGGAACTAACGGCCTCCGGCGACGGCGAGGCAGCAAAGGAGTGCATTGCGGAGAGGGCGACATAGGGAAGTTGGCGGTGAAGATGGCATGACCAGGGGTAGCGCGACGCTATTGGCGATGAGCTTGAAGCGATGGACGGATCAGGTTTACAGCGAGATCGAGTTGACGACGATGCAAAGGCTTCGGCGAGATGAGGGCAGGCTAGCACTGGGCACAACGAAGCTAAAGGAGAAGACGGCGTGGTCAGGGGCTCACCAGCGGAGGCGGCATTACACGTCAGAGTTGGGCGGTGGCGGCGAATTGCTCTTTGAATTCCGGCATGAAGACAACGAATTCGACGACGACAACGTGAAGGTGAGGCGGCTCGGTGTGCTTGATTTCGGGGCTCGGTGGTCCTATTTAAGGTGTGGAGGGGTAGAGTCCACGGCGGCTACTATGGCGGCATTAGGACGGACTCGGAGAAGAGAGTTTGGCTCGGAGACAAGACGACTGACAGGCAGGGACTAGTCATCAGTGTCAGTGTGGAGAAGGAAACGCGGGGCACATGCGGGGGCGACGTGTGGCGTGGGATGGTATGCTGGCCGAGCGATGGGCTGCACGGGAGAAACGGGCTAAGGTGGTGCGGTGCTAGGTCGGGCGAGCAGGCCGCACGGAGGAATGGATTGGCCGGAAAGAAAAGGAAATGGGCTGAGAGAAAGGAAATTTTGGCCCAAAGTGAAATCCGGATTTTTAAGGAATTTTTGAATTTCAAAAAATGAGATAATTTAAATTGAGCTGATATAAATAGCAAATAAACTCCAAAAACCCAAGAAAATATGGAAAAATTCCTGGCAACACAAGGAACCCAAATAAAATTGGTTTTGATTTAATTGAAGTTTTGTTTATTTATATTAAATCATTTTATTTTTAGAAAATTTTAATTAAGCTTTAATTAATTCATGAAAATCCAAATGGTTATTTTTATTTTAAAAACTTTTAAAAGACAGCAAAACTAGGATGTTATAGGCCATAGCGGCTTGCAGCAGGCCGTAGCTTGCCACTGTAGCACCGCAATTGTACAAAGTGCTACAAACAGCTGTTGCGTGGTGGCCACTACCCTCTGTCTGGTATATCGGGACTACAAGCGAGGCTATATTGGGCTATTTAAAACTACGCTAGGCATTATTGCATATAATTGTTTCACAAATAAAGTTCTGCATAATTTAATGGTGGGCATGCATCTAGTACGTACTTTAATTCTGAGCTGCTTCTATAAAAAAGTATTTTCTCATATGTTAATTTTGCACGTACAATGTTTTGACATAAATAATGTTTTTTGTGACAGATTTTCTCAGCTTGTTGCATTCATTTATTTTCTATTTCCTTTTTCAGGTAGTGAAGATCAAGCGCTGTTAGTGGAAGAGAGCATTAAGCATGCAAAAGAAGCTGTAATGCTGGACATTAAAGATGGGAATTCTTGGTGTAAGAGTCTTTTCGTTCTAAATATAGTTGCATATGTTCTGTGTTCTTACACAACTAGTTATTATTTGTTAATTATAAGATATATTATTACATTTTTAACACTGCTATATTCTTAGTTTCTTAATAAAATATAGTACAGTATGTTTGACCGGAAAATAGATGCATTGAATATGCGATTTAATTAGACTTTTAGTTATCATATTTTGTTGCATGATGTAATCAATACAATTATACAAGATTTGACCCAAAATTTGAGTTAGCTGTATGGGTGCATAATCAAAAGTCCAAAACCACCAGTTGGGGTCCATATAAATGGTACTTGTTTTTTAAACAAGGAATGCGTTCTTGTTTTCCTTTAATCTCTCAAAGAATGTTCTGCTTCCTAGGGCATCAATTAGTATATTGTTTTTCTTTGAGCACTACCAACTTAGTGATTCAAGCTTCATTTCTGCATGTTAGAACATCCAAGTCTGTGACATGTCTCCGGAACTTTATTTGTTGATAATGTCTCTTTACTCTCTTGTACTGCTATATCCTGTGTACAAATACTTATTTAGGGTTTAGGTTGATTTTTAATTTCTTAGTGGTTAGATCATGGTTATCAAGTCGTCGCCTAGTCGATTTACTAGTGACAAGTCGGCGGTGACAAGTGGAGCGGGCGCTCGACCGAATGGAGCGGATCGACGCGCCGCCGCCGATTGCCGCCACCATCGCGCCGCCGATTCGCCAACCGCCGCCGCCGGATCCGCGCTCGTCGCCGCCGCCGCTCGCCGCCGGATCGCCGCTCCGCCGCGGAGCCGATGGGCGCTGCGAGCGAGATCGAGGCGGACGCGCGGCGAGGTCGGAGAGGCGCCGGAGAGGAGGAGAGTCGGAGAGGAGAGAGGCGGAGGCGGAGGCGGAGCGGAGGTCGCGGAGGCGGAGGCCGGAGGCTGAGGCTGGAGAGGAGAGGAGGCGGAGTTATATAAGGCTGGGATGTTGCAAGTTAGCCCTCTAGTTTTATAAAATTACAATAAAATCCTTCTCTATATATACATATTCATATAATCAGTATAAACAGTACCTGTTGACTAGTCGACGACTAGTCGGTCCTTAGAAGAGTAGTGTCGACTTAATAACCTTGGGTTAGATACAGAGTTTGGCCAACTCATTGTGATTATTTTGCATGGTTCATTCTTGATATTGATGTGCATCACTCTGATGTAGAGATGAACAGATAAAAATTACAAGCTCTTTCTATTTGGAGCAGACAAATGCTAGCATTTTATTGCTTAAAGAATGGCTGAAATTCTGCAAAATATCTCCTGTAAAAGGTTGTCAGATTTATAAAGTGTATTTACAAGTCTATGGGACAATTGGAAAGTGATCGTCAGAAAAATGATATTTGACAGAACAGTTACTTGGTAATTTTTAGGGTTACTTAGATATATGCCACTACAAAGTTCTCGGTTTTGAACTATGCTACTAAAAAGTGATGGCTTAGAAATATGCCACTCTAGAGTCACCGTATTTAGAGAAATGCCACTAGTCTACATATTTCACATGTATTGGACAGAAATGCCCTTATCTCCCACTTTCTCACCTCCCTCCTTCAACGTTCTCACCTCCTTTGTCTTACCTCTGGCGAGCCCCCACCCGCACCCTCCCTCCATCTCTACCCATGGTTCACCAGATCCACCAAATTTTCCGCTGGATCTGAGCATACGGTGGCTGCAGTGAATCCCCGTCGGCGGCAAATTTGGTGTCCTCGACAGCCGAGCTCCAGCGGGTGAACTGCGGTGGCAAGTACATCTCTGTCTCTCTGACTCCGGTGTCGCTGTCCTCTCTTTCTATCTCCATTTCTTTGAGCTCCAGTGGTAGCGCATGGTGGTGGTGGGACATGGTGGTAGCCAACTTGAGCAGGAAAAGGTTGTGTGAAGTGGCCGAAGTTGGACCCTTGGCCCACACGTCCGTCGTTGCAGAGAGAATGTTATGTGGGGATTGCAATATCATAGAAGGAAGAAGCAGCCGGTAGCAACCAGCAGTCCAGGCACACCATAGGGAGGTGATGGCTCTTTGCGTGGGATCAGACTCCGAATGGATGGAGATAAGTCTTCTAGTTCTATTTGAGTTATAATCAGAGTTTGTTAGGAAAGAGTTATAATTAGATATGATTTCCTATTTCAGTTGTAATCTATTTAGTAAGGCTCAGCTCTATATACGATCAGCCGGAAAGATCACTAAAGATAAGCCAAGAATTATTCCTAATCTCCTCCCTTGTTCTCTACTCTCCTTACCTCATTTGCCGAGCGCTAGGGCGGCCACCACGGCGCCTGGGGGATTGGAACTTCCAGCTGAAGTACCACCTCCAGAGTTTGGGTTCTAACAATTTGGTATCAGAGCCAGGGCTCGAAGCTTCTGCCATGACAGGATCAGAGGGAAGCGGAGACTCTGCTCTGGCGACAGTCCTAGAGGCCATCAAGGATCTGACCCTCTGTGTCGATAACAACCACGGCGGCTCGGAGGTGGCGGCGGCCCAAGGAGAGCCTGGATCCGGCAACTTGGGCCGGATCCAAGGTGGTGACGACCGGATCTGAGGTGCGCCGACGCGAGCACGGGTGTATGCCGAGGAGGCGGCGGCGGCGGCGCCGATCTGAGGCGCGGTGACCAGATCGACGATGGAGACAGCCGGATCTGGCATGGGCCAGCTGCGGCTCGAAGGAGGCGGGCCGGATCCGGTGCGTCGATGGCCGGGTAGGCACAGGGGCCGGCGCCAGCGGCCGGTGACGGCTAGTGGCGACCGGCGTGGATGGCCGCCCCTGGGATTAGCTCCTCCCGGGGGCAGCAGCGGAAGTTTTAACTGGAGGTGACTGGTGAGCTAGATCTACCTTGCTCTGATACCATATTAGATGGAATAGTTGTTGTATATTATAGTAGCTCATGGGGCATATAAATAGTACAAAGGGACACAAGGACCCAAATCCTAAGACATATGGAAAAAGACCTAAATACTCTTAACAGTTCGAGCTTGTGTCCCATGCCAACGTAATAAAATTGAACATCTACACCCAGCAGGTCTTCTCCAACCGTTACTAGTTCCGTCTATTGTTTGGCCTGATATTTCAATGGATTTCGTCGAAGGGCTGCGACGTGTTCAGGGCAAATCAGTACCTCTCCGTCATTGATCGCTTCTCCAAATTTGCCCACTTCATCCCCTTGAGTCACCTGTACTTAGCATCTTCGGTGGCCTATGCATTCTTCACCAACATAGTTCGGTTCAATGGGTTTCTGTAGTCCATTGTCAGTGACCACGACCCCTTTTTTACCAGTAACGTTTGGAAGGACCTATTCTGCTTGGTAGGAGTTCGACTCCATATGAGTTCGGCATTTCACCGTGGTCTGATGGCCAGACAAAAGCTGTCAATAAAGTAGTCGCCATTTATCTTCGCTTTATGACAGGAGACTCGCCTTGGCACTAGGTTGATTGGCTTACATGGGCGGAATATTCCTATAACACCTCGTACCACTCTGCCCTTCGAGATACTCCTTTCAAGATCGTCTATGGGCGCAACCCACCATCATTGCTCCAATACACCGGTGGTGCGGCCCGTGTGGTAGCTGTGGAGGCCACCCTCCAAGATCGTGACAAATTCCTCGCCGACATCCGTGATCGTCTCTATCCCTTCCGGACCGCAAATTGGGTAAATTGGTGCCCAAGTTGTATGGACCATACTGCATTCTGGAAAGGATTGGGTCAGTGGCCTATCGGCTAGCTTTACCGCCGGGAACACGCCTCCATGATGTCTTCCACGTTGGCTTGCTCAAGAAATTTCATGGCGACCCTCCTGTTGAACCGCCGGCTCTTCCACCTATCCAAGAGGGTCGGGCCATTCCGCAGCCAGCTAAAATTTTGGGCTCCAGCCTGCGTCGTGATGTCTGGCACGTCCTCGTGCAGTGGCTGGGCACGTCTGAGGCTGATGCCACATGGGAGCTAGTTCCGGATTTCAAGGCAGCTCACCTGGAATTTCAGCTCAAGGACGAGCTGTTTCCTGAGGGTGGGAGAGATGTTATGTGGATTGCAGTATCACAAAAGGAAGAAGCAGCCGGTGGCAACTAGCAGTCCAGGCGCACCATAGGGAGGTGATGGCTCTTTGCGTGGGATCAGACTCTGAATGGATGGAGATAAGTCTTCTAGTTCTATTTGAGTTATAATCAGAGTTTGTTAGGACAGAGTTATAATTAGATATGATTTCCTGTTTCAGTTGTGATCTATTTGGTAAGGCTCAGCTCTATATATGAGCAGCTGGAAGGATCAATAAAGATAAGCCAAGAATTATTCCTTATCACCTCCCCTGTTCTCTATTCTCCCTCCTTACCTCATCTGCCGAGCGCCAGGGCAGCCACCACGGCGCCTAGGGATCGGAACTTCCGGCCGAAGCCTCTGGTTGGCCACAGCCACCACCTACAGAGTTTGTCTTCTAACAGAGAAGGGTGCAGTGGCCTTGTGTAGAAATTGTGGAAGCAGATAAGTAGCGCTGCGAGCACATGGCGGCGAATTGGCAGCAGGTGAGGTGCCCGGTGATGAGGACGGTGGTCAGAGGCTCGCCAATGAGTACGGCTCAGCCTTAGTGGCAACCGGAGGCGGAGGAGAAGGGGATTGGTTGGAGAAGAAGATGGTAGGGGCATAATTGTCCAATTTGGGACAAATTAGTATATTAGTGGCATTTTTCTGAATACGGTTACTCTAAAGTGGCATATTTCTAAGCTATCACTTTGCAGTTGCATATGCCAAAACTGAGAACTTTGCAGTGGCATATATCTAAACAACCCAAATTTTTTATACTACTTGATCAATGTAATTCTGCCATATCCGGGACTTAAGTGGGAGGGTTAGAATTGTCAAGGCATGCCTACTATCTCATGCCATTCTCATCACGTATTTCTTTGTGATTGCTCCTGGACTAAGCTGGTTGGGTAAAAATTAAGAAGTCTTTCTTACTATCTTACAAGTTATAACAAACTCATCACTTATTTTCTGTGTGACTGCTACTTAGGAGGGTGAGTTAATTAGCTGGACAAGAAAACAAGGGTATCTGGGTAATTCACCCCGTAAGTCAGATAGCCCATTTTGCATTTGGAGTGAATGTTCATTGTATGGATAAAGTTGTCATCTCCCTATCAGTTGGATTATTAGCTTCATCAACTAGCTAGTTGTCCTCTATGGTCCCCAACCAAAACCAGCCCTAGGTTTGGTTTAGATTAGGAAAGATAAGAGGAATGAATTAGAACCTGGTGATTTACACCTCCGGATACTGAAGTGGAAGGAAGAGATAACCAATAAACAGAAGCAATTTTTCACCGGGAAAGTCACAGATCCTCATTTTCTCTTTTATTGCTTAGGAATGTGTTCCTTATCTCCGGCATCTCTGTTTTCTTTGGAGACATCAAGGCATATACAAAAGCTCTTATGCGTAAGTGGTAATTTGAAGTTGTCAATGTAACATTTCTAAATGAAGTGGTACTAAACCTAAATTAAGGAATAAAAATTAACAGGTTCCAGGTCCCAGCATTTTAAAAAATTTTAGATATGTAAACAGTTAACACTGAAAGAGCGGCCAGTAGCATCAAATGTAAGTATGAAACATAAAATAAATGATGCTATTGCTGTATGAATATGCTACAGCTATTTTGATCTCAGGCATGTTGAGGCTAGTATTTCTAAGTGATAATACACAATTTGTCATGTCTTGCTGAATCAACCTTCAATTGATTATTCTGAGATGTATTTTTAAGTTTTTATGATAGATATTCCCATTGTCAACAAAAAAAAAGTTCATTTCACCTTTTCTTTATAGATAATCTGGGTAACGCATATCTCACAAGCTTTTTTGTGAGCGGAGCCTGGGATCACACTAAGCTTCATCATTCAGTCAAAGCATATCAAAATGCTGTAAGTTGTGCATTCCATACTTCTATGCTATTGCCTTAGTTTGAAAATTCTGAAAAGTAAGACAGTGAACTTTTTTATGTAGATTTCCATTATTTTCTGATGTGAAGCTTCCATTTCTGTTATATGGATATAATTGTGTTTATTTTATACCCAGGAGAAGGATGAAACTATGAAATTGAATCCAGACCTGTACTATAATTGTGCCACGGTGAGTAGCCAGATCATTAACTGGATAGCGAAATCAGCTAAAATTTCCGCCAAGATTCCTCATTTGCATAATATGTTTTTATGTTGGTTCCTTCCAGGCTGACAAATACTTAGAGAACTATGAAAGGGCCCTTCGTGGATTTGAAGCTGCAGCTTTAAAAGATCCTGGTCTCGGTGCTGATGCAGAAGTTCAGAAGATCATCAGTCTCCTTGATAAGCTAGAGAGTGCAATGAAGGTAACTTCTGTATGACTACAGTATGTAGACTGCAGGGTTCGACATGAACTAATGCGAAAGCACCTTATTGTGCCTCATTTGAAGTTAACCTATTTCTCGTAATGCTTGCTACTTAATGTTTATTCATATCTGTAGATCCTCTAAGTATCTATATTCAGGAAATTCAGCAGAAACTAAATGAAATGATGCAAAATGACATTAATCTTTTTTACAACTGTAGTAATGTAAGAAGTGACTTTTGTAAGCGTCCCCTGTTTTTATTTTCCTATAATGTTGAGCATCATATATGTACAAGAATACAAGATATGTCATATGCCCATTTTTAAAGTGTGTAAGTTGCTTTTTTTTGGTTAAGAATCTCAATATGTTCATGTGATGAATTGACAATTACTCATGCTACCTTTTTGAAGTTTTTTTTATGGGATGAGCAATCTATAGAGCTAATTGTTCTTTTTCGTGTAACTCCCTTTAAAATAACTTCCTTTTATATTTGTGGCACCTAAGGTTCACTAAGGCGCTAGGTGCTAGTCGGGCGGTAGACCGGCGCCTAGCGCCTAATCGCCACCTAGGTGGGCTAGGCGGGAGGCTGGCGCCTAGCGTGGGGAACTATGGTGGCACCTCTGCTTAACCATTTTATGATTCAGTTTTTATATACACAACTAATTGTTCTGATGAGAATGCATTGACTTCAGACACCAGTATTGCACTTTGCAAATTATATTTTTGTTGTTAGGGGAAAATTTTCTATTTTTGATATATTTCTTCCACAGGGACAACTACGATCCAAGAGATTAGCATCATTGGTGTCATCTTTGAGTGAAGTCAATTGTAATACTCTTACTGACTCTGCAAATATTGAAGTCGTATGACTTCTTTGTTTAAAGTATTCTGTTATTGTTTATACTTTTCCACATTTATCCTGTCATAGTAAAATCATCCCACAAGAAAGCAACCATAAGCATCCTATCAGAAGGTTTGAACAAGACGGTTGCTGTTTTGGGAAAAGTTGTTCTTTTGATAAGACATGACAATGTTGCTCCACTGTAAGTTGCCCTAGTCCACAATATTCAATAAGCTCACTATGCGTGTTCCATTATAACTTGTTTTTTTGCTATCCTTCTAAGTACTTTGCTTTGGAACATTTAGATTTTTTATAATAGCATGGAATGTTTGTATTTATGCTTTAATAATGTGTTGTGAGAAGAATTATTAATTATATTTATTGAAAGATGAAATTTGTTCAAATATATGATACTTGCTATAGAAGTATGTTTCAACACCCAAGGCTCCAAGCATCTACTTCTAGTTGAGAAGGTACTGTTTAACTGACATGAAAAAAGTAGAAACTGAAACTTTGACATATGGTCTAATTCTATTCATATTTTTTAAAAATTCCAGCAAAATTTTCAGAAGTAAATTTTGCAAAACTATAGGTTTGTTGTATTCTGTAACTTGTAACAGGTCTAACTCCGCAATGCCACATGGCAGCCTTACGCCTTGGACAGGACTTCACCCCAACCGTTTGCTGTGCCTCCGTGTCATGTGCCACATGTTCCCTGGCCAGCCAACATCTGAGAGGAAGCAGCCCAAAGCCCCAAACCCTTCTGGCTTGCCCCAAGCCATGTAATTCTCTTGACGTGGCTGGCCAGTAGCAGTGAACAGGTGACGCATGATGTGCTAGGAGAGCAACAGTCCAGTTTGAGGCATGAGGCTGCCAAGTGGGGCTGTGGAGTCAGACCTGTTACAAGTTATGGTACATGCTTAAACCATTGTAGCTTTGTGATACAACAGTTCCTAAAATCTGTAGTTTTGTGAAATAGATGCTAAAACCTGTAGTTTTTTTTATAGTTTTACAATAAACCTGTGTAGTTTAGCAAAATTTACTCAATTTTCAGCCCCCTTTTCCAAAACAGTTTCATTCATTTTATGCCAGGGTTTTTGAACTGGAAAGGTTTCGGTTGCTAAATTGCGAAAACAACTTGAATATAAAAATTCTTTATGATGCATAAAGTATTTTTAAGGATTTTGAGCTCTTTTTACTACAGAAATGAAAACCTCTAGCAGTCTAGCTGTACTAAACATTAAGCTTCAGGACTTTTTGGTAAAGATAAGCAGCAAGATTTGCGCTAGCGTAAATGAAAACCGTCAATATACTGCAATTCACATGATTCCTTCTAAATTTCTCGAGTTAATTTTATGCCCATACACAAATACTCATGATCAAAATTCCAAACACACTTTATTCAATTTTTCTATGAAAATTTTAAATTTTAATTTGCAAAATTTTGGTAACTATTAACTTTCTTGGTCCAAGTCCAGGATTTTTGGGTACCAGTGGTTTTTGACCGGAATCTTTAACCCTGATTGTATTTCACTATAATAGTGAATATTGTATGGTCAATTGAACATATGCCAAAATGGTATTTGTGAATAGAATAAGTGAATAACTATTAGCCTCCTTGTTGAACTGCCAAAGCTAGGAAACTTTCCAGTGGGTAGTTGGGGATCTTATAATATTTGTGTATAACCTTGCTGCTAAAAGGACTTGGCAACCTGGTTGTCATAAGTTGAAGCATGATATAATCATGTAGATAAATATATACATCTTTGTTCCTTTATAGATTGCATACTAAAAAAATACCGTTGCATCTTGTTTGTTACTCCTGTTCTCTCATGTGCTTTGTTATTATACACCTCAATGGGATAACTTTTTTATGGTCTTTCAGGTATTATTTAGCATGTGACTTGGATCAGTCTTATTTTATACTATCAGTTTATGGGCTACGAAATGAAGCAGTAAGATCTTATAACATCGGTGTATTGCACTATGTGACATTGCTTGTTCATATTTTTTTTGGGTTTGTTTTGTCATGGGCATGGGCCCATGTGTAGCCACGGCTCATTAGGGGGCTGCATGCAAAGAAGGCTAGCAACAACAATCAATTAGGATTTGTTAAATTATCTCTATCCTTTAATAATTACCTTATCAAATTAGTTTCTATATTGTTAGGGGCTAACCTCATCTATATAAAGAGAGGAGTTGTGCTATTCATTATCAAGCAAAAGAAATAACTAAGTTCATCCTAGTCTTAGTCTCCTCTCCACAAGCATGCCATCGCTACCCAATCATCTTCTTGGTGGTGTTTACCCCCATGAAAGCAAGCCCATAACAACTTGGTATCAGAACTAATCCTTGCCCCTTTGGTCATGTTGGGTAGCGAGGGTTCCTCGATCAAGAAGATACTCTAAGATAGTATCAGATAATGGCTCAACTTGCCATCATCAACAACTGCCTTGACAATCATGATGTGCATCTGGTGCGCTTGGAGAAGGCTACCATGGCACGACAGATGCTAATCACAACACCCGAGGAGCAGTTGAAGCTTGTCATGATAGTCGTAATGCTGCTGGTTGAGGTGCTACTGGAGTCCGCCACGGCGCTACCACGGCCTTCCATGGCAGCCACAGTGCTGCCGGAGTTTGCTGCAGCGTGTCGTCGCTCTCTCGGGGTCATCACAGCCTGCTGCCCCCTCCTAGGTTTGTCACGGCATCTGCCTTGCGGCTAGCCGAACTCATGCTTGCAGTGGTGTGGAACGCGACGGGTTCCTTTTAGGGGATTGCGACGTCGTCACCTCTCTCCCACCACTGTTGCGCTCTGTGGTACGAAGGGTGTCCTTGTTACCACACGCGAGTTGCCCATGCTGGCAACAACTCATACGACATCAAGCCATCATGGAGAGCTGTTATCATCACTGCAGTCCATCAACGCTTTGTTGATCCACCATGCATCGTTCCTCTAGTGACACGGCCTCTTGTCGACGTGGGGACACCCTGAGTTGCAACCATGGCCGCTACCCTGCAGCTCGAGGATGAGCTGCTCGTTTGGGAGGTGTGAAATGTCATGGGCATGGGGCTATGGGTAGCCAGGGCCCATTAGGGGGGCTGCACGCAAGGTTCCAAATACCGGAACCGGAAGAAATCCCGGTCGGCGGCCGGTAACGGTAACCGGGCGGTTACCGGTCGGTTACCGGAAAAACCGGTCAAAAACCGGTCAAAATTTGGAAATCAAAATTTGAATTTTGAGATGTTTTGAAACCGGTAACAGGAAAAACCGGCCGGTTACCGGAAAAACCGGAAAAAACCGGCCAAAATTCAAAAATTGATACCGAACGGTTTTTTGGGTTACCGGTCTCCACCAGAAAAACGTAACCGTGCGGTTACGGCCAGAATCACGGGATTTTGAACCCTGGCTGCACGCAAGGAAGGATATCAGCAACAATCAATTTGGATTTGTTAAGTTTGTTATCTCTATCCTTTAATAATTACCTTATCAAATTAGTTTCCATATTTTTAGGCAAGGTTATTAAGGTGGTAAGGCGAGGCGAGGCGACCCACCCCCTCACACCTTTTAAGCGGTAAGGCGCGAGGCAAGGTGACGCTTTACACGCATCCTAAGGCGAAGAAAACACTCAAACAGAACTCTGGAGGTCTAAATCAGAAGAATTCTAAAGAGAAGGACCTAATTGCAATTTCATAGAACTCTAGGACTAAATAGTAAAAATGCCAAACTTACCCCCATCAATTTTAACCCTAGTCGCACCCCAAATCGAGTCTATCTATCCCGTCACTGTTCTCATTTCTGAACCACTGGCGCCGGCGTCTCCTCTCATTCCCGTTCTTCTCCACCACAGGCGCCGGTGAGTGCTGGGACATACTTCACCGGCAGCCACTCCACCAACCAGCCACCACCTCTCCCCTGCTGCTCGACCAACCGGTGGCTGGAGATGGCGGCACGGGAGAAGGGAGGTGGAGGCCGACAGGGAGGGGGGAGCTGGGGAGGGGGTGGAGGCCAGGAGGGAGGGGATGGGGCATATCTGGAGTGGAGAGGGTGACGGGGATGGAGGCGGGACGGTGGCACAACACGGCAGCTTGCTGCTACTGGAGAGGACGCCGAGACGGGAGTGGCGAGATGGAGGCGCCGCCACCTAGGGTTCCAGGTGAGGTGAGTACTCTTCGCCCTTCTCTCCTGGTTTAGCCACTGCTCCCGTCTCGGTTCCAGCGGACGCCTTGGGCACGAACGACAAGGCGGGGGCAACGCCTTGAACCCCTGGGCCGCCTTACCCTAAGCGACGCCTTAATAACCATGTTGTTAAGGGTTATCTCATCTATATAAAGAGAGGCGTGCCATTCATAATGAAGCAAAAGAAAGAACAAAGTTCATCCCAATCTTAGTCTCCTCTCTCCCCAAGCACGCTGTCGCCGCCCAGCCATCCTCTTGGCGGTGTTTACCCCCCATGAAAGCAAGCTCATAATAGTTTTATCATGGTGGTGGTGGCAGTTGTATGTGCATGTTTGGCAGGGAGGTGGGACGGGGAGGGGGTATTAATGTATGATTGAAGCATGTTTGATTTTTTGGATTTAGCTAAGTAAATTGCATTGAGAGGGTCTCGAATCTTGTCAGTAATTAGATGGTTACAAGTGGTTATCAGAAATCCACATGACAGAAAAGCCACCTTGTTTTTATTCAAATCAAAATTTAAATAATACATTTAAGATCCAATTTACATTTGAGTCCCACCGGTAACAGGCAGTAATGAGCATGGAAAAATTATGTGCTTAAATTTAAATTAGCAAATCATCTGGTTTTCCTACGTGTTCTCGAAAAAAGATCACATGATTTTCTAGTTCTGGTACGAACTGGTACTGACCTATTCCAACAACTGAACAATAATGAAACTCAAAGCTATTTAATATGTCCAACAACAAAACTATTTTATTTGCCCACAGTCCACTGGACAATTAAAGGTGAATCTTGTCATTTAGAAAAGGGAAATTTTGATATATGCCACTCCAAAGTGACCGGTTCAGAGAAATGTCATTCCAAGTTCCTTCTCACAAAAGGCCACTGCAGAGTCACCATATTATTCACAAAAAGGTTGCAAATGTTGATTTGGTTTTGTTGGAGACGATTAGTGGTTGAATTTATTTCTTGTAAGGTTCAGCGGGACTTTTGTGCTAGAATTGGTCATTGTTCTGCCCAGGGTTCCAGCAGTAACCGCCGGTAACCAGATTTACTGGTGGGAATCGAAACAAAAACCCGCCCGGGTTAATTTTGAATTTATGACTACGTAATGCACTTTCTAAGTTGGTTTAGGCATTTTTGTGCTAGATTAACTATTGTATGAAGTAAAAATACATGAATTATTGTCCTATCATGTCCCTAAAAAAATTCAAATGTAAATTTGAATTTATGACTGCATAATGCACTTTCTAGATTAGTTTAGATATTGTTTGTGGTAGATGAACTATTATTAACTAAAAATGTATGGATTATTGTCCTAAGATGTGCCCACATTTTGTAGGACATCTAGGCTAGGTAGTACATGCTAGTTTGAGATCATTTTCAGCCACAAGACTTTTCTTCCTACGAATCCCATGATAGCTCAAAGCCTCAAAGTATTCCAACTTATGGACGTCGAGATTAATATTCCGCATATTACCAACTAGTTTATAATCATTGGCTGCACTTTCTAATTAATATTTGCATTATTCAAATTTCTAATTACCCAAAACCGGTTTTCTGTCGGTTTTCCCGTTTTGGACGGTTACCGGCCGTCAAACCGAACAAAATTTGAATTTCGTTTGACAAATTTTACCCAATTTTTCTCCGGGTTTTCCAATAACCAGCCGGTTACCGTTACCGGTCCCCCGGCAGGATTTGCCCCGGTACCGGTATTTCAACCTTGGTTCTGCCTACAAGTTCCCTGATTGTAGCTGAGGGACTTTTTTAGCTTATGTGATAAACAATCCAAGCCAGCTAGGCTTTCTGAATATTCCTCAGCTTGCTTGGGCTCAGCTGATTCCACCCCTAATTTCCATAGTATGTAGTACTTTACTATATGATACTTTGCATGTGGAACTGACAATTGTGATTTTCCCCCAAATTTCCCAAATCTAATTCGATCCAACTCAAATTCAGGCCGAGTTGATTGGGGTCCTGACAGATATCACTGGGTTTCTTAGAAAACATCGATAACTGTTTACTGTTGACATAATTTTTGTCATTTCTTTATGTGGCAATAGTTTTTGTTGTCTGCAACTCATGACATAGTAATACTCTTTTGCAATGTCTGCTATACCATGCTAATGTAAATCCTCTGCCCTAGATTAAAGAAAGTGATCGAGTGGCACTGTTGGAACCATACTACAGAATCTTGGATATAGCATGGAAAGAACAGGTATACCTTTGATGCCTTCCTCCTCTACCTCCTTTTGTGGTTTGACATTCAGACCTTTCAATAAACTTTTTTCTCAACCGCTACCTGGACTTTTTCTTTTTTCAAAATATCAAAATTAAGGTTTTACATATTTGACATTTGAATCATTTCTAAGAACTAGAAATACATCTATTTGCCAAGGCAAGGACTAGAGGATGTCAATTAGGCCCTGAACCGGTTCTTTTGGTAAAAACTGGACTGACCAGTTTTTTTCCTTATATTCTTGTAATCAAATTCTCTTGATTTTGTGTATCGGTAATATTTTGACACAAACGAGCTGGTACAAGTAGTTATTTCTTAGTTATACTGTAGAATGTTTATTTGTGGTGATGATGTCAGAACTTTATTAAGCCTGCCACGCTGTCCACAAGCTTACATTTTCTTTAATGTCAAACAGCGCTATCAGTTCAAATCAATTCGTGTGGACTTTCCAGAACAAATTCTTATCAATGAGAAAGCTCCAGCTCCTCATCATGTTGTACGGGCTTCAATTCACGCGCACAATAAACCGTGACTGTTGGCAAACATTTTATTCTTGTTACCTATTTGTTGTATTGGACATTTGTGTTGGACATGTAGGCGTACAACTAGTGTTAAGATGTCCCTCCGCAATGAGAGAAAGAAACACAAGCATGAAATGCTCATAACACTATTTTAGTATAATTTGCTAGTTTTTGAGTTCTAGCTTGTAGCCAATATTTTCGGGGTAGTGTTTGTTGGGATACAGTGGATCAGGGATGATTTGTTTTTTCATTGGCTTGGTGAGAAATCCATGTAGGAGACCCATTATGTGTGTAATTCCATGTAAACCTCACATTATATGTGCAACGTTTTTTGTACAATGTAAATCATATAAAGCTCTGTCAAGTCCAGTGTTTAGAAAACCTGACATACTGCGATTTCGGTTTAAACCTTGTTTCCAAGCAAAGAACGGGCTGATATTTTGGGCTATACTTTGGAACTGTCTTACCGAGATTAAACCTTGTTTCCTTGAAGCAACAGATATATATTTCAATGGAAGAATGGGATTACAAGGGAGAGGGGGTGGGGGAGGTCTGAAGTTTGAACTAGGCTAGCGTTCGGAAAACGGGAACCTACCGTTGGATTTCCGAACTCTGATTAGGCCCAGCCGCCTGGGGCGTCTTGTTTGTTATCAAACGGTTTTTTGTTTACGGAAAATTCCCTGTAGGGCGGCCACAGAAACTTGCCTGATTCCTGATTTGTTACCGAAAAAACTTTGATTTCTTATATGCCACTGAGTTTCTTGTTTATGCCGCACTGTACTATTTCTGTCACCAAGCCATGAGTTGCCTGATAAGTCATGGTGATAATGACCATTTTGCCCTTAGGACTTGTGCGGAGGCCATTGTGACCTAATTCCTTGTATGCCACTGAATGGGAGATATGGCCCCTAGTTGGAAATTTTTGGCACCCAAATTTGGTGCCGAAGGTTAGACTATATATGGCGACCGGCCCACCTCTTCTCCCTTCCCCCATTCTATCCTATTCTTGTGGGTATCATATCTCAGGGCTCGAGCTCAATGAACTGTAGGGCTGTGGTGCCGGTGAATTCAAGGTGCGTTAATTGCCCTAATTGTCATGTGGAAGCAAATGTCCTCTATGTCAACATCGAAGAGAACAAGCGGTGCGTGTTCTACAAATGCTTTGCAATCTTTGGTTCATTTCTTCAATTCTTCCTCATGTCGATTTTGTAGGCCGATGTATGCTAATACTTTTAGTGGGCAGACTCGATTGATACATAGGTGGGGAGAGCAATTGAACGTGCACCCATAGCTCCGTATGCTTCAGTGGTGAACATGCTGCCTGTGTAGTGACTTGATAGGATTTTTGACCATGTCAAGTGGCTGAAAAAGCTAATCTATGTTCTTATCATTGCTGTGGTGGATGGAATCTATGTGAGGTAGTTTAGCTAGTCTAGAGAAGTGAATATCTATGTATCCAAGAAATGATGTAAGGAACAATTTCATGTTTCAATGGTGCTAGATGTTTGTGTGCCACCATATTGCCTCACTAAACTACATGATATTGTATCATAGATGCAAAGCATAAGTTGGCATTACAAGTCCAAATTTAGCAAACAATTCCACATGATAGGTTGACAACATTACAATACCAAAATAGTAAACTAAGCTTACATCACAAGTCCAAATTCAACCGGCATTTCATGAGTCTATGACATTATAATAGCAAAATAGCAAACTAAGTTGACATGTCAAGTCCAACTTCAACCCATATTCCACAAGTCCACATTACAATACCAAAATGCATTCCCAGAACAATTCACTTCACAAATCAGTCCAGTAGCTTTCTCTTGCTCCTGGTCCCCATAGCTGGGCTGTTAGGTGTTGTGGTTGTGGCCTTGCCATTTCCCCCCATTTGCCCTGTCCCTGGCCTCACCCTTTTCACTAGCAAGTGGTCCGAAATTTTTCTATTTTAGCCCTTTTTTTGAAAAATATTCATATTTAGACCCCTGGCAGTTTTAATTCCATTTTTGGACCCAAAGGTCAGCGCCGTGGGACACGGCGCCGAGATAAAACGTCTCGGCGCCGTGGGACACGGCGCCGAGGTCACGTACCCGCTCCAGCGTGCCGTCCTGCGTGGCGCCGAGGTGGTACCACCACGGCGCTGTTGGTCGTGGCGCCGACCTCGGCGCCGTGTGTCGTGGCGCCGACCTCGGCGCCGTGTGTCGTGGCGCCGACCGGCGCGCCGTGTGTCGTGGCGCCGACCTCGGCGCTGTGTGTCGTGGCGCCGACCTCGGCGCCGTGGATCTTGGCGCCGAGCTAGCTAAACCTAAAATAGCAAAATCCCCGGCCCCGATCTCCCGCCCCCCCCCACCCCTCTCCTCTCCCGACCTCCCCCGCCGCCTCCCTCCCCCTCGGCCCCCCCGCCCCTCCGCCCAACCCTCCCCTCCCGGCCTCCTCCGCCGCCTCCTCCCCCTCCCGGCCTCCTCCCCCTCCCGACCTCCCCGCGCCTCCCTCCCCACCCGGCCTCCTCCCTCTCCGGCCTCTCCCGCGCCCCTCCTCCTCCCCTCCCACGTCCGGCGGCTGCACGACTACCACACGTGCGATATACACGTGAGCACAGGACATTGCATGTTAACTCGATAGTGCGATTGTAGATGTTCTTGTACCACATGCTCGATGACTAGATGGAACAATGACTACATTTGATACTTGCTATTGTACCGCGATGTTTGTGGGAATACTTGCTATTCATGCTTAGTAGTAGAAGTTCTTGTTATGTGGATGTTCTTGTTATGTTAGATACTTGTCAATTAGTAGAAGTTCTTGTACCACATGCTCGATGACTATTAGATGGAACAATGACTACATTTGATCAATGGTAGGTTGCCATTCATACTTGCTGTGCATGGTTACTAGTATCTTGTGAAAGACTTGCTGTTTGTGGGAATACTTGCTATTCATGTTTAGTATTTTATATCTTCTACATCATAGCAACCAGTTAGTAGTTTTTTTTCACCCGTGCATTGTAGGAGGAGGAGAGAAAGGAGGAGGAAAGAAAAGGGGGAGGATCGATCCGGATCTTGATCTACCCGTTTCGGCCAAGGAAAAGAAGGTAGAACCCCAATCTAATCAATCGGGGCTAAGGGAACCCCTCCTCTTTGGTTGTTTATCGATTCATGTAGCCATTAAAATGCCAAGTATTTAGATTAATGCTTGCCGGATGATTAGTGATCGCTTTGAGTAAGCAATTAGTACCATATGTGATTAGTAAGGGATGAATAATCGGTATAGTCGTATTAATTACGTGGATGGAGAGATTGGTGTTTTTGTGTTCGGTGGTGGAATTGTGACTGAAAGAGTAAAGACTAGTAGTATGGAGAGATCGTGAGAAGAAATATTAGGTGATTTGTCTTACCGTTCCGATATTGAGCAAAGATAAAGAGTTTAAGCATATAGAGTTTGATCCGCAAATATAAATGACGAATCACTAAATTAGGTATGAATTGATTAAAGTAGTATGAATTGATTAAACTATGCTAACTTCATTAATTTTGGATAAATTAGGTAACTCGCTATTGCCAACCATAACTTCTCAATGGTGGACAACTGTTTCATAGTATGGTTTTGTTACTGATGGTATTTCAACATGTTACTGATGTTATTTCAACATATTTTATGTATGAAGTAGATGGACAACCTAGTGACCCTATATCATGGAGACAGTGTGACAAGTGATGATTATGGAAATGTTCGATTTGTTGAAATGCAAAGGGTGCCTCTGATATTCAGTGATAGGCCGTCGCTTAGTGAGTTGGTTGCGGGACCGGAGGAGCTACATTGTCATGCAAACGAGGAGAGTATCACGATTGAGGGTTACTTCACTTGGTTCGAAAGACACAATTCTAAGGCGGTTGATCTTAATTGGTTGTGAGGATCGATGGGACAAATATGTCAAATTGGTTATGAGGAATGAGTTTCAATGTTTGGACCTTGTTGTGCGGAAGGTGTCGATTGATCCCACCCTCATGGTTCTTCACCGAACTAGGTGATCGTGCACCTTTGACCCTCCGTTGCGGACCTTGCGGTGGATGTGGAAGAAGTGCCCGAGGTGCACGATGCTCTATCCGCCTTAACGAGGTTCAGATTTCTCAACCAGCTCGAGTTGAATGTGCCGTGGTGGCCCCTCTGGATCATCCCAGTAAGTGTCGAGCAACACTGTAGCCTTTTCCAGTCATTCCATTCTTTTGTCTCGATCCCATCGTTTTCGTGCTTATGATGCAGGAGACATTATTTATAATGTGGGTGTTCCTCCGTTGCTCCATCCGCAACGTTGAAGAAGTCTGAGGACTCCAACAAAGGTGGATGTTCAAATTGTGGATGATTTAGAGCCTTACGAGATCGCAAGGGCCGTTGATTCCGATGATGACCGCCCTTTGGAGAGTGACCAAAGTGATATTGAGCCGATTAGGCGTTATTGCCTGGCCAGATCCATCAGTTCATGAATTCGCGATCTTGGCATTCTCATGAGGCTTATGCAGAAGGAAGGGATGACGAGTTGCTAGATGCTCCTGAGGCCGGGTCAAGCATGACAATTGAGAAGGGCATGGTGTTTGAGGACATGTCTGCATTGAAAAGGTGGCTGCAGGAGTATGCAGTGATTCGTAAAAGGCCATTCAAGGTGAGGCATTCTTATGTGCAGCGGAGGTACACAGTTGTGTGCGAGAAGGAAACATGTGGATGGAGGGTTTGTGCTAGCAAACAGAAGGACACAGGAAAGTTCAAGATCACAAGAATCGTTGGCCCACATACTTGTGCCGAAGCAGAGCTCAAACAGAAGCATCGGCAGTTGACCTCTACAATTATTGCCAAGTCATTGTGTCACATAGTAAAGGGAGAACCCAATATGAAGGTGAAGACACTTGCTGGGATTGTTAAGGAGAAATTTGGATACGAGATAAGGTATGGGAAAGCATGGAGGGCAAAGCAACGCATCTGGAAGATGATATATGGGGACTGGGAAGATGGGTACTTGCGATTGCGGACTCTTCAATGCAATCAAAGCGTTAATCCCGCATGCATTATGAGTACGTCCCAAACCGAACGAATGTACTCAAGATGGGATGCAGATATTCTTCCGTGCTTTCTGGTGCTTTGCTCAGTCCATCGAGGCCTTTCGGCATTGTCGTCCCGTCTTCTCCATTGACGGAACGTTTCTTCTTGGCAAGTACCAAGGCACACTTCTGATAGCCATTTCCTGTGACGCGGACAACGCGTTGGTTCCTTTGGCGCTTGCTTTGGTTGAGAGGAGAACAAAGACACCGGGGATGATTCATGCGGCTCGCTCGAGGCACGTGGTCGGCCCCGTAGGGAGGTTGGTGTCATATCCGATAGACACCGGGGCATACTTGTTGCCAGACAGAGCGGATACCGGGTATCCACTTTGCACCACCGTTGGTGTACTCGGCATCTTGCCGAGAATCTACTCCGTAAGGATGGTACGAAGGATAACTTTCATCCGCTCGAGGAGGTCGCCGAATGCTTGAGGTCAAGTTCTTTCGGAGAAGTTGGAACGACTTAATACCGCAACAAACTCGTAAGGTAGACAAGGGTTGACGGGATTGATGAGAGATGTCGACAAATGGACAAGGGCTCATGACGATGGTGGTGGAGGTACGAGTTTCAAACAAGCAACATGGCCGAATCCTTCAATAATTTGCTTAGGGTATACGTGGTATGCTCACAATGCTATCGTATCCTTCACCTTTTACAAGCTTGTTGCCCGGTTCAACGAAAGATACGCACATGCAATGGCGCTCAGAGTAAACAAGTGAGATGGGCGCCAAAACCGCGGCACCTTGAAAAGGCAAAGGCGAGGGAGGCACATGAGGTACATTGTTTTGACAACGCCACGGGCACTTACGAGGTTGTAGAAAGGTGGTACAACGACCGATGGAGAGCTCCGGCGACGAGGAGGCATAAGGTTGTCCTTATTGCTTTCATGCACATGTGGTAAACCGAGGCGCACCACTTTCCATGTTCTCATTATGTGGCAGCAGAAGGCATCGCAACTTTGACTACGAGAGCAAGATACCTCGGGAGTTCGGTGTTGACAACCTTGTGCTTACGTGGTCTCCCGCTTCGAGCCTTACCGGGATGAGGGAGAGTGGCCACCATACACCGGGCCCAAATACATTGCGGATCCGGGTAGCCGTTGGAACAAACGTGGAACGAGGAAGAGGACGAGACACAAGATGGTTATGGATCAGCTTCCAGGAAGAACGAGGCGAGGGAGAGCAACCCCTTTCTTCGACCCGCGTAACCAATGTAGCGTATGTGGTAGACTTGCCACAATTCACGCACATGCCATTGGCCACTTAGTCAAAAAGTAGTGCTTGTTGTACGTTATGTTTCATATTTCGCCTAGTTGCTTCCATAATTTATAAATGTTAAAATTTTTGTTTTCTTCTATGTTGGGTGACAAATTCTAATTTTGTTGTAGGATGGCGCAACTGCACCTGCTAGACCCGTACTACGAGGAGAACCACCGAGGACGGCTCACCGCGGAGGGGATGGTACTGCCTTCATCACTTCTTGTACAGTTAATGATTTATGTTGATGGATTAACTAAAAAAATTTGTGTATTCTATACAGGAGCTGCCCATCCTTCGTCCTCGAACCCATGACGGGTTCCTGGACATGCGGTACGACGAGAGGTACACTCCCTTCCTGGAGAGGGCTGGCCTAGACGTCATCTCTTACTAGGTTCGCCGTGGGTTGCCCAACTTCAATCCCCCGGCCATCACCGCATTTGTTGATGTGTATTCTCGTAAACCATTGCTCCACTTGCATGTTCATTGTTTATCGGCTATGTGCGCCTCAAATTCTCTGACATGTCGTCCTCTTTTTGGTATCATGTAGGTGGAGGCCGGAGACTCACACTTCCACCTCCCTTTCGGTGAGATGACTATTACGCCGAGGACACTCGTAAGATGCTTGGTGTCGCCATTCACGGCCGCCCAGATGATCGGACCGCGCGTGCTTCATCGGTTGAGAGCCCGAGTAGAGGCCTTCCTCGAGAGAGCTTCTCGCGAGGCGAGCCATCGCACTTCTCGAGTTCCAATCACCGCTCCGGCAGATTTCGCAGATGGTGTCCCGAAGGTGCGGACGGCGAGCGATTTGCCTACTACTGCGCAGTACGGTGGATATCGATCCAACTCGCCGCCCGATTGTACATATACTTAGTTTGATTTAATATCATTTTACATATACTTGCGGGGTATGGATCATTCACTTGTTTGGCTGCGTTCTCTTCCCGACGGAACGGGGACAGCGCGTCGTGGATGTACATCCACCGCCTCACCGATCGGGACACGGCGGGCGATACACTGGGCTTCCGGTGTTGGCCTTCCTTACGCCACCTCGCGAGGCGTGTCGCCGACTTCGCGAACTCGTCGAGGTGGTTGCCTCTACCTCCTCCACCGTGGATGTGGTGTCGCCTACCGCTTGGTCGTCCCACGGTTTTGCCTCCTCGCCCATGGTTCGCAGAGGTTCCTCTTCGTCGACGTCCGACATTGGCATATCTTTGGGACCAGGTCTCGCCTCCTACGCCAGATGAAGCGTGCCTACCTAGAGTTCACGAACGAGCTAGATGCGCCACGGCCTCCAATGTAAGTTAATTCCCTTTGGTATCGTGATTTTCATTTGTTTGTATAGTACCTTACAAGTTAATTGTTGCTATGCAGTTAAGTGGGAGCCGTGCGCCGAGCAAGAGGTGGAGGCCATTCGCCAGCGCCATGTCAGCAAAGATAGACGAGGCCCTCTGAGGATGAGGTGCCCCTAACTGTTTCTATGTCGTTGAGTATCACCGCCACAGAGTAGCACGTCGCTTGGTATGAGGCAGTTGGCCGATGCGCTGTTCTCCACGCCCGTGGCCTTGCACAAGTAAGTGCCATGCAATTTCAATTCTAACCTTGGATTCTAATTGAGTTTCCACTAATTTTACTTATTGGGTTACGTGACATGCGATTTGATCACAACGACGTAAGAAGGTCACGACTTCGAGCAGCACCACCACGCACGCGTTCAGGAGTGGGGACACTTTCGTGACAACGTGGACGACAACGACGAGCCGCACAAAGAACGCGCACTTCCGCGGTACCAAGTTTGGTACCGTGCTCGACGCGACCAAGCTTAAGGGACAATGGACTCAAGATGACTATGCCGACATTGAGTCCTCCGGCGATGAAGACACCGCCACGATCGCCTACTCGACTTGGGACGCAGTGGAGACGGCACCGATCCCGGACCGAGTGGTAATGTTCAATCTCATTGCTTATATTCCAATAGACATAAAAACCTCTACATATAGCCAAATATCCATTCTTGTGCTTGTTTGCAGGGCAACACACTGAAGCAGTCCGTACAGGACCACAGTTCAGAGCTCGTCCCCCACGACGAGTGACACTTTCCCACCCCAGGGCGGTCACCACGACGACGAGGACGAGGTGGAGCGTACTTACGATGAGATAGGCCCGTCTCAGCTCGTTGACGCGCCTTCGACTCAGCCGCCAGGGCACGCAGACGCCGCGCGAGCCTAGCCGTTACACTCCAGGCAGCGATGCACTTGGTAAGGGTAAGGCTAGGAGGCAGTGACGGGTTTTGTAACGAGCTACTTGTTGTACATACGAGTATATGTTATATTCATGTGTTATTTGTGTTTACAGTGGCTGCTAAATTTCTGACTAACACGATATAATATATTCGGAATGCTTTTTTGTAATTGAGATGTTGTAACGTCGCATGGTTTCGCGCAATCATTTATGCAATTGTTGTGTTCGTACTGTCATGCGCTTGTGAAATTATTTTAACTACAATAAAGGCATCATTTTAATATGACAAGTACTTTCATTGCATTACATGCACATACATGAACTCTCCAAAGAGAGACGACACGATAACAACAAACACATGGTACAACATAGCATAAAACATTAGCAACATAGGCGAGATCAACCATACACCTCGTTGCCTACAAACCAAACGAGCCTCGTGGCACCCACATGGAGTATTGCTGAGGTGGATGCCTCGGACGTGGCTGGCCGTCGTTGTAGTGGCACGCACATATGCAGCTAGGGTTCGCGCAGCAACATCCGTGATCGCACGAGCTTCCTATGTTCACGACCTCCTCGTTGCCCCTCTCGCGCTGCATCCGCCGGCGAGGTCGTTGTTCTCCTCGTTGAGAGTCTCGATTCGCTCCTCCAACTCAAATATTCGCTCCCATAATGTAGTCACGCACATGACAACATGCCGCTCGTGAGGCGGGTCAATCCAGCGTGAGAAGTCGATTTCGCCATCCGTGAGAAAGAACGGTTAACAAGGAGGATCCATAAGTAGTAATGAAAATTGAACTATTAGCAATTTCTACCCCGAGTGTGGGCATCGGAAGAAACGCCGCTCGCCATCGATCGGGCTATCCAAAACTCGCACAACCGCGTCCGTGATTGTGTCTGCATTTTCGCCATGCAGGTTGAGCACGCCGCTTGGTATCGGGCGATCGTGAATCAAGTTCTCCTCCTTTCCAATGGGAGGTCTTCCTTCGGGACCCAACTCCGATCGACCTCGACTTCCGACATGGTATGTTTCGCACGACGGAGAAAGGGTCAGCTTCGCTCGATTTAAAGAGTTCTCACGAGGGGCCGGGGACCAAGAAAATGACGCAGTGACACGTGTTCATGACCTCCGGATAGTAACGGGGCCCCTATCAGGCACGCGGATGGAAAAGGCCCGAGGAGGTGTCATCATGTCATTATGCGTTGTCAAGACAAGACTCGGCGACTTTGTGCGGCGAGGGTGACGAGTGGCCCGCTTTACGCAGACAAGACGAGATGGGGCGCTTTTATTACGAGACTATAGTCTCCGAAAAGCCTACATAGAGCCATTTATTGCTTCGCTGGATGCCTTCATGACGCAGCTGACACGTGGTCACGACCTCCGGATAGTAACGGGGCCCCATCTGCACGCGGATGGAAAAGGCCCGAGGAGGTGTCATCATGTCATTACGCAGTTGTCAAGACAAGACTCGGCAGCTTTGTGCAATGCGAGGGGAAGAGTGGCTCGCTTTACGCAGACAAGACGAGACGGGCCGCTTTATTACGAGACTAGTCTCTCAAAAGCCTACATAGAGCCATTTATTGCTTCGCTGGATGCCTTCATGACGCAGCTGTCACGTGTTCACGACCTCCGGATAGTAACGGGGGCCCCTACCGTCGTCCATGGACTATGCCTTCATGCCTCCATGGACTATGCCCACTGCACCAGATAACCTGCCTACATTAAGGCATCCTATGTCTTCCATACCACATCTCCTCCTTAAGACATCTCAATACTACTACACATCAATGTCTTCTCGGAGGTCCGACCCATTTGGAGTGCCGAGTGGCATGAGCGTCCGGCGCCATTGCGGCTTTGGACGATGTTGTGCGCCCGACGGATCGAGTACAACGAGCCAAATACGGCCGTAGGTTCTTCAAGTGTCCAGACCTGGATGACGACTTCGTGGTAACGACGACAACTAAATCATTTGTTTCTGGTTATCGTTTTTCAACTTTATCCATGACATCTACCACGCCACACGTAGGCTTGCACGTTCATCGAATGGGTGGATCCGGTGTCGCCGGCATGGCCAGTAACCGGCAAAGCGGTGGAAAACAAAGGACAATACTTTATCAAGATGACTCAGGCTCGCGAGGTGGAACGGCGGATGCGGCTTGAGCAAGAGCGCCGCGTGAGGGTGGACCAAACCGTCTCAAGGGCAAGGAGGATGAGTTGCAAAGGAGGCGGGAGCGATTAAGTCTCGTGAAGCGACCATCAAGCGTCGGAGGAAGAGCTTCAAGCTCGTGAGGCAGCTCTCAAGACCAAGAGTGACAGAAGAAGGATGTAGCGGAGCCATCTTCGTATGCGACAAAAAGGGGAAACAACCACGCTACACCCAAGAGACAAAATGTAATAGACCCAACAAGTTATTTTCCTAAGGCATGCATGTTAGGACTAGTGGTGGAATTTCAACATTACGGACAGAGTTCCATGGCAAAACAAAGATGCTCAACAGAATGGCCGCTAATGAAGTATCGATTCACACAAAACCTTTCACAAGAAGGCCTTCGAATCTTGCCGAAGCTAAACGCCTTCACCGTGATGTCAATCAAATATGTGTTTTTATAAGTTTAAAATCTCAATGCATTAGATCATTGAGACCTGTAGCAAGAAACCAAAATCTTGAATGTGTATACAAAAATTAGTTCACGTATGTCTCAACCATCCAAAGATCCCAAGGGGATTTTTGCCCTTTAGGTTTCAGCAGCTCGGCGCCAAGACCCACGGCACCGAGGTCGGGCGCCACGACACACTGCGCCGAGGTCGGCGCCACGACACACGGCGCCGAGGTGGTGCCACCACGCGCCACGCATGCCGGCACGCTGAGTCAGAGTGAGCCAGAGCTGGCCGCCGTGGACCACGGCGCCGAGACGTTTCTCGGCCACGTGTCCCACTGCGCCGACTTTTGGGTCCAAAAACGGAATTAAAACTGTCAGGGGTCTAAATGTGAATATTTTTCAAAAAAAGGGTTAAAATAGAAAAATTTCGGGCAAGTGGTGGGGTTTGCTCTCTAGGTGCTGGCAGTGGTATAGCCATGTTCAGAGGCTCAGGCTGGTTAGAACCTATCACAAACCTAGACCTCGCTGATGTACTTGAAGTAGAGCTTCCCCGTTTACTCTTGGATTGAATATTTTAGTTGTCATTTGATCGATATGTCATTGTTGGAGCAAATGAAGAAGCAGCTCTAGGAGCGGGTACAATGCTTGATTCCGAGTTTGATGTACTAGTTCTCTTCTTTTTCTTTGGTGGTCTCCTGCAAACAAAAAAGAAATTTTATAGGTTAATTGTTTGAAACAGGATATGCAACAATGAATACTAACCATCTTTACCCTTTGGCAAGTATAGCTTTGATTTGTTCTGGGTCACCTTCCATGCAGTTGTGCAAATGATGCCCATAACCCTTACATATTGGGCATTTGTATCTCTCACTCCTCCTAGGGGTGGCAATTCCCCCGCGAGGCGGGGCCCCACGGGGAATTTCCCTATGGGGGGTAGGACCGGGGGCTAATATCCCCTCGCGGGGGGAACAGGGCGGGGCCCCGCTATGCTCGCGGGGCGGGGACGGGGGTCATCCTCGCCCCGCGGAGCCCCACGGGGACCTAATAAAAATAAAATAAATATATTTAATAATATATTATAATTTTTTAATATAAGAAATTGTATTCTTTTGTTGTATATTTAGACTAAAATTTGAATTTATATGTTAGAATATATATTTTGGAACTATATTTTTTTAAAAAAAATATGTTTAACTAATTATAAATTAATAAATAAATTTAAATTATTATTTTTAAAAAATAAATTTAATCTTTTTTATCCTCGCGGGACCCGTAAATGTCCCATGGGACCGGGACGGGTCTTCGCCCGCAAGCTTAACTGGCGGGCGGGGCCGGTTTAGCGGGCGGGCGGGGCGCGAGGCTTCCCCGCGACCCCGCCCGCTTACATTCTCCTCCCATTGCCCCCATTTACTCTTGTCAATGCATCCCTTGTACCCATTGCCCCACTTACTTTTGTTAGTGCATCCCTTGTACCTATTCTTCCTTGGTCTCCCTGTTGCTTTCTTCGGAATGGGTGGTTCTAACTTGAATCTATGATTTGATTTTGGCCACCGAGACTTGTTAGACAGTGCAGGAATCAATTTCTCATATGGTCTTCTAAACCTTTCTACAGAGTAGCAATCATCAATATGTTGCTCAATACTTGTTCCGTGAATGAAGTGATGAATGCTATGGCATAGAGGTATGGCTTGCCTGAAACCTGCCACTCCTTGCAAGTGCATGTATTGTCCTCTATAATGACAACATACCTGAAACCAGTGCCTCCCTTGCACTAAATTTCAGCAATTGAGTTACCATTCCAAGTCACATCCAAGTGCAACCCCCTGCTCCTTTGTGATACTAGCTGCGTATGCGTGATGCCACGCCGCGCAAGGCAGTTTGGAAGGTCGACTGTGTAATAAAGGAAGTAAGCTAAAATGTTGTTCGTTCACTGCCCATGAGCATGCTCGGTATGTTTAGCCAATGGAGCGAGCTAATTTTTTAGTTTGCTATTGCTGTCTATTTAAGTAGTGATAAATAATGTGAAGTGTATATGGATTAGGTAATTATTTCTTGGATAAAAGTATATGAATAATATTGTTTGAAAATTCGCAAACAGGCGAAAGTAGAAGGGGGCTAACATGGTTATATGGATCCAATTGTATAATAGTAGGTTATATGCTGTGAGTATAATGGACTAAATAGACCTTTACATAAACTATTTATTACATGCTTTTTATGATGGCCAAGGCTAAGTTTTTTATCGGAAGAAAGAGATGAAGTAAGGCTGCATTAGTTAATAATAGGATGCCATGCAAGCATGATATCTTTTTGTTACATATAGCACAGTAGTTGGCATTATGTATAACAAAATAGCCATGGTTGGCAGGATGAAGTCTCGACTGTGCTGAAGGCAACAGACATGTTGATTTGTTGTAAAATTTCATGGAAAAACAGTGTAAGGCTGTGTGCTAAGTAATTGTTTTGTTTGTGGTAGTAACTACTATTGGCTAGCAATACAGTGTGATATATCTAATGTGGTGCGTCATCTTTTGACATCAGGGAAGAACTCCTTGCGGGCCTAGTTTTTTTCACACCATGAATTGTTCTGTAAAGTAGGAGCGTATTGAGTGAGAGTAGTACATGAATATCTATAATGTGTATTATATTTTTGAGCTTGCGAATAGTAGGAACTGTTGTAATGGATTGTAGTAAAGAAATAGACTTCTTATTCTAATAGGCCTAACAAAGTTAGCATCCAAGATTTTGCACTTTTTCGCAATAATTAATATGAAACTTTGTCGCAGAAAGCTTCTACTTTACTCTTTTAGATATGTAAAATAAATCACATCAATATTATTTACGATATCTTACAAAAAATAATGAAGCATTGCTACAACAGTTACCTGTAGAATACCAACCTTGAGGTTATATATTTGATGTCGTGAGAACATTACTATGCAATCCCTTGCCTTGATGTTAGAGAAAGACCCAAGTGTGGATTTCAGAGGAACCAAAGGAGATGGTCTCTCATAATGGTGAACCTGGTTGGCAACATAGGACCAGTAGGTTAACATAAAACAACATAATATAACCCTATTATAAAAAAGCACCACAATGACTAGAATAAAAACTGATTTATACAGACTTAAAATGAAGTAAAACATAGAAAAGCAAGCATGCTCTCCCATGTCTCATACCTTTTGTGGAAAAAGACTACAATGAACTATGTACGTATGTCATTAACTTTGTAAGCATATCTGGAATTGAAGCTATAGCGAAAAAAGTACTAATAACTTTCAACCTAAAGGAAAAGCTGCTATACAGAATAGAGCTAACACATGTATTGTTGATGTCAAGAGATAATAACCACTTATTGACAATAAATTGTATTAAGGGCAATCTGTACGAAAGGGCAGAAGAACAATCAAGCTTTCTGAGCATGTATACGTGAATGGAGCATATAACCTGGTGAAATGGTAGTGCTGACTTGGTTTGATGTTGAATATATGTGCCTTACAAATGGCAATTTCTTAATAAACCTTTGTCCAATCCAGAAGATGGTTGCAACCACTCACGAAGAAACAAATATCTCGATCAGAAATATGAATACCAGAGAAGTAAAAAAAAGCAAGACCTGCAATGTGTCAGTTAAATAATAAGCACTTGCCACAAACATATATGGATTGACGACAAAGCGAGTTCTTTGAATTTGTTACCAAATATGTTGATTCCAAGCTTTGCATATAGTGGACTGAAAAAACTATCAATAAATTGAATAAACTATGTGACGAAGAACGTGACAGCAACAGGAAAAAGAACTACAAGATCAACTGAGGAGCTGGTCTCGGCAGTTTACAACTCTTGCTCATAATCAAGGGCAACATATGCAAGCTTCTCCTTGATGTCTCTTATAATTTCCCGCTTGGTTGAGGGTGTGAAGGAGTAACCCCTCTCAGTGGGAATTTTCATAAGGGAATCCGTGAGATCCCGACCAGCAAGATGTAAGCGAAGAATGGTATGAGGAAGCGTATATCCTTCATAAATGGGCACAGTGTAGCTCACACCATCACCAGAGTCGAGAACAATATCTGTAGATAGGGAGAAAAACTTTAGCCAGAAAATACTCCACTAAAGTGAACCTCTATTGCCTCTCAATATCTTAACTACAATTATTTTCCTAAACGCAAAGGGGAGTGAGCAGGAATCATGATTGCAGCAATATCCAAATTACGCAAGCCAACCAGCATTTAGAAGAGACGAACATAAATTAGGTTATTAATTATGGAAGCTCGACAATAATTTTAAGCAATTAGTGGAGGGCAGCATAATTGAATCATATAGGTAAGAGTTGGAAATAGTTCATAATCATACCAGTAGTACTCCCACTAGCATAGCGGGAAAGCACCGCCTGAATTGCAACGTACATGGCAGGAACACTGAAAGTCTCAAACATAATTTGGGTCATCTTCTCCCTGTTGGCTTTTGGGTTCAAAGGTGCTTCAATGAGCAAAACAGGGTGCTCTTTAGGTGGCACACGAAGCTCATTGTAGAAAGTGTGATGCCAGATTTTCTCCATGTTATCCCAATTGCTTACAATACCATGCTCAATTGGGTACTTCAGTGTGAGGATACCTTTCTTGGATTGTGCCTCGTCACCAACATATGCATCCTTTTGTCTCATCCCTACCATAACACTTGTGTGCCGAGGACGGCCAACTATGCTAGGCAAAATAGCCCTTGGTACATCATCTTCAGCAAAACCAGCCTACACAATAAAACAGTATAAATGGCATTAAGAAGTGTAGGAGATGACATATGCAATAGTTGAGGAGGAAAACTTCTGACCTTGACCATTCCAGTACCATTGTCATAGACAAGCAGCTAGATATCCTCTCCATCAGCCATTTCCTACAAAATTGCTATAAGTAGCATAGGAAGGATATCAAATAATAACAAGTAATCTTGTCAGTCTATAATACACAGAAACACTGGACCTGTGAAAATGGTTTCATTGAAATGAATCAATACCCTTCTTAAGTGAAAAGGCATAAAAGGTAAGTAATAACAGAATAGGAATACTAACAACATAGAAAGGCTTTAAGAAAAGGTAAGTATAAGCATGAATAACTACGGAAAAGCTATAAGAAAAGATAAGACTAAACTACTCCACGAATAGATAGATGCTTAATATTTTTATATAGCATATTTCTTTGTATATCAATATTAATACACACTATATTCGTAATAATATATGTAATACAATAATAGAAGTGGAATATTAAGGGCACAGTAAAACTATTCCATTATATATCCTATTTCTATATAGCATATCTCTCTATATATTGACCTATGTAATATAATGGAAGAATAGAAATAGTAAGATCACGAAGGTATAATAGAAGGGAAGTAAGCGACAGAGTAGAAATAGTAGGGTCATAGAAAGGTTCTAAGAAAAAAGCATAAGCATATAGAAGGGAGATAAGAAAGTAACTATCAAGACAATAAAATAGAATGACATAGTAAACAACATGATCTTTAAGAAAGGTTAAGTATAAGCAAAATCTGCGGAAAAGCTATAAGAAAAGATAAGACAAAATGGTGATCGATAATAGTGCAGAGCAGCAAGGCAGTTTGGAATAATTAGCAAAAATAGAAACCCTCCTGACTAAATTTGCACAACGGGCCTGCATTTTAAAAAAGGCATGAACTTAGCAATGCATACAATAGGGAGAAAACAACTAAAAAAAGGTTAGCCAATCTATTGTAACAGTAATAAGATATAGGTGATGTATTAGGTAACTAAGAGCGTAATAAAACAAGACGCTATTATAACAAAATAAAATTAGCATGATGTATCAAATAGCACAAAAAGAATAACCACTATCATAGCAAAATAAAATAATATACGAACTGATCAGTATGACCGGCGTTGAACAATAATGGTGACCAAAAATATTCCTACACCGGACAACAAGCGGCAAGAAACGTATAGATAAAGAAATATCCAAACTAAATTGGACAAGTAACTGCTGAACTGTAAGAAGAAAGGAAGACACACATGAAAAGGAAGAAAATGTGCATAATGTAATAACAGAATGTAAACACAAAGAGTACGGAAAGGCCGCAGGAAACTAAAGTGATAAACATAAATAAAGACAAAAAACCAACCTACGAAATGAAAAGAGAGAGAAACAACGTAACACACATGACGGTAAAATAATTACCACAAGACAGTTTTTAATCCAAAGGATGTACTGACGAAAGCCGAGCGCAAGGAATTAGAACCGTGATTCTTAAACGTGCTGCGAAATGTTGACCGATAATGGTGGCAACCACAATAATTAGAAGACTCATTTAAATACCAGGACGGAGGACAGGAAATCAATCCATTCATCAGTAATCGCTCAAAATTAGCAATTTAGCATAAAAATCACAAAAGCTACACTAACAACTAAATAAAAATATCGACAATTTGATAATTGCTTGGTATTGAAATGCAGGGATATTGGATAATTTGTAGCACTCACTAAAGGTTGCCTCAACATCATCGAAGGACAAGGTTGTGTTATTCACCATCAACACCACATTGCAAGCTCCCAGTCGAGCCATGAGGCAAACCACTGCACATAACCAAAGGGAAATAAATAATCTCCCTCCTTTTGTACAGTTCATCTTATCATAGCTCCCCTCCTTCGTTAAAACTGTAGAACAGAAGAGCGAACATAGATGCACTAATTTAGAACTCTAAACCTGCCACTCTGGAAACCAACAATGTTGACCACTTGCTCCAGACACTGAAGCTCCAAAGCACTGATCAGCCAAAAGTCCTGCAATTGCATCTATAAAGCAAGTCAACACACACTAAAAATCTGGAATAGTGTAATTGTGCAGTAATGCAAACAATCTTTACAGTTGTAGCATCCAAATGTAGCACATAAAGGAGAAACCTAGAAGAACGAATCAGAGGTTAAAAAGGTTCCTTTCTTTCAACATGCTTTCGAAAAGCAAGAGCAAGATATTTTTACCACTAACAATGACCTTATCCACCCTCCTAAATTTAAACAAGGCAGCTTTCCAATGAGAAGACACAGGCTGACTCCAAAGCCTCAGTAATCTCCAAAATTATGCAGAGAGTAAAATAAATCCAGCTAGAACATTACCAATCCTTAGCTCTGAAATCACCAACGAGAAAATAAAGGGAATTGTGGTTTGGGTAAAAGAGGACATTTTTCGGTGGAAATCAGCAAAAAGGATACCTGTATTTTGTGCACAGCACCAAATTTCGTAGAGGTGGCCACGCAAAATTTGGTGTCCACGCGAACTGGGGGGGGCAACAGAGAGCACACCAGCAGCGAAAAGAGGCGCAGTTGCCGAACGGAGGAGGCGGAGTGTGAGCACAGAGGCCACCGACTGCGAGGGGGGGCTAGTGCAGCAAAGCAGCTCGGTAATCGCCGTGGCCTGGTGGTGGCGGTCCCGGAGGGAGGGAGGGCGAGCGAGAGGGTGCACACCGGCGGTGGGGAGGAGACGCATCTGCCGAGCGGAGATGGTGGGGCGAAGGGAAATGGGAGCGAGGGAGCGGCGGCGGCGCAGGGGGGCATAGGAAAGATGGGGATGGGAGCGGAGAATGCGAGGGCACAGGCGCAGCGAGGAAACCGACGCGAAGGTTCGTGAGTACACACGAGCGAGGCGCGGAGGTGGACAAACGGATGCTAGCGCTGGAGAATCGGACAGACGCACGAACGGCGAAGCGACGAAACCGCACCGCGCCATCGGGTGGGCAGAAGTGCTCGCGCGCCTGCTCGCGTGTACGCGCACACGCGTCGAAGGCAGAGCGTAGGGGCGCCGACGTGGCACACGCGAGCAGCCGAAGAGTCCCCGAGGTTTAATATACGGATGATATGTAGTAATATATGGCCTTGCAACCTCTGTGATATCCTCTCTCTTATCTCATTTCACCATTAACTTATGCCTAATCCTATCCAACAAGTCAAACAAGTGCAAAGATTTGAATGCTTTTATCCAGTTATAGCATTCCAACAAGCATAACTCATCACCCAAAGATCCATACATACCAAATAAATACTTTCTAGAAATTAGACAAAATTTCCCATGTTTCCATTGTCATCACAATTTTATGATCAGCACAACTAAGCCCTCATTCTCAGCCCAGAATGTTGTTCTGCTGTTTTTCAGGACAACCGGCTTCGTAATTTCGAAGCTATTTTTCTACAACATAAAACATGATGAAATACGACATTCTCAAAATCTGCAGGAAATTCCCTACAACATGTCTGGTATCATCGTTCAATTATTCGGCCATTGTCAATGCCTAGATGAGAAGACAAGATTACTGGTACCCATGCTGACCGTTAATTGAAAAGTGAACTTCAAAGGGGTTACTTTCAAATCATCCAACCAAATTAGATAATTTTGTGCTCTATAGAAAGCTTAAACAAAAATATAGAAAGCTTAGACAAAACCCTACAACTTTCGTGTTATGACTTTTTCCTATGTAGTCCTGCTTTTGGCTTCTAGCTTTTGCTTTCATCTTTTCTAGCGATATGGTTTTTTTGGCCTTTTATTTTTCTCTCTTATTTCTTTTTATTGACATGATGATATAATTTTTTACTTAATTATGCTAAAAGTTACCAGCAACTATAGTATATTTTTAACTATTATAATATAAAATAAGCCATAAGCTAGAATTTTTAAGTCTAAATGGGTACCACTAAAGCATGCAATGACCGCAGATCCCTCCCACAATCCACGACGGCAAGCTCAACCTTTCTAGACCGTGGGTCAAAGGACTTCCGCCGCTTCTCATGTATCAAAACCCTATGTAATGATGCCACAGATTCATCTATTGGAACATATCAGTGAGGGGAATTATCTTGGGTTTACCACTGGCGACGAGGATGGCAAATGGTACGAGAGGCCGACGTGGCTACATACTCCAGCGGCACCATGGCAACTATATGGTGACAGAAACCAGGCAGTAGTAGAGGTGAAAACGAATCAAATAATTTTTGACCAATTTAGATAATTTTTGAATATGGAATAGTTCGGCTCAGATTTTCATTGCATAGTCTTGGATCGGAAATGAATATGGATTTTTTTCAAAAATGAATACAAATACGGTATCGCACTATACGGATTTTTTCGGAAATGAATACGAATACGATATCGCACTATACGTTCGAATATAAATACGGACTCAGACTAATCAAAGATAACGAAATCCAGATATTCAGCCCATTGACCATAAGTACTAAGTCTAAAGCCTAAGCTGTTCTAGGTGCAGACGTGTAGTGCTGGCCAGTGGCCACTGCCCACTGGGCCAGTCGGCCTGAAGGCCGAGGCACTACATTTCTTCTGTACTATGTAGTTAAGGACTTAAGGCTTTAAGGTTAAGGGAAGGACTAAATAAATGCTGATTATCTAAGGCTTCTCAGAGGGAAGTTGCGCAGCGGATTCTATATGCCATTATGCAACCATTCAGTAAAGTGTTTTTTGTTTCCCATTAAAAATGCCTTGTTTTTCAACTGCTGCTAAGTGCTGATAGTTTGCACTCCTGGAGGTTGGAGGCCTATTGCTGTTCATGTCAAATATGCATACGCTTCTGATTTCTAGTTTTCCATTGAGAGTTTTGGAATAGCAACTTAAGTATCTTGCTTGTGCTTCTTTATTTCTGTAGGTAATAACATGTTCATAAGGATTTCAGTATCATGATTCTAAGACAGCTATCAATGACTTCAGTTAGTATGCCACTAGTATCTAGGCTGAGAGATGCTAGTTGCAGTAATGATGAGGACATCACTATTATGAAGGCTTCATCTACATAATCATCATTTCTATTATCATATTCAAGTAACAATGATAATGACAAGACTAGTGTTGGTCCAACGGCTAAAGCTTTGTAGCAATTACACAAGGGACCAATCATTCGAGTTAGAGCAAGAGAAATCACTAAACAGATGAATATGATCCTAAGTTTCTTTTATTTCACTACTAAGGATAGCTTGCCACATAATGCTTCGACTTTACGTATTCTTAGGTTATTAGGAGAACAAAAACTTGGAGCTACCAAGTAGGTGGTGAGGGATGTCGGTGCACTAAGAGAAGGTCCAAAAGGATAAGACGATAACACTTCACTTATATCAATGAAAAATGCCACCAAGATGCTAGAATCAAGTTTTCAAACTTTAAATTGAAGATTAGAGAATACTACAATTTAGAAGCTCGATTATATCTAGTTTTTAATTTTGAGTTGGTTTAAGTTTTTGGCCAAGTTCCATATGTCATGGGCTGGTTTGTATCTATATTAAGATTGTTTTGGACTTTAGTATTTCTTTTGGTTCAGTTTTGAGGTAATGGCAATGTCGAAACTTTAAATGGGTTGATAACGAATACTTGGGCCGCAAGAGAAGTTGTGCTGTTGTCAAGGGAGTTGTGTGCCACCCTCATAGGCACCCAAACCAAGATAACCAGCCAGCCACTTCTCAATGCTTTCGGTTTAAATTAGTAATTAGAATAGGATTCAGTTGTTTCCCTACTTTGAGTCCGGCTAGACTTGTACGAGAGTGTAAAGTCTTGGCCACCATCCCTTATAACCCTCGAACATTACTTTTGAGTCAAAGAAATTTCTTACTCTTTGGTTTATGCCATATACTGCCATGGGAGTTGAGAAGTCGATTAGTTAGTATTCCACTAAATTATCATTACCGGTGTTCTTGTTATTCCTCATGGACTAGTAAAGTCGTCTTCCTTGGTGTTGTGAGAAGACGGAGATCCAGAGCGTGTCATCATACACACGCAGACTAGACTTAACTACCTTGAATGTCATTCTCAATAACACTGCTTAGAACTTAACTACTTACTGCAACTTCTCATTATTTTTATAAAATGCTTATTGCCTAACCTTATTCTTCTGGTGCTCCTAGGCTACCCGCTCTCTTTACTCACTATTAGTTTGTTGAATTGGTGTGCGCATGATGTAACAGCTTTATCACCTCCACCTTGCTCATCATTAGAACCTTCATCATATGTTGCCTCATAGTCACGGTCTTTGAACTCAATTCATTCCACCTAGGCTTCCATCTCCTCACTTTCATCTGCAAATCCTCATGGGTTCCTGCACCTTGGCCATAGTAAGGTCTACAGTCTCAGTTTCAACTATCTCAGTACCATCCCCCTTCTTGGCTCAAACAATATAGCACACTTTGACTGAACTCCCTAACTTCTTCAGCATTACCACCTATGGTATTTTCCTGCATCACATAAGCTGGATGGATCTCCTCATAGGCTTGGATAGCAAGATTAGCGAACATCCACGCTACTTTGCCAACAACACGTATGAGCTCCATGAATTTCACACCTTCAGTTCCACTAACTCCCAGTACATGTGTTGTCGTGTCTGGGTAGAAATTTCATGCAACTTCAAGTCATGCAACGCATGAGCTAGTGAGGATAACTGGTACAACCATCTCATAACAATGCCCCCATGGACACTGCTTTTCATTTGATAGACTGGTCATCATAGATGAAAAATTGTGCAAATAAACTCCTATGCCCATTCGTGGAACTTCTACATAGTGTATTTTAAAAGGTACTCGTTTAAACCTATCAATCATTTTGATAACTAATCTGATGTTAACGACAATTGCTCATTCGATTAAATAAATGTGAAATAGACCTAATAATTAATCTACTACTCACTAATAAACTTGCATAGAAGGGGATTTTCTTAAGGTACAACACCCTAAAGAAGTATAAGCAATCATATATGTCTTTAAAAATTTAACTTACCATGCATACTTCACCTACATAGTGTATATGGTTAATAATGGATCCTACACACATTATCCATGTTTCTAATAGACCTAACTTGCATATACAATATTCTAAAACTAATCGGTACACTACAACTTACGAATATGAGAAATTAATAGTTCTACAATAATTTATCATACACAAACTACTATAAATAACTATATATCTACAATCCACTACCCTAATATAACTATACATATAATTATTTTTTTGCTAATCTATCATGGTTTCAAAATGAAATCTACAAAGAAACAGAAAACTTACATTTAGGATACTAAAATCCACTCCTCCCGCTCTCTTCTCCTCCTCTTCCCCTCTCTTCCTGCTCTCTTTTTTGACGAATTACAATGAATTTTGGCACTTTGTGAGAATAGCTACAAAGGCCTCCGCATTCTTAGTCATCATTTAAAATGACTACGGAAGCTATGGAGACTTCTATTGCCATTTCATTTGGCGATTCGTCTATCTGTGCTAATTGAAATGGCAACAAATGTTGTGGTGCTGATGTGGCACTATCATCTATTTATTTGACGGCAAAGTATCATTTGCCACTGGAAAATAATCACATAAACTCTGTCCCAAGTTCAAATGCAACAAAAGGTTATTTATGTATTCATTTTAAGCGATCATATATCGGATCCACAATTTAAAATGGCAGCCAATATGGGAAAATCATTTTTATTATTTAATCTCTTTTTAATTATTTATTGATACCCTATTGTCCAACATATTTCTAAATATAACATTTTTGATCAGCAGTGGCGTGGCAAGACTGACCTATCGCACCACGGACTAATAAATCTAGCTAAATGGCACTTTTGACTGTGAACTAGTGGTGGTCTGGTGGAATGACAATTCGGCCAACAAGCGCGGCCTAAAGGGTGAAATAAGAATCAATAGAAATAAGTTAAAATACGGATGACCAGTAAAAATAAATTAAAAAGGTTATGGTAATATAAAAAATTCTCGTGGGAAGACAGATCGGTCATTCTCTCGTTGCACCTCTGACCTCTCCTCAACCCCTCCTCGCGCCGCCGGCTGCCCCTCTCGCACCTCTCTCACTCTCCCCGCGGCTCCCCCGGTCGCCGCTCCCCACACCGCCACTTCCTCCTCCCCACGCCGCCCCTGCTCGGCCGCCGCCTGTTGGCATCCCTCTCGCGGTGCTCTCTCCCATCCCTAGCTCCGCCGCCGCCGCCGCTTCCCCCTTCCCACACCGGCACCTCCTCCTCCCCACGCCGCCCCTCCTCCGCCGCTGCCTGTTCGCGTAAAGTATAAACCCGAGTAAAACCCAACATAACTAATATAAGGAAACCCAACTCAACCACATCGGCGGCGGCGGTGATGAGCATATCAGGGGAGAACCCCGGCGAGGGCTCCGACGAGGAGGTGTACATCGACGAGGAGGACATCATCCAGGAGGTACCCATCGATGAGGAAGGCAGGTATCCAGCCTTTCACTTTCCTCCCATTTCTTGCTTTCTTGGTTCTTACTGTCGTCTGGCACTGGTTTGTGCAGATCTCCCTGACCGTGATGACGAGGACGATGATGGAAATGACGATGAAATGGGTATGTAATGCTCTATATATTTTGGAGTAGCCCTAAGCTTAGCTCTGTGTATCTCTGTTGGTTGTTTGACATGGTACTCTGCCATGATTGGGCTTCGTGTTGTGAATTGCAGCCTAGTGTTGTAAGGGAATGTGGACATGTGGTTCTGATTATGTTTTTGTGTGGTACGGTGGTACCTAATAGGAATTTTTGGTAGTGATGGATGGAGTGTCGGATTTCGGTGAACTCTGATTTTTTGGATGGGAGTGTCTAGCCATCACCACTTGGAGTTTTCTTCCAAACAATCATCCAAATTTCTAACCATTAAATTAGATATCCAATGAATCCTTTTTTGGGAGAGGGGATTTTTTTTGGAGGGCAGAAGGAATTCGCGGTCATTGGATCTCTGATCTAACAGTTAAAAATTTATGATAGTTTGGAAGAAATCATACGGGTGATGTTTATCAACTCCCTTTTAAGATATTTTGGACTGAAAATGAGTTTGTGGCCTTGTAGTCGTCTAATTGTGGTGAAATTGAGTTTAGTGCTATGCTTAGGTTTAGGGCATCCTAACACCTGTCATGCCAGTTTAGAACTTCACAAATTTAATTCATACTCGTCATTGTTAATCTGACTTGTTGCTCGATTCTCTAACTGGTTCCACGAAAGATCATGACGAGTCCATATTCCCATGTTCTTCAGCAGAAGGATAAGGTTGATGGAGACTGTGTTTTAAGTTTGGACGAGATACAAAGAACTTTTAAGGGATTGCACGATATATGAGAATCTGAACCGTCCAACAGTTTAGAATTTCTATGGGCTCATGTAAATGTGTGCCTCCGTGGACAGTTCTGTAAACGAATGTTAGCTTTTCTAAATATTTTTGTAAATGAAGCTCGACATTGCTCTTCTGCTATAGAAACTCAGTTCTTTTTTTAGTAATGAAAAATATAATACAATAAGTTTCACTTCTTATGAACTGCTGTACGTTATGGGGTATTAATTTATTTTCCATTTGTCTGCAGTTGTTTCGGAGGAGGTTGATGATGCCACATACACATTTCATGGCCATACAGGCAAGTATTTTTTATGATAAAAATGAAAACACAAGCTTTCATTCAGTTTAGTATTTTTCTAATTTTTCTGTATTGGAATGTTGGATGAGCCAGACAGCCCTGAACTTCAGCTGTTTCTTTTTCTATCACACAATAGTGCCTTTAAATCTGCGAATAAATATGCTTGTTACATGTGGTTTTTTTACATGGTATTCTTGTGTTTTTGGCACAGATGAGGTCTATGCTGTTGCAGTTAGTCCTATAGATGTGTCACTTGTGGTCTCTGGTGGTAAAGATGATAGAGGATTCTTGTGGAAGATTGGATCGGCGGATGGAGTGCTGGAGCTATCGGGTATAGTTTGTTTAATATACTTTTATTGCCTGTGTTAAATTGCAAGTTTCAACTGGTCCAGAGTGTTTTTTTAATATATAAAGGGCTGGTTCAGGCCAACCCCCTTGATACTCATTATTAGCAGAATACATGTATTATGTCTTGTTACATATGATCCAAATTCCAAACATCAGATTGTAATATAACCGAAAGTAGCTTGTAAAAGCCTTGTAGGGTGTATCCAGTATAAAGTACCTACTTGGTGCAATGGCGAAAGCTACTCTGGTTTGGGCATCTCATCCACACAATTTTTATTTTTCAAGAGTAATATAATAACAAAAATGCCCCCTAAATGTGTAGAGGTAGTCCTAAAGAACAATTTATCACCATTTAGAAAATTCTAGTACAAATTCAATCAGTACAAGGAGCAACTAAAACAGTAAATCTGACAATCCGTAAAGTAAAAGAAAAAGGAAAAGAGAAGAAAAGGGAAAGTTCTATTTTGGGCTATGATCCTGTTGATCCATTTTAAGGCCAAAAAGTTTTGCAGGCAATGTTATGGTTCCTAATCTTTGATTCCTGGTTAAATGTAGTCTCTCTTTTTTTTTGTCACTCGCAGGTGGGTCCACCATCCAGGTCCCACACGTTAGTGATACTTGGACACTTTGTGTCACAATATTAAATAGTTCTTCAGATTGATTGAATTGGACCAAAATAGCTATATAAAGATATTGGTCCTAATATGGTGTGCATCCTTGTATTCCTCGGCCCTTCCTGATTGCATCACTCTTTTGAAGCAGAACATAGAAAGAGCAAGTTTTGTTAGTGGCAACTGGCAAGTTACACTCATGATCTTATTATTTTTCTATTACCTTGTAGAAATTTGTGATGTATATCCCATTCATTTCTTATTCAATGTTCCATGCAAAATGACTCATTCGTAGCCAAAGTCAGCATATGGCTGGATGTTCTTCTGGATGCTCTATCTTACGCACAAAAAATTGAACTTTTGTTGACCCAATTGTAATTTCATAATTACATGCTTTTCTTCTTACTCTATATGTACAGTGTAGTAAGAACATACTATGTATTATTTGCTAATGCAAATTGTTGATGTATACATGGAATTTTGTTGAGAGAGCTTCTGTAATACCTTTTACTACTTTAGGCCACAGAGATACTGTCTGTGCGGTAGCTTTCAGTTCAGATGGGGGTTTGGTAGCATCAGGAGGTCTTGATGGACAGATCAATGTGTGGAACACAGCTACACGAACTTATCAGGGAACCCTTGATGGTTCTGGAGCTGGCTTTGAGGTGAGACCATATCTTGTTAATTTCATTCATTTTACTGAACTTACTGCCTGTGTCATACCTTTGTTTTCATCAGTATTGTTATTACTTCTGTTGTATAACTATATGTGATTGATTTTCACAGTGGCTTAAATGGCATCCACGAGGTCACTTGATAATTGCAGGATCAGAAGATTGTAATGTGTGGCTGTGGAACGCTGACCACAATGCCATCCTAAACACCTTTGTTGGCCACAGTAGCACTGTGACATGCGGTGACTTCACCCCTGATGGTACCAATACACTTCTTTGTGTACTTTGTTTATTAGTGTAAAATCGGTGACTTCACCCCTGATGGTACCAATACGCTTCTTTGTGTACTTTGTTTATTTGTGTAAAATTGTTTTAAGTGGCTTATGTATATGGGATTAATTATATTCACTCTGCCTGAACTTCGTTGCCTGAAATGCTTCAGCATGAGGCTTGCCTGCTTAATCATCGCTGTTTAGTTGTTCCATGGAACATGGAGTTTTTCCTATCAGTATTAGGTGCCAAAGAAAATGTGGTGAATTTTTTTCCAATGGTGCCATGTTCTCCAAACTTGACTATAGTGCTATAAGATCAATTTCCATTAAACTAGAAAGCATGGACATGGAATGTTCCTTCCTAGGCTAATACACATGTTTCCTTTTGAAGGCAAGCTGATATGTACTGGATCAGACGATTCATCATTAAGGATATGGGACCCAAGAACTGCACAAAGCAAACATGTTGTCAGAGGTAAATTAGCATCTCTGATATAAACCATGATGATATTTATTTTTTGTTTATGCTTTGACAATCGGGGATTTCTAGATTTAATCGTTTTCCTCCACATTCTAGGCCATGGTTACCATGCTGATGGATTGACATGCTTATCAATTACTTTGGATTCCCAAACAGTTGTTAGTGGTTCAAAGGATAACTCGGTGCACGTTGTGAAGATAAATTCTGGCCAGGTTGGCTGTCTATCCATTATATGTATGCTTCAATATTGTTTTCCTCTTGTCTTTAGTCACCCCTTTTCACATTGAAATAATAGAAGAGACGATCGATGTGACGCTGTGAGCCATTGTAGATGATCGTGGTTAGGTTGACAAAGAATTGCATTTAATATATTTGATGACCTTACTTTATGTTGTAACATACGTATCCAACAATCTCTGACATGCTATATGCTATGACAAGACCTCCAACAGTTGGATATATGCTACGATAACATCTCCAACAATCTGACCATGTCTGAGCCCTTCACATAATAGAATGTGTCATAGTTTGTGTTGGCTCTGGTGATTGCGTAATGCATTCTGTTTGAATAGTTTGAAGGTTTTGGTGTTGGTGGCACATTATTCAGATAGTGTGGTCATATTGGCAAGCTGTCATGTTTCAGAGAAATGTTACTCCAATGGAAACTGTGTAACAAGTACCGACTATTTTTTGCAGGTTGTTGGCTCATTAGTAGGTCACACCAATTCTGTTGAGTGCATTGGCATTTCTTCAAGGTACAGTTCTGTGAATGTTGTTGCCCCTCCTAGTGTGTTCATGCATATTACAAGCTGGTGGATATATGATATCTCTGGGGAAAACGTCTGTATATTTGGATACTGTGAGATCTAGAATTTAAATATCTGGTGGAAATGGAAGATTATAAGTACCATGGACATAGTGTGAATCTATGCAATACCTTGGCTCCAAGCCTTGTTGACCTTAGCTGTGCCTTTCTGCAGTTACAACTGGGTGGCCACAGGTGGCATGGATCAAAAGCTCGTTATCTGGGACCTTGCTCATCAATCAAGTCGATGCACTTTCGAGCATGATGTTAGTCCAGAGTTCTATTTCACTTTTCACCTCTAGTTCTCTTTTTATGGTATCGTGAGCTTATTCTGGGTGGTTGTGATGAACAGGAGGGCGTGACATCCCTTGCCTGGTTGGGTTCCTCGAGATATGTAGCATCAGGATGCATCGATGGCAAGGTTCGCATCTGGGACAGCTTATCTGGGTACTGCGCTAGGACTTTCAGTGGCCATGCCGATGTTGTGCAGTCTTTAGCCGTCTCTACCGACGGGAACTCTGTTGTCTCGGTCTCAACAGATGGTTCTGCTCGTGTCTTCGACATCTCCATGTTCAAGTGAGAAAAATAGGATCGGTGTGTGCAATTTCTTCAGCATATATGGCCTCTAGTACTGCAAAATCTTGTCGTCTTAATATTGGAAATGGCTTGAAGTTCTTTGCCTTTGGTGCAACTGCTGATTTTGATTATGTTTAGGGGGCACAGCGCCATTGTATGCTGGATTTCATGTCCTGGGTCTGCTCTCCAGCCTTGACACAAACAAACTTGAGCTACGGCATTATTTGTAAACACTGGAAGGTTACTGTGAGATTATGTTGTAGTTTGTATTGGTACGTTGGAAGGAAGCGAGGGTGGTGCGGACCTGCCCGTGGTACCTAAAAAGGCATGTAGGTTTTGAGTTATGAAAAAAAGGACGTGTCTAATGCGCGAGCGTGCTACCACCCGCGCTTTCTGTTTTCGTCCTACCACGTCTCCTGTCCCTTCTCTATTTCAAGTCAATGCAGACCTTTTTCCGTTTGTAGTAGATACGGTTGGACGTGCGCATGATGCGTTTGGTAGTTTTTGTTAAGGAACCAGGACTTTTGGTTTAAATCTCTTTATCTCTAGTGGGCATCTTATCCCTTCTTCTATAAATAGAGTCATATGACTGATTTTATACCCTATTGAATTGAAGCAATAAAGAAAGATCAGGAGTTCTCTCTACCTCTCTGTGTGTTCAATCTATTATTCTGTCGTTTTGTGATTGATTCGTTCTTGTTCTAAGCAGAAGAATTGCTTGGACTAGTCGCCAGCAAGGATTCCTCAACACGTTATCAGCACGACTATGCTCCGGTGAACGATAGTAATCATTGAAGCACAGATTGAATTTTCTATATCGTTTTTGAATTTGCTTTTCCTTCGCGTTCTAGATTTATTTTATCTATGGTGCAAATTCACCCTAATTTACCGCGAGTAGACCCGAAGTTGTCGGCACAATATCGATCGGTAAATTACTTGAAAGGGTGGATGTCGATTGCATCATAGATTGATCTACCGCAAGTAGACGTGAAGTCGCCGACGAAAATCGTCGATCGGTAGATCACATACATCATATTTGTGCTGTAGATAGGTTTTTTTTGTTCGATCGCTGCACGAAAATTTTTTTTGTTTTGTTTGTTTTCTCTGATCGGCCTATGCAAAGCAAAGGGAGATCGGGCACTGCCATCGCGCCTGCATGCGCGCCACTGGCCGCCGGCCAAGGTGCACCATTCGGCGTGTACTGCGCCCACATGCGCCTTCTTGGCCGGCACGAGACCGCCAACACGCGATGAATGCGCCCGCCACGCGCCGCGACGCGCTGTCTCCCGCCCACGCGCCGGCCGCCGCGCCGGCGCGCTGCTGCCTCCCGCGTCGGCTTGCGCACCACCGCCACCACGCGCCGCGCGCCGCCTGGCGCCCGCCGCGCGCGCGCGCCTGCCTCCTCCACCGTGACGCCGCGCCGGCTGCGCTCGCGCGCGCCGCGCACGCGCGCTCGCCGCCACGCGCGCCTGCACGCTTCGCGCGCTGCTGCGCGCCGGCCCCGCCTCGCGGCCGCCGCCTCCCGCGCAGCTCGCGCATGGCCGCCGCCGGCCGGCCCCGCACGGCCACCTCCCCCTGCGCGCCTCCCCTTGCCGTGCCGCCCACAGCGCCTGCCCGCCGCCGCCTCTATGGAGTATGGGGGTAGGGGAAACCCTACCCATTCCTTTAGTGCCGCTCAGTGGGCCACCGGGCCGATGGGTAGAATGGGGAACGGGCCGGAATTTAGGCCCGGCGAAAAAAAAGGGGGGGCTCGGCCGGAAAGGGGAGATTTTTACAGAAAACCCCTCGAAAATTCAAGAAATTGCGAAAAATTTTCTCCGAATTGAAAATTTTGCGTATAGACCCACAGAAAATGCAAAACTTGCTGAAAATTTGTATTCTAGCATAAATGGGCCTCGGGAACCCAAATTTTGCATTGTTTTCAACATTTGAAGCTTATTTATTTATGATATTATTGTTTTATGTATTTTCTGTATTTATTTACTGTTTTTCATTAATTGTAATTGTTTAATTGCTTTTAATCACTGAAAATTAGCGGTAAATTATGGAAAATACATAAAAATTATGGAACATTACGAGAATTTATTGTACCATTTATTTACCTGCAGTAAATAATTTCATGCATGTTTACCTGAAGTAAACTTATATGTTCCATTCATCACATATAGATGACTGGCATCACGAACCGGGAGTTCGAGGAGCTTGCCCAGCATGGCAAGAACTATCTGATGTGGGCATCCGATGTCGAGATAGTACTTGGAGCCAGGAAGCTCCGCGCAGCTATTGGGATTGACGGACGGTATGACGCCAAACCCACACCTGAGGAAAATGATCAGGCACTTCATTTTCTCAGGCACCACCTCTGCATTACTCTCAAGAATGAGTATATGGCGGAGAAAAGCGCGCTAGCACTCTGAACCGCACTCAAGAAGCGGTTTGAGAGGCTAAAGTACACCATTCTTCCTCAAGCAGAGCAGGAGTGGATCGGACTGAGATTTGCCGATTTCAAGACGGTCGGGGAGTACAATTCTGCCTTGCACAGAATTTGTACCAATCTTCAACTCTATGGCAAGTAGATCACAGATGAGCAGAAGATTGAGAAGACTCTGTCCACTTTTCACCCCAATGCTGTACAATCCGCCCACAACTATCGTCAAGACGGCTACAAGGAGTACGTCGAATTGATTGATATGATGCAGGTTGCGGAGGCTCAGGACGAACTTCTCCGCAAGAACTACGACTCTCAGCCACCAGGTAGCTCCGCTAGCCGTGAAGCCAACGCTGGAAGCTACAAGGTGCGAAAGCCCTTGATGAAAAGAAGGGGAAAGAAGGGTAAGGCCGTTGCTCAGCAAGGCAAGTCAGATGCTCCAAGTAACAAAAGGGCTAAGAAGAGTGGCAAAACCTATGGTCAGCAGAACCAAGGTTGCTACAAGTGTGGCAAGTGGGGGCATTGGTCGCGGATTTGCAAAGCACCGCAGCATGTCATTGATGCCCACCAAGCCCAGAAGAAAAATGGCAAAGGCAGCCTGAAGCTCACTTTGCAACTGTTGAGGGGGAGCATCATGAGCAGATGCCGGAAATGATGGAGGTTGAGTCCATTCCGGCAGTAGCACCCCCTTACGACCTAGATGCAGCTACCTCTATAATTTCTCTCGAAGAGAACATCACGCCTGAAAAGATAGCTGAAGAAGTCAACGATTTTCTAGTTGATTCCGTCTGATGCACAGAATGCATGAGACGTTAATTGTCATTTATTTGCATTAAATGGACAAGTTAGAACTTGCATGGATGGTACTTTAGTTTTATTTTCTCGTGATGGTTGGATGATTTTGGAATAATTCATTCATTTATTCAGTTTACAATGGCATGAAATGTTCTAATATTTGTGTGTTTTATTTATGTGCTGTATGTATTCTAATACATATTAATAAAATACCTTATATCAGATCACATGTGGCGCCCTATGGAGGAAGTATGCCTTGCCGACAGTGGTAACACGAATACCATCTTAAGAGAGACTAAGTATTTTCAGTCGATTCTTAAGAGCAATGGCAGCTTTACGACAATCGTCGGAAGCGATGCATGTATAATTGGTTCCGGAAGAGCCACAATTATACTTCCCATGGGCACAACTTTAGTCATTGAAGACGCATTATTGTACCCAGAATCGACTAGAACTTTCCTAAATTTTAAAGATATTCGCGCCAATGGTTTCCACGTTGAGACTAAAGAAGAGTATGGTAAGGAATACCTAATCATCATGAAGCGCGAAGAGAATGGCAAAAGGATATTAGAAAAACTTCCTTCACTAGAAACTGGGCTATACTATACCAACATTAAAGCGCCTGCAGCGTACAACATCTGAAGACGGATTTGAAGCTCAACTATTCTGCTCGGCATGACAGATTAGGCCACCCAGGTCTTAGGATGATGAGAAATATAATTAACAATTCTCACGGGCATAATATTAATGTGAAGAATTTCCCAAATCATGAAGATTTTGTGTGCCCTGCATGTGCCACCGGGAAATTAATTATTAGACCCTCCACTCTGAAAGTGAAGGATGAAGTCCCTACATTCCTGGAACGCATCCAGGGAGACATTTGCGGTCCTATTCAGCCCATCTCAGGGCCATTTATGTATTTCATGGTGCTCATTGATGCTTCCTCAAAGTGGTCATATGTGGGTTTATTATCCACAAGAAACCATGTTTTCGCCAAATTGATCTCGCAGATCATTCGCATCAGAAATGTGTTCCCTGATCATCGCATCAAGTCCATTAGAATTGACAATGCCGGAGAATTTACTTCAAAGGTATTTGATGATTACTGCATGGCGATGGGGATTGCAATTGAGCATTCGGTACCGCATGTCCATACCTAGAATGGTTTGGCAGAGGCATTGATCAAGAGAATTAAATTTATTGCCCGACCACTTTTGCAGAATTGTAATTTGCCAGCTACATGTTGGGGACATGCAGTCCTACATGCTGCGAATCTCATCAACTTTAGATCCTCGGCCTACAACATCCATTCACCTATGCAACTAGCACAAGAGTCACCACCGAAAATTTTTCATCTCAAGAGGTTTGGATGCAAGGTTTATGTACCTATACCACCTCCGCAGCGAACTGCAATGGGCCCTCTCTGTAAGACTGGGATATATGTTGGTTATGAGACTGCATCCATAATCAGGTATTTAGAACCTATGTCGGGAGATTTGCATACCGTCCGCTTCGCTGACTGCATTTTTGATGAGGATAATTTCCCGACATTAGGGGGAGGAAATCAACCCCTTGATGAAAAATGTCGAGAAATTACGTGGACAGCCACGGGAATTCCTGCACATGACCCGCGCACTAATGAAGCCGAACAAGAGGTCCAGAAGATCATCGATTTGCAAGTATTAGCAAATCAACTGCCTGATCACTTTAGTGATTTGAAGAGCGTGATTAAGTCGCATGTACCTGCACGCAATGCACCGGAGAGGGTTGAAATACCAAAGAAAATTGAAGTTATCTCTAATCCCGTCCAGAGGCCTCAGAATAAAAGGACGAGAACTCCGGCTCATCGAATCCAAAGTAACCGGGGACGCCTGGCGAAAAAGGATAAGAAGGACTTATCACAGCCGATCACCGAAGTACCCCAGAATGAGAAGGGGAGCCAGTTGAGACCTGACACAAGTATGACACCTGTTGAAAAGGACATACAGGATCTGAATATCCCCATCAGCATGGATGTGTGTGCACACATCGGAACCGAACAACTAAAGGGACTTGCCACCGCAATTGAAAGAAGCGATGCGCAAAATGAAGCTCCAGAAGAAGCAACTCATGAAGAAATAGCTATAAATTATGTGCACACGGGAGAGTCCCTGAACAGGACAACAGCCAGTATTGATATCTACTTCGCAAAGAAAATTACCACAATCATTGATTTTGATCCCAAGCCTGCATCGCTTGCTGAATGTAAGAAAAGATCAGATTGGGAAGATTGGAAGAAGGCAATAGCAACTGAATTGCTATCTCTGAACAAAAGAGAAGTGTTTGGGCCCGTATACCGCACTCCTCCCTATGTGCACCATGTATGGCACAAGTGGGTATTTGTTCGAAAGAGAAATGAAAGAAACAAAGTAGTGAGATATAAAGTAAGGCTGGTAGCACAAGGTTTCACTCAACGTCCTGGAGTTGATTATGAAGAAACCTACTCCCCAGTCATGAGTGGAATTACCTTTAGATATTTGATCTCATTAGCAGTGAACTTGAATTTAGAAATGAAATTGATGTATGTTATAACTGCATACCTTTATGGTAACTTGGATTCGAAGATTTATATGAAAGTACCTGAAGGAATTCCTCTCCCGAACCAAGACAGAGCAAATAGAAATATATACAGTGTGAAGCTTAGAAAGTCCCTGTATGGACTGAAACAATTTGGCAGCATGTGGTATAATTGCTTAAGCGACTTTCTCTGCAAGAAAGGCTACACGAACAATGAAGACTGTCCTTGTGTATTTATACGGCGATCCCAGAATGGATTTTGTATAATCTCAGTGTATGTAGATGATCTGAATATCATCGGGACAATGGATGATATAAAAGAAGCAAGCTCCTACTTGGAGTCAGAGTTTGAAATGAAAGACTTGGGCAAGACTAAGTTCTGCTTAGGCCTGCAGTTTGAGCATGTCCCTGGAGGAGTCTTAGTACATCAGTCGACCTACACCCAGAAGGTGCTAGAAAGATTTGGCTTTAAGAAAGCATTCCCATCAAAAGTACCGATGATCGGGAGATCTTTACAGCAAGAAAAAAATCCTTTCCGACCTAGGGAAGAGGGGGAGGAAGTCCTGGGACCAGAATTCCCATACTTGAGTGCAGTTGGAGCACTCATGTACTTAGCAAACTGCACTAGACCGGATATTGCCTTTGTCGTGAACCTATTAGGAAGGTATAGTGCAGAGCCCACCAAAAGGCATTGGCATGGCATAAAGGACATCTTCCGATATCTCTAAGGAAGCAAGGACCTTGGATTATTTTACAGAAAGAATCAAGATGTGAACTTGATTGGCTATGCGAGATCTTTGGGTACCTATCGACCATATACCGCAAAGTCACAAACAGGCTATGTATTCCTGTGTGGTGGAACTGCAATTTCCTGGAAATCGTCTAAGCAAAGCCTTGTAGCTACCTCAACGAATCACTCAGAAATAATATCGCTGTATGAAGCTGCACGTGAGTGCGCTTGGCTACGCCGAATGGTTCACCACATCCAGCAGTCATGTGGAATGAACATTGTGCAAAACCCCACAATTATCTATGAAGATAATGCTGCTTGCATTGCACAAGTACAAACGGGCTATGTGAAGAGTCATCTTACAAAGCATATCAACTCTAAGTTCTTCTATGCTCATGAATTGCAAAAGATGGACGAGATTAAAGTACTGCATACTAAGTCTTGTGAAAATCTAGCAGATTTATTCACAAAGTCTCTCCCGCATCTAGCTTTGAAAGGTGCGTGTGAGGGATTGGTATGATAAGACTTTGAGAAGTGCAGAATTCAGAGAGTGAATTCACTCAAGCCCGTTAGTGAATCTTGATCCTGAAGATCAAGTACCCAAAGAATAAAAATCCTGAAGGTTGAATAAAGTTGGGTGAATTGTACTCTTTTTCCCTTGACGAGTTTTCCTAAAGTTTCTCGACTAAGGTTTTTAATGAGGCAATTCGTGCATCGCAGCATAACATGTATCATGTACTCTTTCTCTAAATTTTTCCTACTGGGTTTTTATGGAGTTTTAACGAGGTATGAACATGACGGATGAGTGCCCAAGGGGGAGTGTTAAGGAACCAGGACTCTTGGTTTAAACCTCTTTATCTCTAGTGGGCATCTCATGCCCCCTCCTATAAATAGAGAGCCATATGGCTGATTTTGTACCCTCTCTCTGTGTTCAATCTATTATTCTGTCGCTTTGTGATTGATTCGTTCTTGTTCTAAGCAGAGGAATTGCTCGGACTGGTCGCCAGCGAGGGTTCCTTAACAGTTTTATAGGAAACTGGAGCTTTGTATTTGTCATCGTTTTTCTTTGAATAATCTTGTCTCCTAAACTGACTATTCGATTCGCGTTGTCTGGACTATTGTGATCCATTTGATGATCTTAACAAAACAAGCTCTATATAGAATATGTTTTAGAGATATATTGATAATATTATTTCTCAGCTAGTACTAGCAAATCTAGATGTTAGCAGCTCGTAATTTTTCGCTGATAGTAATTATAGTTTCATTACGTAGATGATAACAACCAGCAACTTTTAGTGCTGATAACTAACAACCCTAGGGCGTTGACAACTAGCAAATCACTACTAGTGGTGGCTTTACACTAATTGCTAGCTTTTATATGCTACTTGCTATATTAGTTGCTAACTCTATGTTAGCACCTTATGGGTATCAAAACTCCACATGACATTAGTTGTTATCAACTCTACATGTTACTTGCTATCATCTCTATTACAGATAACTATCAACGATTTTGTGTAATCAACTACTGGTGGTGGTTCTATATTAGTTACTAACAAACTCGATATTGGTTGCTAGCTTTGAATGTTACTTTCTACGTTAGTAGCTAGGAACTTTACATTAATTGCTAACTCTATATATTATTTGCTATGTTAGTTGCAAGTTCTATAAGTTACATGTTATATTAGTTACTAACAGCTCTATATTTATTAGCTTCTTTAGTTACTTTAAATGTTACTTTCTAGTATCTCTCTATTACTTAATGATAATTATTAATGAATATGTGATCAACGTCTAGAGATAGCTTTATATTATTTGCTAATTTTATATGTTACTTGCTACGTTATTTGCTAATTCTATATGTTAATTGCTAATAGCGATAACCTAAGTTACTATTTAGATTTACTAGCCAAAAAGAACTCTACCTAGAGATGCTAGTAGCGGGGATTTTTTTTAAATAATCTATGTTTTATTTCAAATTATAGTAATATACACGTATTTTTTCATTTAACACTAATAACCCTCTGTCGCTCCACCGTTGAGTGACTTGGGCTAATCGCCCAACGGTTGCACGCCAAATGTCCAAATCGCCTACCGGTTGAGTGACAGTCCAAGTCATCCAACTATTGAACGACTAGTTCTAGTCGTTCAATGGTGGAACGACACATCGATAAGTCGCGCACCGGTTGAGCGATTTAAAATAATGATAATTTTATTTTATTAATCTGATGAAAATAATTGTAGGGGATGGTAATTTTTGTGGGTAATATATTTAGCAAATCTTGTTTGCAGGTTGTTATTTTTTTGAAAATAAAAGGGTAGACAAGGTATGCTGATCCGTTTGTGATTTCTGTAGATTCTCAAAGGTACAAAATCTATTAGACTCGTAATAGCATTTTATGTTCGTCGTTTGTTATTATAGTGCAAAAAATTTCTGATGAATTTTATGAGGACAATTGAGGTAGCAATGATTTGCAAGTAAAAATGTAAGTTATATTACAATGCACGAGGGAATTCATACACAACCATATCATAGTACCTATGAAGTAAAATACGTACACAACAAATACAAGTACAGAAAGCACAATGAAGAACCCCTACTCGTTGCCCGCTACACCACCCGCAACACGTCCTTCGTCGTTGCCACGTCCCACCCCCGGTCGATGCCCACCCGTACGGTCCCGCTTGGCCTTCCTCAGCGTAGGGTGTTGGTGCCTCGATAGGGTAAGACACTCAGGAGCCCTGCTGACCCATGCTCCCACGGCTTCAGGGGTCGACTCCACCTATGCCTATGTGGCTACTTGGGAACCACTGAGTTGCAACCCAGAAAGAACTTTGACGGGTGCGGGCTGAGGTGCTCCCTTGACCTCCCCCGGGTCATCTGCGAAAAAGTCGTCCACATCCTTTGGGGGTCCTCGTGCGGGGATAGCTCAACCCCCCATTAGGGCACGAAACCTACAGGACAAATATTATTTGTTCATACAATATATTAACACGAACAAACCTCAAGAGACGAAATGTACCTTCGACGTGGGCCATGGTGCATGTCCAAGTGTCATACCCATCGTACCAACCCTATCCAAATAGGTCAGGGAACAACGAATACTACACTGACGCTAGCGGACAGGGGTCCAGGAACAACGGCATTGGTAGTCGCAGGGGGCAGCCACGTGCCCACCCCGACCCTCTAGACTGGTCAGGCATTGGCGTGGCATGTGCACGTGGCCCTCTAGAGCCTTCTAGCTGAGTTGCAGGATGTGCCAACCTCGACGTATGTGTCGACGTGGCCAGCTCTGAGAGCGTCCTGCATGATGATAGGGTCATGACATGCCTTGTCTCACTGTAGACTCGATGGAGAGCCTACAACAGCTTGTCGTTCATCACCTCCAAACCATGGACGACCTTGCCCAGGATCGACCTAGTGTCCCTCTCTATCTTGGCGGCGATGTCCGTCTGCAAGGAGTACATGAAAGCGTCAAACTTGTAATTGTGGTAATCGTACTTAGATATTTCGAAACACAAGAGTACTTACTGCGAAGTGCACATTCCTAGCGAGGTGTACAGGGTACGCATTGGCCCGTGCTAGTACGTGAGCGGGGGAAGGGTCAACGACATGCACCAGCCTAGTGTGTGTCTACAGAGCATACCAGTGTAGGTACTCATTGTATGTGCTGGGGTCATATGGGGAACCCTCCTGCACGTAGTCCTCGAGGGCGTCTACCCACTCTGCCAGCCACTACGCCATCTTCCCCGCCTAGCTCTTCTTGCTACCACCCCTCCTACTCTGCTTGCGAAATGTACCACTACAATTAGAAGGCATCACAACAGAATTGAAAAAAATATAGGGACTTGTGTTGTATGTAACTCGTGCTGGATCGAGTCAAGCACACGATGGCTGATGGGGACTGAAATAATCTGGCGAAGGTTGAACTGGTGCATCACCCTATGCACTGCATCATCCTCGACGAACATGTCAAAGATGAGCTTCTTCTGCGTCAGCCAGCACACCTGGTCACGCTAGCACAGTGAGGACAGCCTGGTGGGAGTGTGGTCCTCCATCTCCTGAGCAGAGTACAACTCCCAGTGCACATCATCAGTGATGAGATGGTCGAGTTGCTCGATGAAGTGCTTGTACACACGTGTGACCTGTACATGTGCAAATTATGCCTATGAGCCAGAACAGTGGTTACAAAGTGATACGGGGTCGTCGATCTTCTTGACGTAGGATTGGATACGAGAGTTTTGATGAATCATAATGATCCTCCAATACCAGTGCAAAACACAAACACTCATTAATCCGCCAAAATAAGCTCACATTAATTTCACCGACCACTAAGTGAAGATCTATCGTGCACCCAATTCCCAGCTGGAAAGGCTAGACAATCTTGATTGAAGAACACTCCTAATTCCCTATAAAATTTTGGCAACAACGATGAACACAAATGAACTTTAGTAGATTGATTTTTATTAAAAGGTGGTCTCTTTACAATGAGGCTAAGCCTACCTTATATTGGTATCATAAGGTGCGATCAACGCATGCACACCTTAAGATAGAAACTAATTCAAGATAATAGTTTCATATTTTGGAATTAAATCTAATTTAGATATTCTAGCAATGCTATCAAAACTAACATGATAGAAATGAGAATGCCAAATATTTACCTCATATTTATTTAAACCTATTGCATCATTCATATTATAATAAGATTCTTAATTACTTAGGAGAAACAAGCCTCAACTCTCATAGCTTTTACCAGCAAAGTTTCCAAACTTAGATATTATAATTTTATTTGACTCAAAGATCTGCTTATAATCGTCCCTGCATAAGAGAGAACCACTAATGACGTTCTTATTTTATTGTAGGAGAATGCTGCATGTTCTTCAAGTGGACAATCTTTTCTGAAGTAAGCTTCATATCTATCGTGTCAACACAAAAAATAGAAGCATACGACCTATTTCCCATTAGAACGAAGGAAGCCCTTACTGTCTAGTAAGAAAAAAACAAGAAAAATATCATAATAGACATAGATATTAGCAATAGTATTAACTCACAAATCAGATGATTGATATGCTGAAAAGATAACAGGTAAATTACTATACCCTCTTGAAGTTAAGACCTCGTCTATAATCACATTGACAACCTTCTTGTTGTGCTATTCACCATCTTTGCTCTTGCGGAAGTGATAGTCTTTCGCCATATAATTATCTTTTTTTGCATATAAAGTAAGTGATATCCCTCAAATCATTTTTTTTTCAGTTTTTTCTTCTTAAAGCTAGTTGTCATGTTCGGTTTATTGAATTTGTAATTCTTTGCAGTTGTCATTTTCTCTACGATATTGGCATTGTTCTGACTAAAAGTAGTGGGTGTATCTTTTGCTCTGGCCTTTTCTTTCACATCGAGGGTTGCAATGAGATCCACAACAGAAATCTCTTTCCTTTGGTGCTTCAAGTTAGTGGTAAAATTACACCAACTAGCAGGAAGTTTGGCAATAATGCCCGTAGCTACAAACTTAGGAGACTATACACATCCCAAGTGTGCAATCTCACCAATGAGCAGCTGAAGGTCATGACATTGTCCAATTATTGATTTAGCTTTATCCATGCTAAAATCAAAAAATTGCTCACATATGTATAGCAAGCGACTAGCCTCTACCTCTATATATTTATTGCTCTAGTGCATCCCACAACTTTGTGGTAGATTTTTAGTCCATGTATCATCATAGAGCTAATCTACCAGAATGATCAAAATGCAGCCAAGAGCGGCGTTTTCGCATTTTTGAATTGCATAAATTGGTCAATCGAAATAGATACTACGGTTGGATAACCCACCATAATAACAAAGATATGAGCCAAAACTTAGATCTAGTCTACCATCTACGAAAGTTCTAACCAGAAAACCTCTCCGGTTTCATAGTTGCTCCATTGTCTACAATCTACGGTTGCGCTATCTAGAAACTCTATTGTCGCTCCATGCAGCTACTCTTTATGGTAATGGCTTGGAGACCATAATCATAATTTCAATCCAATTCCAAAAACCAATTCCAATTAATGGGTGCCAAACGAGGTGTAAACGATACTGTATTTACCAGGTAAATGTAGACAATGTGTTTCTAACAAGCACGGTCCAAATTGACCGTTTTGGTGCTCGCCGAGGACCAGACAGGGTTCTGATGTGGCCGAACGTCCATGCTTGTTAATGGAATCCTAAATATTTCCCCTAAAAATAAGGTAAATATAGACCAACTCCAACAAGCACGCTACCAATTGATCGTTTTCGTGCTCGCCGAGGACCGGACAAGGTTCTGATGTGGCATGACTTGGTCCATGCTTGTGTAATGGAATCCTAAATATTACAACTAAAAAAAGACATGCCTTTCCGTAAAAAAAAAGAGATGCCGCCTGTGACGCCAGTCGGACTAACACATGTAATGGAGTGGTTTGAGGTACTAGGCCCCGCTCAACTTTGGAGGTGATCGGAATAGCGATGGCTTTTAGCTGAAAAAACACTGTAGTTAGCTGAAAAAACACTGTAGTTGAGTTAATAGATAGTGTAGTGAATAGTGAAAAAAAGCTGAAGCTAGAAGCTGAAACCGAAACGATCAGGGCCTTTTTCGATCAGCAGCAGCGATGGCTTTTAAATTCCTGTAGCATTTTTTGTGATTTTTTTATTTTCAGTATTTTTGTGTTTTGTTTTTTTCGTATTCATTTGCATTGTTCGTAATAGACTAACATATCGCTTCTATTTTTATATTTTTTTAAATTTAATTATGCCTAATAAACTAACTCAATTACAGTAAAAAAATTAGTCAGCTACAGTAAAATTTCAGCTAAAAACTATAAGCCATCGTTATTCTGAACATTACCTAAGTCTTGTGGGGTCAGCCTCGAAGAAGCAAGTGCAGGTGCACTGTGACACTGTCCAAACAAAGTATTTTTTTGCAATGATTTATAGATTTTGATTATGGTTTATGATTTTTTTACTATTTATGAGAGATAGTACGAAGATAAAGACTCACGTGCAAATACAGAGAGAAATACTTACGTGCAATTTTGCCGATATAAATGAAATTGCTGTAGTGTTAATTACAATTGATTTGTAGATTTTGTTTTGAAAAAGGTATTTCTTTTGAAAACTAGTTATCGTAGAAAAACTAATAATGGTAGGAAAATAGTTTTTATAAGTTAAATAGAAAAGAGCAATTAATGTGTGACGGTTAGGTGCTACTGTGGTACTCACACCGGCGTCCTTCTCATTTTCTTTGTCTTGTTAAGAATGCTATTTAATATATCTTAGTTAATACTAAAAGAATAGATAAGTAGTTGTGTTATGTTATTTAATAGAGATATATATGGTTCAAAAATATTATCATTTTAAAATTTAGTATCTTTTTAGTTTGTGTATATGACGAATTTTGGATTTATATTATAGAATAGAAGGATCAGTTTTTTTTGGGTAATGCTTTTTAGCGTGTGGCAGTGCGTTTGTCTCCGCGCACTACCACGCGCCCACGCCGTGTAATTCGCCGTTGGTGAATAGAGACCACTCAATTGTCATACTAATGGCATCATCCATCATCATCCAGTATACAAAAGTCGGGGGACTTCCTGTAATCTGCCTCGTGCCACGTCAACCTGCTATCCTCTTGTTTTGACGCGTGGGTGTTTTACCGTGTTGCCGTTTGCGTAATAGACGTAGAAGGCTGGGCTTTGTATCAGTAGCATGCAATATAATTTAAAAATAATATAAATTTATTTGTAAACTGAGATCAACGTGATCAAGAGTGTATAACTTACCTTACTCTATAGTCTAATGTGAATCGTCGTCGTAAAACACTCCGGAATCGTCGTATTCTACACATAAAAAATAACCCACTAAATTAAAATAAAATTCAATAAACTCTAAAATTTGAAAACACTACAAATTTAGATAGATCTTAATTTTAGATGAATTTAGAAATTTGAACAGGCTCAATCAAAGTTAGGATGAAGGAGAATGGGCCTCCGAAAGTTTAAACCCTAAAGAAAAAGAAAAAGTTGAATTTATGAATTATTTTTCTAAAGAAAAAGACATTAATGATACCAGCAAGTAATTTTGAGAATTATTTTTCTAAAAAAATTTAGAATTATGATGTCATCAATAGATTTAATTTTCGACTGACATAGGGGATCTGGAGCAATTCGTGCTGATAACGTGTTGAGAAATCCAGTCCGATCGATTCTTTCTCTGCAAAAGCGATGGATCAAACATAGAATATTGCAAACAATAAGGCCCCGATCAGTTTAGCGGTTTTTTACTGTTTAGCGACGGAAACACTGTAGCAGCGACGAAAACACCGTAGCACTTTTGTTACGTAGTGAATTTTTTTTGTTTTTGGTTTTTGCGTTCCATTTTTTCTCATATTTCTTTGCATTATCCGCACTAGACTAGCGAGCTGTTTTTATTTTTACATTTTTTAAAATTTAATTATGCCTAATATACAACTCATTCTGATGTTTTTTCACCACTCTGATGTTTTTTCAGCAAAAGCTAAAAGCCATCGCTGTTCCGATCACCCCCTAAATTGAATATAGAGAGATGAGAGAGGAATTTCTTTTTTTATTTATTTCTTTATTTATATATAACTTTATAATAATTAAAATCTCTATTTATAAACTAAATACAGAGTATCTATTATAGGGCAGATTTATAGACCAAGGTCCACGTTTTTTAACAGAAGGCAAGCAAAGTAGGCAAATTGTTCACTTTAAAAACGCTCTCGAGTCGTGGGAGACGGCAAAAGAAAATATATTTAAACGATGGAGCATCCCTTACCGCTAGACTACCTGCGTTGCAAAGTAGGCAAATTGTACACTTCATTAAAAACGCTCTCGAGTCGTGGCAGACGTCAAAAGAAAAAATATTTAAACGATGGAGCATCCCCTACCCCTAGACTACCTGCGTTGTCCCGGCTCCAACATTCCTCACAGTTTCCAATCCATTTCCACACCCTGCCTTCGTCCCAACCAAAGCCTTGGCTGCTTCCCCTTGTACCCGCGCGCGGCCAACCCCGGTGAGTCCGTGCGCGGAATTCATGGACTCTTCCTCCGAGGCGCCGCTGCTGCTCACAAGGGGGAGCAACAAGGAGGAGGAGTACGAGGAGGTGGAGGCGGGGTGTAAGCGGTGGTGGCGGCGGTTTTGCTGCTGCCGTGGTGAGGGATGGTGGAGGGAGGCGACGGAGGAGGCCGGGCGGCTGGCAGTGCTGGCGGCGCCGATGATCGCCGTGGCGCTGCTGCAGCTGATGATGCAGCTCATCTCGACCGTCATGGTGGGGCACCTCGGCGAGGTCGCGCTCTCCGGCGCTGCCATCGCCAACTCCCTCACCAACGTCTCCGGCTTCAGCGTCCTCGTGAGCTAACCCAACAACCTTACTGCAATCTTTTCTTTCCTTTTCTTTTGTTCACATTTTGCGTAAGGCTCGGGAAGGGATTGGTGCAACGTTGTGGTTAACTACTTGGCTGCGTCGTCTTGAGAGATTCCTTTTAGGAGTAGTTACTTGTTTTGATTGGAGCGTGTTGTCGACGCTGGTTGTGTATTGTAGTCTCGCGTACTCCGGTTGGTTGATGACCTCAAGTCAAATTCGTACTAATCAATGACATCAAAAAGGCCCTAATCAAAAGACACGCAAAAAGTGATGATCGATTAGTCAGTTATGTGAGTCAATAATCTAGACGTAGATGAATTCTGAAGTTTCTGAACTTTGTCTGAGTTTGTTGGAGTCATGACGCGAGTGCGCGCTGTGCGCGCGGCACAGGTGTGTCGCTAGCAATGAAGGACATGGCGAAGTCGGAGTGGGGGCCATTCGCACGGCGATCGTGTTTAGGAGGCAAGGATACAAACCTTGTGCAGTGAATTCGAGGCCATCTGCATGAGGGGGACAGAGACTATTGATGAGGGGGACAGAGACTATTGACGAATTCTCCATGCGCTTGACCGGGTTGGTGAACAATAGCCATTCTCTAGGAGACACCCTGGAGGAAGAAAAGGTTGTCAAAAAGTTTTTGCAGGTTGTGCCACAGAAATTCACCCAGGTGGCCATCTCCATTAAGCAGCTTCTTGGCCTTGGCAATATGACAGTCGAGGAGCTCACTGGTTGTCTGAAAGCTATTGAGGACTGGTGGGATGTTGGTGAAGGTGGAGATGGTGGAGGCCGGCTACTTCTCACTGAAGAGGAGTGGGTGGCACGGTCAAGATGCAAGAAACCTGTTCCTTCTCCCTCAACGGTCGCCAAGAGTCAAGGACCCAACCGTGATTAGTGGCATGGCAAGCAAATTGACCAACCTAAAGGAAGTCTTGATGGGAAGAATTCTGTAGCGTCGAGCAACAAACGCGGCAGGTCAAAGGTAAAATGCTTCAACTGCAACAATTTTGAGCATTTTGCAAAGAAATATCGCAAGCCTCGCAAGAATGTAGGGAGCAGCTATATGTCACGTAGTGATGTGGCCAAGAGTACGAATGCTATATTAAATTGTGCTTCATCCATGCATTCCAAAGTTACAAGACTTAGTGCTGTATTGAGCAAGGAGAAAGAAGTAACCGGTTATGGGACATATAAGAAAATCCTAATTCATGCGGATGCTTAAGTGATTCTTCCTTTGCGTAATGCAAACAAGATAGCAACACATGAAATTGGAGGTGTGGGTGGTGAAGAAAGAAAGTTAGTTTGGCTCAAGCGGAAGACACAAGAACAATCAAATCTTCGTGCTTGCAGTTCTGTACACAATCTTCGTGCTTGCAGTTCTGTACACAAGGTTCATGAAGTTTTCAATGCTAATTCTGAGGTTTCCAATGCACATAAAACACATATTTAGAAAACTAATGAAGTTTATTTTCCAACGAATCAAACAGCACTTGATTTGGAGTATTCTACACAAAAATATGGCAATTTCATTGGACGCTGCACAAGCTGTTCAGAGAGACGCGTGAGAGATGTCAAACATAATAAGTCTGTGCATTGCAAGGCAAGTGTGGCTAATATTGGGCTACAACATGACTTTCCTAAGGTTGAGAAGGTTTTATTTTCACCTACAAATCGGATTTGGAAGCCTCCTAAACTGAGAAAGGAAAGATATGAAGATTTGAATCCAATTCAGACTCAGTTTGGAACAGCCAGCAGGGCTAACCTTAAAACGCTCATAACTTTCACAAACGAAGTCCGATTTGAGTGTTCTTGAACTCGTTGAAAAGCTAATTTAAATCTCTATACAATTCATAAGGTTCCAGCCACAGAAGCCTCCTGGTTGTAGCACAAATTGAGAGAGAAACCGATGGATCTATTTTAGGTATTTCCTTCTTAGTTTGTATTGGCATAGGCTTTTTGTGTTCGTGTTATATTCAAATTGGCCGCACCTTTGGTGTCAATACAAGGCCATGGCCTTAGCCCCATTGTAACTTAGGCTATGATATGTAAATTTTTGCACTTATGAAATAAAGGAGAAAATCACCATGATGGTTGTTGGCGCAAGATTGCATGATTGCAAGGTCTCGTTTGAAGTTTGCTAAGTTGGTGCAAGGCAAGAACAGGAGGTTCTTGAAATTGCCATCGAATATACAAGGTTCATCTCATCTAATTTGTGTCTTGTTGTTGAATTCACGGTTTGAAGAGTCGGTAGATTGCTTCTAGTGTGCACATTACATACTAGTGCAAATCACCATTATTAAGGTTGTTGACGACGTCAAGACAAGGAGAAGACTTCATCCGCAAGAACCAAAGGAGAAGGAACCTAAACGTACCGGAAAAGATCAGGCCATCCCTGCGCATTAACTAATCCTTAGTTGGTCCGTATCACGTAGGCCCAAGAGGATGAACCGCAACTACTTATGGCACAGGTGTGTGCACTTGCCGAAGTCAAAGAAGTTTCTGAAGAGGTGGTTCTCAATGAAGTGCATGCACAAGTGAATCATGTATGTGCCGAGGAGAACTACAATGGTTAGTGGTACTTGGATATAGGAGCCATGAACCATATGACTGGTTCAAGGGAGAGTTTTGTTGAGCTTGATACTGCTGTGAATGGCTCGGTAAAATTTGGAGATGGTTCCGTTGTGGACATTTTTGGAAGAGGGACAGTGATGTTCTCTTGTCAAAGTGGTGAGCATCGCACCTTAATAATGTCTATTATATACCAAGACTACGAAGCAACATTGTGAGCGTCGGCCAACTCGATGAGTGTGGCTACCGACTGCTCATCGAAGACGGCATCCTCTGGTTACATGACCTGCAGAGAAGACTTCTAGCCAAGGTAAAAGGAACTAGTGGCTATTTGCACTTGTTGAACCTTAAATTGGCAGAGCCTATATGTTTGGCAGCAAGGTACACTGAGGAGGCGTGGCGCTGGCATGCGCGCTATGACCACCTCAATTTTCAAGCGCTCTGCAAGTTGGCACAGCAAAGCATGGTGCGTGTTCAGCCAAATATTCAGGCTGTGGAGCAAGTCTGCGATAGTTGTCTTGTGGGGAAACAACGCTGAGTTTCGTTCCCACGGGAGGCCAATTATCGTGCATGATGATTTGTGGTGCATGATGATTTGTGTGGCCTATCTCAACGGCCATGCCTAGAGGTCGGAGGTATTTCCTGCTACTTTTGATCACGCGGTATATGTCGGTCATGCTGCTAAAGAGGAAGGATGAAGCTACCATCACCATCAAGAAGTCCCAAGCACATGCAAAATTGGAGTGTGGTTTCAAGCTAAAAATATTCCAGACTGATCGGTAGTCGTCATGGCAAGAAGTCTCTTGAAGGCTAAAGGAGTCCTAGGGAGGTTTTGGGGTGAGGCAGTGACCATGGCTGTCCACATTCTAAACCGATCCCCTACGAAGAGTGTCGATGGAAAGACTCCCTGCGAAGAGTGTCCACATTCCGAATTAAACTCCTCTCGGTAACAGGGGACCAGTCCAACTGCGGCACACATATTGGTTAGACCACCGTACTCTCACCGGTCAGACCGCTGTTACATGGCCGATGATACCGCTCCCAAAAACTCCTTGAATACCTCTCTGGAAAATAGCTATCGCCAACTATAGGTCGATACTACCGCTCCTCCAGTCTGACCGTCTCCTCAGCTGGTCGGACCACACACCAGTGAGACCTGTTCTGTAACTCAGACAGACTGCCCCTGCACAGCGCTCAAACTGCCCGTACTGGCCGGTTAGATGTTGTCTCCCAAACAGCGAGCAAATGACACAATCAAACTCAAACTTCGACACCAAAGCGCAAACACAGTTAAATACTCACCACACACATGGCATGACCTCCAGATGGTCTCATTGTTTAATACTGTTATATGTTGTTCATCAGTGCCCTTAATTAGCTAGATTCAAGTTAACAAGCTAGCATGAAGTTTGCATTAAAAGTTGTGATATTTGGTACCAAATCTATACCTTTGTTTCATCTATATATCCTAACGTGGTTGCTCTGTGAACATATGACCTGGAATTTTGAAAATTCAAAAAATCATGTTCGTCATAGGTGTTAATTTTGTAAGACCGCTGTGTTCTTGGGGTAATACCGAGAGGGAGAGAGAGGTACTAACCGTCCGACGTAGAGGAGGAGGAGTTGGCCATCGTGGTTCGTCGGTGAAGCTCTGCGCACGGGCAGCGACGGTCGGGGAAGAGGAGCGGCGTCTCCCGAGTGGCGGCGAACTCCTTGGCTGTGGGTCTTCCCGTCGCTGGAGCGCCCCCTTCTCAGATCGGGTTAGGGTTTGTCGGTGGGGTTTGTGGCGGCACGGTGAACCTCGTCGTGCGTGCCACCCCGACCCCCCACCTCTATTTATTGTGGCGCTAGCGACAGGGGCCCACCAGCCTATTGGGCTGGGCGCCCCCGATCAGGGCGCGAACAAGGGGGCCCGTTTGGCCGTTGGGCCAAACGGTTGAGATCATTCTAACATTCTCCCCCTTGATCTCAATCTATGCTTTAACTTTAATTACTTTCGACTTTACTCATTCCATTACAGATTAGTGCATAGAACATGTCTCATCGTCACGGTCAATCGCCGATAGATTCAACAGCTACAATACACCTCTCTGTTCTGAAATAGTTACTTTAATCTTTTGGGCCATCTTTTAGTCCAGGAATCATAGGCTTTCCCTTAAACCCATGCCGGCTACATGTTCTCTGAACACGTTGGGTGGTAAGCCTTTAGTAAGCGGATCCGCTAACATCTTTGCGGTACTTATATGCTCAAGACTTATAATTTGATCCCGAACTTTATCTTTCACAACATAGTACTTTATGTCAATGTGTTTGGCAGCACCACTTGACTTATTGTTGTGGGCATACATTACTGCGGGTTCATTGTCGCAGTACAACTTAAGTGGTCTATTGATGTCGTCAACCACTTTTAAACCGGGTATGAACTTCTTAAGCCGTTCACCGGCCCCGTAGCCTCATAACATGCTACAAACTCGGCATACATTGTGGACGATGTAGTGACGGTTTGCTTTGAGCTTTTCCACGATATAGCTCCTCCAGCGAGAGTGAATACATATCCGGATGTTGACTTTCTATCATCTCCCGCATAATCAGAATCTGTATACCCCACTATATGGAGTAAATCTGATCTTCTGTATGTCATCATGAGGCCTTTTGTTCCTTGCAAATAACGCAAGACTTTCTTTACCAATTTCCAATGCTCTATTCGAGATTGCTCGAATCGCCAAATAACCCGGTAACAAACGCTAAGTCGTATGAGTGCACACTTGAGCATACTGTAAGCTTCCGACAACTGAAGCATATGGAACCGATTTCATTTGATCGAGCTCGTACTGGTTCCTGGGGCATTGAAAATCCCCATATCTGTCGCCCTTGACTATAGGTGCAGGTGAAGGACTACTTTTATGCATACCAAATTTCTTTAAGACTTTCTCTATGTATGCCTTTTGTGATAGTCCCAATGTCCCTTTATCTCTATCCGGTGAATTTGATCCTAGAACGAACGAAGCTTCACCAAGATCTTTCATATCAAAGTTTGAGGACAAGAATTTCTTTGTCTCCAGAGTGATGACATCACTACTAGCTAGTAGGATATCATCCACATACGAGATTAGGAAGATAAACTTCCCATCTTTAAACTTTGCATAAACACGGTTGTCCTCTACATTCTCTTTAAACCCAAATTTTCTTATTATCTTGTCAAACTTCAAGTACCATTGTCTTGAAGCTTGCTTTAACCCATAAATTGATTTCTTTAGGCGGCATCCCATTCTTTCATTTCCTTCCACGACAAAACCTTTCGGTTGTGCCATGTAAACATTTTCCTCCAAATCCCCATTAAGAAATGCCGTCTTTACATCCATCGATGTAACTCTAAATCATAATGTGCTACTAATGCCATTATAATTCGAAGGAGTCTTTACATGAGGCGGAGAAAAGTCTCATTGTAATCAATTCCTTCTCTTTGCGTAAAGCCTTTTGCCACAAGTCGCGCTTTGTATCTTTCTATATTCCCTTGGGAGTCAAGTTTTGTCTTGTAGACCCATTTACTGACCCTCTTTGTTTTGACTCCTTTAGGAATAATTTCCAAGTCCCAGACTTTATTAGTCTTCATGGACCTCATTTCCTCTTCCATGGCTTCAAGCCATTTTGAAGAGTTTTCGCTTCTCATGGCTTCTTCAAATGAGGTGGGATCATCCTCCATTTGAAATTCCTCTGTATTATAAATCTGATAATCATCAGAAATAGCTGATCTTCTTACTCTTTGAGACCTCCTCGGGGCCTCTACATTTGGTACATCTTCTGTTTGGGGCTGCTGTTGCTCCCCCTCATCTGTGGCAATGGGTTCTGTAGGATCCTGAAGAACAGGTTCCTCATTCTCATTTATTGTTGCCACAGGAGGAACAATAACAGGTGCTGGCACCACAGTGTCTTGCACCGTCGGTGCAGCGACAGCAGGTACTGTGAAGAATGGCTCTTGAATCATCGGAGTGGGCGCATATGCCCGCTTCTCTTCAAGGTCAATCCCTCGAGTTACCGTGCTTCCCCTCATCATTTCATCCTCTAAGAAGACAGCGTGTCTCGTTTCTACAAACTTTGTATATCGGTCTGGACAGTAGAAACGGAAACCTTTTGACTTTTCAGGGTAGCCAATGAAATGATAACTTACTGTTTTGGGATCAAGCTTCCCAAGATTTGGGTTAAATACTTTAGCCTCAAAGGGACTCCCCACACACGTAAGTGGTGTAGTGAGGAACTCTTCACGCCCACAACTCGCATTGTTTTGGGCACCGACTTACTAGGCACTCTGTTGAGAATATGAATGGCGGTTTTAACGCCTCCATCCATAAACTCAATGGCGGTGTGGAATAGCTCATCATGCTTCGCACCATATCCATCGAGTGCAGGTTGCGTCTTTCACTACTCCATTTTGCTGAGATTCGCCCGGTGTAGAATATTGGGCCACTATGCCATTTTCCTGTAAAAACCTTGCAAAAGGTCCAGAGACTTGTCCATATGGGGTATGTCGACCGTAGTACTCCCCCCCACGATCAGATCGGACTATCTTAATCTTTAAATCATGTTGGTTTTCAACTTCACCTTAAATATCTTGAATTTATCCAAGGCTTCATTTCTTTCTTTGATTGGATAAATATATCCATAACGGAGTAATCATCCGTGAATGTTATGAGCGAGTCATATCCATCCACACTTTTCACAGGAAAAGGACCACAAATATCTGTGTGAATAATTTGTAGAACTCCTGTGCTTCTTTTGGCGTCTTTCTTAATTTTCTTTACATATTTTCCTTTAATGCATTCTCTGCATTGTTCTAAGTCTGAGAACTCTAATGGAGGAAGAATATCATTCTTAACTAGTCTTTCTATTCTCCCCCTCGAAATATGGCCTAAGCACGGTGCCATAATTTCGACGATGCATCTAGAGTTCTCTTTCGTTTTCTGTTTGCATTCGTAGACGAGGATTCATTTACTTTCTCGCACGCGACGTTCCCATTATCGCATACGACATTCACATCATCACATAATGATAATAAATAAAGCTCATTTTGCAAGATGGCAAGGACAACACATGCTTTATTAAACATTATTTCACACTTGCCATTTCCAAAATGACAATCATAACCATCATTGTCCAAACATGAAACACTAATCAAATTTCTCTGTAAAGAGAGAACATAAAGAACATCTCTAAGTAAAAGAGTGAAGCCATCAGCTAGCTCTAATGAAAGATCGCCAACGGCTTCAACTTCAGCTTGGACTCCATTTGCGACTTTAATGCATCTTTCTTTTCTTTGCGTAGTCCTCGTCGAACGGAATCCCTGTAAAGAATTAGCAACATGAACAGTTGCTCCTGAGTCAATCCACCAAGTGGATTTCGAATATTGCACATACAGGGATTCATTTATATAGGTAATAATGTTCTCACCTTTCTTTGCCATTATCATCTTTAAGTAATCAGGACAGTTCTTCTTGTAGTGTCCTGTCTTCTTCTGATGAAGACATTGATCTTTGTCTCAAACAAACTTATTCTCATTGAGGCTGATGGACAGAGGTTTTTCCCTTGTTCTTTGAGAAGGAGTGATTGTTGAAGTTCCTTTTCTTGTTATCCTTCACATAGTTGATAGAACCACCACCATGTGAGGATTTAATTCTTTCCTCCTCTTGCACACACATAGCTATGCACTTTTCCAAGTCCCATTTCTCGGGTGCATATTGTAGTTGACAACAAAGTGTCAAACTCTTTCGGCAAGGAGGCAAAAACTAAGTGAATAAGGAACTCATCCTTGAGAGCCAAATCCATTGGTTTAAGCTTGGATGCCATGTTACTCATCCTCGGTATGTGCTCTCTTATGCCACTTGCCACTACAGTACCTTTCTGTCACAAGTCGCTTAATCACCGTGTAGCATAAGTCTTTGAAGAGCCATGAACCGACTCTTTATCCTCTCAAGGTACTCTGTGACAAGTGTCACACTCTGCGATTGAGCCCACAATAGCGAGGCTCAATCGTGTTTTTATCACGACCATACATTTCTTGTTGGTCGTGGTCCATTCTTATGCTCAAGGTCATAAGACATCTGTAAGGAGCATGATCCTCTGTCTTTCTCGCCAAGCGATATCATCCTCATTTGGATCCTCACCGGTGCCATAGGCTCGGTGGGACGTCTTTGTAGTGAGGACCAGTCCACTTCAACCAAGATAAACGCTAAGTCTATCTTTTCTTCCACTCTCCATAATTATCTCCTTTAAGAGTGGGATCTCTCGATACAACTCATCAAGTTGTATCCTTTAAAAATATTTCAAATAAAGTGAGAACATAACAGGAAAATTATATGCCTTATTTCCAACGTTGGTCAAAAATACGACATACAATTAAATCAATTTTATCTATACATTAAATCTATATCACCGTTGGGCAGAAATAGAAATAATGCATAAAAACATCAATTAAAATTATAATATTGTTATTATCAACGTTGGTCAGAAAATAACAATATTATAATTCACAACAATGCTCAAAAAATTAAATTCTCCCGTTGGTTCAAATTTAATTTAAAGAGTAATCACTATTTAACTTTTGCAGCGGAAAAATACAATTTAAAAATATATCTATTTTTCCAAAATTAAATTCTCCCGTTGGTTCGAATTTAATAATGAAAAATTATATCTTTTCTTTTAGATATATCAAATATATCTAAAAGTACGCATACCATTAAACAATAATTCAATATATACTACCATCGTTTGCTTGGTTTTAAAATTGGTGTGCTTATTTAACCAAAACGTGGAGGCAGACCAAAAAATAACCGTCACAAAACCATATTAACAGAAAAATCCAAGGGCCTTCATGAAAATTTGCCATCTCCTTATCCCTTCCACCAGAGAAAGCCAAGAAAATATCTCATCCCACAAAAACCGGATCGTGGGCGCAGGAAGTGGAGGCCTTCTCGGCGGGCTGGGGGGCGGCGGCCTCAACGCAGGCGCTTGCGGGCTCCCCTGCCGTGGCCACGGGTGGCCGGCTGCCGGCCGGGCTGAGCGGCAGCAAGCGCGCAAAGGGCGCAGGGGCCGCGCGGCTCTGGGTTCTGGCACTCGGGCCGGCGGGACCAGCCTGGCGCGAGGCGCGCGCCGGCGCGCCGCGCGCCAGCCGCGGCGAGCGGGCGGGCCGGTGCGCGAGAGTAGGCGCAGCCGCGCGGCCGGCGCCGCGGCTGGCGGCCGACCAGTGCGGCGCAAGGGCTGCGCAGCGCGCGCACGGCGGCGGCGCCAGCGGCCGGCGGCAGCGACTCGCCGCGTCTTGTGGCGCAGCGCAGCGCTGGGCAGCGCCGGCGGCTGGAGCGGCCGACCAGTGCGCGCGCAGGCGCGCCCGGCGCGCGCACCAGCAGCGGCGGCCGGCCCAAAAACCCGTGAGCAGCCTCCTCCCTTTTTTTTTGTTTGTTTTCCCGATCTGGTTTTCTTGAGGACTTTCTTTGCCCGCTCTGATACCATTGTAAGACCGCTGTGTTCTTGGGGTAATACCGAGAGGGAGAGAGAGGTACTAACCGTCCGACGTAGAGGAGGAGGAGTTGGCCATCGTGGTTCGTCGGTGAAGCTCTACGCACGGGCAGCGACGGTCGGGGAAGAGGAGCGGCGTCTCCTTGGCGGCCGGCGTCTCCCGAGTGGCGGTGAACTCCTTGGCTGTGGGTCTTCCCGTCGCTGGAGCGCCCCTTCTCAGATCGGGTTAGGGTTTGTCGGTGGGGTTTGTGGCGGCACGGTGAACCTCGTCGTGCGTGCCACCCTGACCCTCACCTCTATTTATTGTGGCGCTAGCGACAGGGGCCCACCAGCCTATTGGGCTGGGCGCCCCCGATCAGGGCGCGAACAAGGGGCCCGTTTGGCCGTTGGGCCAAACGGTTGAGATCATTCTAACAAATTTAAACCATGAAATCCTTATATACAACAATGCACATTCTTTTACAATACGAATCTTTGCCTGGATTGCACATGCCTTGCAGTACATGGAGGATCTCCTTGTGGTTTTGCATATGTATCCATCATCATTATTCTAGATAGTCTTTGTGCATTGTCTCTGTGATTTATCCTGATAGTTTGTTTCTTTTCTTCCCTTGCAATATGTATATGTCTCATTAGTTCATTACTGATGCAGCTTTCCTTTTTAGATTGGACTGGCATCAGGATTGGAAACTATTTGTGGACAGGCCTATGGAGCAGAACAATATCATAAGCTATCCTTGTATACCTACAGATCCATAATTGTACTTCTTATTGTGAGTGTGCCCGTGGCCATTCTATGGGTTTTCATCCCGGAGGCACTTCCTCTTATGGGTCAGGAACCACAAATAGCAAGTGAGGCTGGGAAATATGCATTGTGGCTTATCCCTGGTTTATTTGCCTTTTCTGTTGCTCAATGCTTTTCAAAGTTCCTCCAATCTCAAAGCCTAATCTTTCCTATGGTTCTGAGCTCCTTGATAACACTCACTCTCTTCATTCCATTGTGTTGGTTCATGGTTTACAAAGTTGGGATGGGTAATGCTGGAGCTGCTTTATCAGTCAGCATCTGTGATTGGGTTGAAGTGACTGTTCTTGGTCTTTACATTAAGTTCTCGCCTTCTTGTGAGAAAACTCGTGCTCCATTCTCGTGGGAAGCTTTTAGAGGGATTGGCAGTTTCATGCGGTTGGCTATACCATCGGCTCTTATGATATGGTAGGTAAATGTTATCCCCCCTGTTTTCAAACAGATGTTGTTTTAGCCTCTAGCACAGGAAATATAGTATGCAGGAGACCTGATTAGTCATTTTAATGTTCCTATATTTTGGACACCCAAATCATGTTCAATACTCTTATGTTCTTATGAACACTCCAATCCATTGTCTTGTGGTTTTGGATGTTGACATGGTCTCCAATACACAATTTTGATAATTGTTTTTTCTACTTATATGTTAGCAAAAAAATATTAAAAACATAATTATAATGAAGTTTTTGATAAAAAATCTATTAATACTATCTTCATGTGACAAATCTAAATAGTTTTATGTGTATTTACGGTCAAAGTTTTGATAATGATAATGAAGTACATTTGATGAAACATTCTGTTGTGCATTATACATCTCACCAAAGCATGAAAGCATCTCTAATATGAAGCCTGGAAATACTTTGGCCGTTGGGTATGGTCCATTGGACAATCAAGAACAAATTGTGTAAAAAAATGGGGTGGCATTGAATGATGTACATTCATGATCCATACATTTAAATTTCAAATAGTAGTGAGCTTATTCCCAATACCACTTTGATAGATGTTTCCCAATACCATACATAAGGTTATACTTATATTATGTTAGTTTAATCCGAAAAGTAATCATGACTTTGGTGAAGCTTCCAATTTTGTACCATTTTTCTACCCAGAAATTAATCCAACTTCCCTTGACAACAGCCTTGAGTGGTGGTCTTATGAGCTGCTCGTTCTGCTTTCTGGAATCTTACCAAATCCAGCACTTGAAACTTCTGTGCTTTCTATATGGTATGCATTAGCGGTACTATAAATAAGAAATTCTTGCATCCTGTGCTACAATGCTTACCAATTTAATGTCCTTTTGAACAGCATGTCTACAGTAGTATTGTTGTACAATCTCCCATACGGTATTGGAACAGCTGCAAGGTGGGACAGTGTATTTGTTAAATTATCCTCAATCTATATCTGTTTCTGCGGCATATTTAACATAGTTCTTGTTATATCCATGTGCCAGTGTGCGTGTCTCAAATGAGCTAGGTGCAGGGAACCCAGAAGGTGCCCGCTTGGTGGTAGGCGTTGCTTTATCTGTTATAATTTGTTCAGCAGTCCTGGTTAGCACAACTCTTCTAGCATTGCGCCACTTCGTTGGAATTGCTTTTAGCAATGAGGAGGAGGTTATAAACTATGTTACGAGAATGGTACCCATGCTTTCCGTTTCAATTATTACAGACAGCCTCCAGGGAGTCCTTTCAGGTATCCGTACTTTTTTCTACTGGAATTTTTGTAACTATTTCATATAAAGAAGTAAAGTAGATAATAAATCCGGTTCAAAATTTTGTGTTTGTTACGTAATAAAATAAGTGTACTAATGAGTATACTGTGTAGGGCAGTTTTTCTGTTGGATATCATTAATGCAATATATTCAATGGAAATTATTAGGAGTAATCAACAATTCATCACGCGCGACCCTTAAAGAATTACAACTTTGTGATGTAAAGGTGTACAAATTGATAGAACGATCATTTAAGATCATCGAAAAGTCCAGAACTACACACTTGGTTGAAATACTTTATCCTATGGAAACTTGAGCACTATTGAGGTTCTTTGTAATGCTGTTGTCTTAACATATGCTTTGTTTTTGCCAGGTGTTTCTAGGGGCTGCGGATGGCAGCATTTAGGCGCTTATGTTAACCTGGGTGCATTCTATATCGTTGGAGTTCCTGTTGCTCTTATTTTTGGTTTTGCAATGCACCTAAGAGGAATGGGATTTTGGATGGGCATGATAGCCGGTGGAGCCACACAGGTCACTCTCCTATCTGGCATCACTGCAATGACAAACTGGAGGAAGATGGTAAGTTCTTTTTCCATTTTTATATCCAATATATGTTTCTTCTTCGTAAAGTTTCATTGCTATAAGTGATGCTTCTCCTTCTCCACAATATATTTTTTTCCAAGAACTCTCAAAAGGTTTGCGCTCATTTCATTAAGTAGCTTCTCCACCATAACTCATTGATATAACTGATCGTTCTTCTTTCTAAACACTGGAACATTGTTAATAGTAAAGATCACTGGTGTGATTTGAGATATCTGAGGCCATGCAGATATAGGAAAGTGTGCCTGATGCCAAGTTCAATTCACTATGGTTTGGGATGTTAAAACGTGGGGGTTGTACGAACACAACGGAAATCCTCAAAATCAGCGAAAACCTTCAAGGCCGACCTGATTGTCAATATAAGGCCGTTGTGACCACAAGTGGTCTGATGCTACAAGGCAGTCTGACAGGAGTAACAGGAACAAAAGCAGTATGATTCAAATCCACAAAAGACCCAACATTCAAAAAAACAGCTCCAAATCTCATGAAACTTGAAACACCTTCTCTAGAACCTCGGGAACCTTTTTGCACTGAAAAAAGCCTGCTTTTTAACCCTAAACTCAGGGCTTGGTTTGATTTTAAATCCTAAACTCTAAAACCATCTGATTCAGGACTTTTGGCTGAGTTTTTTTGGTTTTGGTTTTGACTTATTACTTTTTGTTACAGTAAATAGATTTTAAATGGTATGTTTTTTTAAGACGAGGTTTATAAAAAGATTGTAGTAGACACTATATTGAGTTCAGCTATACTAGCCAAAATCACATGCAACTATTTTTCTTTGTGTACTGTCTCTCGTAAACAATTAGAATTTAAAAATTATAAACCGAAGCTACAGCCCAAAAGAACCCACCTTTAAATTAATGAAACTGATCACTTTACCATCAAAACCACCCTAGAAAACCACCCTGGTTTTGATTTGACATAGCATCTCAGTAGTCTACGTTGGGATGGCATCCTAGTAGCATCCTAATCAGTATAACAAATAAAGAATATTATTTGTGGACCCATATGTCAACCTCTAATTTCCTTCTCCCAACATCTTCCCCACTCTCTCTCTCTCCATCCTCTTCTGGCTGGGCTGTTGCCTCTCTCCCTCTCTGCAACCTCCATGAAACGAATTCCACCGAAGCAAGTCCAGCATCTGACCATTCAAGAAGCCAACAAGTAATACATATGGGCATGTTCTTTCTGGCTGCGGCTGATGGTTTTTGGCTGTGGCTGATGGCTTTTTGGCTGTTTACGACAGAGATTGCGGAAAGAGAGATACTCGCTTGAGATTTTTGATGATACAGATATTAGTTTTTTAACGTGTACTACAATTAACTTGTAGACTCTATCTTAAAAAAATACTCCGTTTAAAAGTTAGTTACTATAGCAAAAGTCAAAAGCGGCTTTTAGAAGCCGCAAAGAACAGACCCTATTCCATCACCAAAATAGATTTTTTTTTTGCAAGAAACGAAAGACGCATCAAGATGGTATTGGAGCCAGTAATTACCGCACATCGTGGAGGCTCCCCCTAGGAACCATGCAAGTCGATTGGCGTTGCACAAAAGCACAGGGTGCAGGAACAATGCCGCCGCCTTGGAGGTGGTTCTTCGCAAGATGGCTGCCATTTCTAGCTGAGTGAAAAACCAAATCAAAATTAATATGTTTACTTAAGCCCGCTCGGAGAATTTGCGCAAAACCAAGGCATGACAGCAATGGAAATCTTATCTTGTCAATCTAGATGGTGACCTTGCTGCAGGGAAGGCTCGCGGGCCTCCTCTGGTTGTGCTGCCGCCGCCGGTCTAGTCACCCCTATCCCGGCAACCCTCTCCTCCCCTCGGCCGATCACCTTCGCTTCCTAGAGCTCAGATCCACCTCCCATGACATCACCTCGTTCAAATCACCCCGCATCGCCTCCCCAGCATACTCGCCTACGTGCTACATGGTCCCTGTGCTGAGAGGGGAGATAGGGAGGGAGGAGCAAGAAAGATATGGGCAAGGTGCAAGGGGACGACCATGGTGTACTGATGCGGTGACTTGGGTGATGATGTGGTAAAATATGGTGACATGGATGCTAGCGTAGATGTCACATCAGCGGAAATTAGACACTCGGTGCTATGTCAGACAAAACCAATTTAGTTTGGGTCGAGGAATGTAAAGTGGATGGTTTCATTAGTTCGAGGTCCGGAATTAGTTCTAGAAGGGTTGAAAACTAAACCAATGTTATAGTTCAGGTTGGAAAGTTGACGGTTTCCTTTTCTATTTGAAAGGAAGTTACATGAAAACTAGGCCAAAAACAAAATTTGAGACTTTCTTATGGGTAAAGGATGGCAATCTTGGATCAACTCCCACATGTTCTAGCAAGCCTAAGAATAGTACGATTCAATTTCAAAACCCTTAGAGCAAAGAAACCACGAATTGTACCCTTATCAAGCAAAAACATGAGGAACTTCAAGAACTTGTTATAGAGAGTTCCTAGACGGATGGAATCTGATCTTCAAAGATATTTTTCCACCACTTGCACGCTTTTGGCACATAGCAAAATCAAAAAGAGAGGAAGAAAGCCAAAACACACACCAATCACAAGTAGCAACACCACAATAGGCAACATCTTGATGAACAAGGGTGGATCTATTGCTATTTGAAGAGGATGTTTGTGGCCACTATCTAGGAGGACAAGAGCCACAAGAGCAACACTACAAAGCACTCATACAAAGCCTCACATCTACTGCAAGACTACACACTCAAAGGCTCAAGGGATGAGAACACAAGCCTCTCCATCCCCTCCTTAGAGAGACAACCATCCCCTCCTCTCTCTACTGGACCCTAACCTGAAACCCTAGTGGAAACTATCAACTTAGCTGATAGGCAATCCCGCAAACTGAACACATAACGTGTTTTTCACTCACACCCCCTTATAAACGTTTTTCAAAGTACATTGACCTAAATCCATCTTCTCATGATCTGCTTATCATCCCCTTGATAAAATCCGCTCTCCATGCCTTTCCATGCGTCGTCGATTCGGCCCTCTGTAATACACGTGGCAAACAAAAGAGAGAAATTCATGCCGAGCCAGCCTAGAATAGAGGAGACGAGAGAAGAAAATTTGAACACGGCACAGTAAGGGATAGTAGGGCAAGACAGAGGCAAAATCCCATATGGTTACCCGGACCATAGCAACCAGCCAACTATCCCAATCACCAAAATATCAACCTGTAGTCCACAGCCACATTAAGGGGACAACAAAGCATTTGAGAAGGTGTACACTGTTGAATATTTAGTCAAATTTCGGCATATTTTAATCCAGAAATTCAGCATATAAAACATGACATACAAAAGCATGAGTGATTCAACAATGATGTATTCATATTTGCTTATGAACAAGCTAACAGCAACACCTATTATCAAATTCATAACATACAGAAACAAATACACCAGAGAAGTTTTCATGTTATACCCTCGGCGGGCTGTCGGTGACACGGGGCGCCGTTACCATCGATCGACATGATGGTCTATTCGATGTAGTCGATCGGCGTGATGCGGTAGATGTTCGCCGTGCGATCTCGCGACGATTCACCACCGGGAAGAAGATGGCGTTCTTCACAGTTGAGCGATCGCGCCAATGCGCTCCCAAAACTTGATTGCCCGTCTACGTGCGGTGCGAGCGGACGGAGTTTGGAGCCTACTGCTTGAACTCTTTACGTAAAGTTACGGACCGGAGATTACTTAGCACAGCTCAAAAGCGAGAACGAATCCTCTTTTTCATCCCGTATGGAGTGGAGAGTTTTGTAACAGCAAAAGCGAAGAGCGAATGCTTCTGACCATTAGTCACTAGTAGCGTAGCCATTACTCAAAGTAACGCAGCCATAATTCACTAGTAAGCGAACCGTTCTTGCGCGGTAGTCGGTCGCGTTACGATTTTCGAATAGATAAAGAAAAGCGCGCGCACGCGACACGCTGCGCTGCGCTGCGCCACGCGCACGCGCGCACCGCACCGCACGCGGCACGGCTCGGCTCGGCGGCGTGGCGGCGAGCGGCAGCGGCGCCGCGCGTGTTGGCTCTTTCAATTCCACAAGGGGTTACCACGTTCCACCTTTTAAAGTGGTGTAACTCCCATTCAACTCTCCATATGGGACTAAGCAGTTTTTCCATGTGGGCCTAGGAATTTCATTTGATTAATTGCTAAATTAAATGGACCAAGCCCAATTAATCCAACAATCCCCACCAAATTTCAAGGCACACGAGAAATGTTCGAGTTCTGTTTGTTGTTTGATATACCGGTGTTTTGATGGAGATTAAATTGAACATCCACCTAGGAAAGGAGTTACACTCATCCACAATGAACAATGGACTATGCCTTGAATTGTGATTTTGTGCGAACAAGCTTTACCAGTTCCTTTACTAGTACTAGGTTTGTCAAAAGCATCCCCTCTAGTTGGAGCGTATAAGTCATACTCCAAGCCTATTCATGAGTATCTAGAGATCACCCAAATCTCATAGGCGTGACCAGCAATCGAACTCATATAGGTGTGTTCCTTCTAAGATGTCTGTAGGCCGACATCTACTGCTCTAAATAAGCCACTCGAATCACATTGAGGTAAAAACCAACCTGCCATACGAGAATAGGAGAGAGCGCATCATTGAAGAAATGGACCACTAAAGGTCTCTCCTCGATCAACTAACACTTGTTTCACCATTCTACTTCACGGATCTCCGATCCGTAGAACAATTACCAACGTGGTATGACTCATGTGGGTCTCGGGCCCATCTCACTCGATGCACTATCTATCACATTACGTGATAGACCCTTTGTAAATTGGTCGGCAGATTTTTGGTATGCGGACATAGTCGATGCTATCACTCGGAGTTTTTCACTTTACGGCGGACTTCAACCGCCTTTTAACATGCCTAGATGACTTCATGTTGTCCTTAGAACTGTTCACCTTGATAATTCTGATCGATTATCACGGTTCATCGAGGATAGCGGTATCGGTTTTCAACCACGGCAAATCCATAAGAGTTCGCGAAGCCACTCGGCCTCAACGATTGCGGTGTCTAATCTTGTGAGTTACGCTTCCATGGTTGACCTCGTTAAGATGGTGCGCTTGCAAGACTTCGAAAAAGCACCACCTCAAGTGTGAACACATATCCACTCGTGGCTTTTATCTCATCGACATCGGAGATCGGTTTGAATCACTGTAGCCCTCGGTACCTTTGGGTACCCGGCATAGTGAATACCATAGCTCACGGTTGCTTTTAGATAGCGCATTACTCTCTCAAGAGCACGCCAATGATCATCTCGGTTTGAAACAAATCGGCAAGCTTGCTCACGACAAGCGAGATGTCGGTCTCGTAGCACTAGCTAAATACATCAATGAGCCAATGATCTAGGAGTATCTTAATTGATCTCTTGTTATTCTTGGTTTTCCTCAATAACACACTAGGATCATAAGGAGTAGAAGCGGGCTTGCAGTCACTATAACCAAAGCGACTCAAGACCTTCTCTACATAGTGAGATTGCACAAGTGTAACCCCACCATCACCTCCTCTCGGTAGCTTAATGTTAAGAATCACATCACCACTCCCAAATCTTTCATCTCAAAACTCTTGGGCAGAAAGTCCTTGACCTCCTCAACCACATTGAGGTTGGTCCCAAAAATCGATATGTCATCAACATACAAGCACAAGATCACTCCTTCTCCCCACCATAGCGATAGTATACACATCTATCGGCTTCATTCACAACAAAGCCGCGGATGTCAAAGTTCTGTCGAACTTCTCATGCCACTTAGGTGCTTGCTTTAGGCCATACAAAGACTTTAACAACTTGCACACCTTTCCTTCTTGACCTTCTACCACAAACCCGTCTGGTGATCCATATAAATCTCCTCCTCCAACTCTCCATTTAGGAAAGCTGTCTTAACGTCCATTTGATGAGCAGGTAGACCATGAGAGGCGCCAGGGCAAGTAGTACTCGAATTGTGGTCAATCGGACAACAGGTGAATAAGTATCAAAGAAGTCCTCGCCTTCTTTACGGGTATAACCCTTGGCCACAAGCCTTGCCTTATACTTTTCAATTGTACCATCGGGCCTAAGCTTTTCTTGAAAATCCATTTACATCCTCTGAGTTTACACCCATGGGGACGGTCAACGACCTCCCAAGTTCCATTAGACATAATAGAGTCCATCTCACTCCGTCTTGCTTCCTTCCAATAGTCGTGTCGGAGAAGAATATGCCTCTTCCATGGTTCTTGGAGTGTCATCCACGAGGTATACAATGAAATCATCACCAAAGGACTTTGCAATCCTCTGTCTCTTACTCTTTTGAGTAATCTCATTGTTATCCTCCTCAGGATTTTCCATAAGTGTTTCTTGACATGTTCTATCGGCACAAAAGAATCAAGAAATTATAGGTTCTTGACTAGATGAGCTAGGTACATCACATTTCATAGGAAATTCATTCTCAAAAAATGTGGCGTCTCTGGACTCTATAATTGTACCAACACGCATGTCAGTACTCGGTTTTATAATTAAGAACCTATAACCCACGCTGTGCATAGCATAACCAAGAAATACACAATCTACGGTTTTGGTCCAAGTTTGCGCTTCTTGACAATTGTACGTTAACTTTGGCCAAACATCCCCAGTCAAGTATGAGAGAGACAATTTCTTCTTTTCCCATTCCTCGAATGGTGTTACTTCTTTATTCTTTGTAGGAACTCTATTCGGGACATGACACGCGGTCAATATAGCCTCACCCCACCATTCCTTAGAAAGTCCCGATGTCTAACATAGCGTTAACTAAATCAGTTAGAGTGCGGTTCTTTCTTTCGGCAACCCGTTTGATTCGGGAGAATAGGGGCGTCCTCTCATGAATAATTCCATGTTCCTCGCGAGAATAAAATAAACTCATTCGAAAAATACTCTCCCCACGATCGGACCTTACCGCTTGATTTTTCTCTCAAGTTGGTTTTCTACCTCGACTTTATAGATCTTAAAGTAATTTAACGCTTCATCTTTTGTTTTCAATAAGTACACATAGCAAAATCTAGTGCAATCATCTATAAGCGTCATGAAATATTTCTTCCCACCTTTAGTCAACACGCCATTCATCTCACACAAATCGGAATGAATGAGTTCTATGATGCCAAATTCCTCGCCTCTTTATTTGCCTTGTGAGGCTTGCAAGGTTGTTTCGATTGAACACACGCATGGCACTTAGAACCTTTGACCAAAGTGAATTTGGGATTAAACTCATATTAGCTAAGCGCGTCATACACCCAAAATTAACATGACAAAGTCGTGAATGCCAAACATTAGATTCATCATCATCGTTGCACACATGGTTCACAAATTTATTATAGAAATCCATCAAAGAAAAAGCGGAACAAGCCTCCGCTCTCATAGCCTTTACCAACAAATGTTCCATACTTAGACACGACACATTTATTGGACTCAAATGCAAGCCTAAAACCATCTCTACACAATAGAGATCCATTGGCGAGATTCTTCTTTATGGAGGAACATGCTGCACATTCTTGGTACGGTCTTTCCGAAGTAAACTTGGATCGACCGTACCAACACCATGAACAGCTGCATGCGATCCGTTTCCCATCAACAAGGAGGAACCTCGGCGGACTGATAAGATGAAAACAAGAAATATCAGCACACACATGAATATTAGCACGATGTCAACCCACCACTCGGGTGATTGACAAGCGAGAAGAAGCGTAGGTAAATAATTACCGTACCCCGATGTTCCTCGAGCATCACTAATAACCATGTTGGCAGACTTCTTTTGCTTATCCTTGTGGTCTGGACAATCCTTAGCCCAATGGCCAGAATCACCGCATACAAAGCAGCCGCCCTTTCCTTTGCTTTTCTTCTTAAACTCAGTAGTAGCCTTGGGCTTGCCAATAGGCTTATTTTCTTCTTATTGTGGAAAGCTTTGAGGTTCTTTTACGCACCAAATTGGCACTAGAACCTCCTCGTGATAACTTTCTTGCCACGAGTATCTTTTGCCCTCGCCTTCTCTTCAACACCAAGAGAGCCAATGAGATCAGTAACACTGAACTCCTGCCTCTTGTGTTTTAGAGAGGTAGCAAAATCCGACCAAGAAGGTGGTAACTTGGCGATAATACCGCCAGCCACAAACTTGTCCGTAACTTCGCACTTATTGTTCTCAAGCTCCTTTGCGGCGCTTGAATCTCATGAGCTTGTTCTACTCTGAGCGGTCATCGACCATCTTGTAGTCATAGAACGCTCCATGACATCTGACTCACTTTGCTAGCATCGAAACTCGAACTTGGCCTCAAGTGCATTCCACATCTCTTTGCGTAGGCAAATGCATATACACATCCACAATGTTATCTGCGGTATGTTAATAAGTGCACCTCGAAACAAATTATCCGCTACATTGAACTTACGTTCGTCCTCGGCGGATAGAGGCTCGGCGGGCTTGCCTTGTGCAACATGAAAACATTCCATGGCGATAAACCACGGATCACACGTGCCGCCATCTCTTAAAATTTGAACCATCAAGCGGAGGTGCGGCTTAAGCGACGCAGCAAAGCCAACTACGAAAAGACCTATCAAGTTTTTGGATTGTTGAATATTTAGTCAATTTTAAACATATTTTAATCCGAAATTCAGCATATAAAACATGACATACAAAAGCATGAGTGATTCAACAATGATGTATTCATATTTGCTTATGAACAAGCTAACGACAACACCTATTATCAAATTCATAACATACGAAACAAATACACGAGAGAAGTTTTCATGTTATACCCTCGGCGGGGCGATGTCGGTGACACGGGCGCCGTTACCATCGATCGACATGATGGTCTATTCGATGTAGTCGATCGGCGTGATGCGGTAGATGTTCGCGTGCGATCTCGCGACAGTTCACCACCGGGAAGAAGATGGCGTTCTTCCGCAGTTGAGCGATCGCGCCAATGCGCTCCCAAAACTTGATTGCCCGTCTACGTGCAGTGCGCGAGCGGACGGAGTTTGAGGCCTACTCACGAGAACTCTTTACGTAAAGTTACGGACCGAGATTGCTTAGCACAGCTCAAAGCAGAACGAGAATCCTCTTTTTCATCCGTATGGAGTGGAGAGAGTTTTGTAACAGCAAAAGCGAAGAGCGAGTAATCGCAGCCATTAGTCACTAGTAGCGTAGCCATTACTCAAAGTAACCGCAGCCATAATTCACTAGTAACTGAACCGTTCGCGCGGTAGTCGATGCGTTACGATTTTCGAATAGATAAAGAAAACGCGCGCGCGCGCGACACGCTGCGCTGCGCGCTGCGCCTGCGCCTGCACGCTACGCACGCACCGCACCGCCGCGGCGCGCGGGCTCGGCGTGGCGTGGCGTGGCGTGTGGCGGCGAGCGGCGGCGGCGCGGCGCGCGCGTGTTGGCTCTTTCCAATTCCACAAGGGGTTACCACGTTCCACCTTTTAAAGTGGTGTAACTCCCATTCAACTCTCCATATGGGACTAAACAGTTTTTCCATGTGGGCCTAGGAATTTCATTTGATTAATTGCTAAATTAAATGGACCAAGCCCAATTAATCCAACATACACGACTCATCTAGAGAGCACGGCCGCAAGCAAAAAGGGGCGCACGTAGCCAGCCGAAGAGAAGCAAGAAGAAATACTGAGCACAGCAGTAAGACCTACACTCTTCTCTTCCTTCCCCAATCCAAAACCCCATCACACAACTAAGCATCACCAGCTACCACAGGGTCAGCTCCAAGACAAATTGATGGGAACAAGGAGGGAAGCTGTAGGAGGTCATCCAGCCATAGGAGGAGGTCACAGCCAGTCGGCACATCACCGACCAAGGAAGTGACCGCCAAGCGCAAGCTATCATTTTTCCCAAAGCAAGTTGACAATCAATAAATAAGGTAGCCTTGTCCCATTTCTGATTCTTACCATTGATTCATAAGAGCCACAACTTGTGAACTAGATCAGCGAGACAACACATTCAACCATAGCCATAGCATTTCAGAGCTATAGAGGGAGGGGTAGGAGTATAGAAGGGAGTGTTCAGCCATGCAAGGCGAACGAAGGGGAGGGAGCCGAAGCCGGGGGCGCTGGAGGGTGGAAGCCGGCTGGCGAGCAACCGGTAGTGGTGGCCGAGCTGGAGGCACAGTAGGCAGAAGGGGGCAGAGAGAGAGATAGGAGTATGGAGGGGAGTAGAGGGGAGGAAGGTTTACCGTAGGCGAGTATCAGTGGCGGCTATGGCCAGAGGCGCTGTGGAGGCGGCGCTAGGGAGTCCTCGGTCAGCCTAGGTCGGCGCCGAGGAGGCCCAAGACGACGACGCATGGAGGCCGAGCCGAGGATTGGCGCTGGCGGTCAAGGAACCGGAGAGTAGTGGAGGGATGTGGCGTAGGGAGGCCGAAGGCCAAGGCAGCGCATGGCGCCGAGGACCGGCGGCGCAAGGAGCTGGACCACATTAATCCAAATATGCAACCTCTATGCACCAATCCCAAAGCATTTGAACCAATTCCCAACTCAAACACCAACTTTTGCCCTGTTGGAACCTGAAGGCCGATCTAACCGCATTGCCTATGCCGGTCAAACACCACAGATCATACCACCAACCATAGGCCGATTTGACCGCACTCAATTTTCCCAAATTTCACTTAAGTCATTCCTCAGTAATAGGATACTAGTCTGATTGCATGTCCAATATCAGTCCTACCGCTAGCCAGTCCGACCTCATATCAATGCCAGTCGTACTGCGGCCCACATTTGCCCAAAACACTCTAGAAAATTGCAACTGCCAACTACAAACTGGTCATACCACCACGAGCCGGTCTAAATTTTGCCTTTACCCTCAACTCTTGACCATATGCACCAACCGGTCGGACTGCCCCAGCAAAACGGTCACACTGTCCTAACACTGGAACTTTAATTGTTGTTTTCCTATAACTAATTAGATTGAACATCACATCACAGCACCCACAAACTGGCTCATAGGTGTTTACTTATCTATTAATTGCTGTTTGGGACTAATTGGCTTCTCATCCAACAGAGATAGAAAGGGTTAAACCAATGTTCCGATCTTCCTTTTCTTTTTGGTCTGATGCGATGCTTTATGAACAAGCAGTGATTCACAACTATTAATGTACATTTCAGTTTCCATACAAAAGTCCTCTTGAAATCATACTTCTGATTTATATAACAATTTTTTCTGTTCATATTACGGTCCAAATTTTCATTTTTCTGATTTTTAGACAAAATTTTCTGATATTTTATTGCGCTGGTTATTTGCAGGCTGACAAGGCTAGGGAGAGAGTATTTGAGGAAAGGCTTCCAACACAGGCAGTCTAATTGAGTTGATTATGTTTGATTCCATCTTCAAAATTTTCCTGCACCACACGTAATTTTTTGAGAGGTGCTCATGTTACAGGGATTTGTAACCGAACGGCATAGGTGCAAGGATGTAGTATCTTTAGCTGGAAAAACTGTCCTCTCAAGTTCGGGAATGACTGAATATTCAGATGTTATAATTAGTTTTTTTTCCTTTCCGTTTGAGAAAGAGAGAATAGACGATCTGACTCTTGCGCTCCGCTCCAACCAGATTGATCGCAGTCAGTACATGTGTACGCTATTGCATCGGGCGCAACTATGGTACTGAGAATGGTCCGGGCGGCACAGCCGAAGAGGCGGGCTAGACCCTCATAGACCATATGTCAAACTCTTACGCGAAGGCTTGAAGGGTTAAACCAATGTTCCGATCTTCGTTTTCTTTTTGGGTCTGATGCGATGCTTTATGAACAAGGGGCCACCAGGGGGGGGGGGGGTTAACATCCTGCTGCATGCATAAAAATGTTGAATCTTAGACACATCTATCATGTGATCTTCGAAATTCTGAAAATAGTTCCTAGAACACGAAAATTTCAAATCTAGCATCCTCTCTGACCGTACAACGCTAGTGGTGCGGTCGGAGACCGCGCCACTCACTATGGCGGCGACACGTAGCTAGTGGTGCGGTCGGGGACCGTACCACCTGACCGTACCACTCACTGTGGTGGCGACACGTAGCGGTGCGGTCGGGGACCGCACCACTCACTGTGGCGACGACACGTGGCAAGTGGTGATGTCGCCACCTCAGAGTTGTGTGGTCGGAGAGGAGGCTAGATTTGAAATTTTTGTGTTCTAGAAGTTATTTTTAGAATTTTGAAGATCACACATGCTAAATGTGTCTTCGTTCGAAAATGTTCCGCATGGCGTGGCACGTGGGGGCCACCATGCATGTGGGGGACCAAATGTTATAGGGTGACGTTATGTTTTCGGGCCTACAACCTTAGACAGAGGGTACTTTGTGATGTGTCCTACGTGTAAGATGTACCGGTCTCACTTAGAATAGTGACCAGTTCGAGGAACCTAAGTGGTTTTAGATACATTAGATCAGTAGCTGGTCTAATGTCCTCGTCACTTACTCTACATGGATGACATTGTTCCAACCAGAGTTTTTTTTTTCTACTGGCGGGTTTTCGTGGAAAAGCGAATTTACTGGTCACCACGGTAAAAATATAAATCAGCCAAAATCTTTTGGATTTTGCAAATTTTGACTATAGTACACAGCCATATACCTAACAATAAGTGCCTGCAGCACCTTAACGTGCTTTGGGCTGGGGCGGTCTTGTGTCTTAGACTAGTATTAGATCCTAGTGATCAAGTGATCCGACCATAAGGCAGGTTCTGTGACGGTCAGTGCTCAAGTGATATGGCCATATGGCACCCAAAGAAACATGCTGTTAGCCTTCTCTTTCTTATTCTTCTTCTCTATGGTCTTAGTCTCTCTTATCGGTATAGAATCCGGTCATAAGGTTGACTATATGCTCTAAAAGTAATCATAAAAATAATTATATCATTTCTATGTTTATAATCTTTTGAATAAATGTTATTATGTTTCTAGAATGAAGTATCATTTATAAAGGTTAGTATGTATGTAACATGTTGGTAAAACTCTTTATTTATTGTATAATATCATTTTAAAAGATCTTTGGTCGAATGTCACTGATCAGGACACTAATAACTTATAGACTAGCACATGTATTATTTGATGATCACATTTCAACGGTCATAGATATGAGGATATCAAATCAATAATATTGACACATGTTAGAGAACATGGTGTTTGCCCCTCCTACATAACAGGAGAGATATTTCTGAGCCCTTCGATATGGTCGGATAAAGAAAGTACATGGCTATGCCACAGGTGGTCGAAAAGTCGACCACATGAAGTTATCTATCATTAGATCAGGAAAAAAATTGAACAGGCTATAGATGACATGTCTTTCATCTGGAGTTCGATCAGGTATTGAGAGGCAAAAGGAGAATACACAAAAAGATTGTTAAGTTTGACAAGATACACACTAGTCATATGGGTATACTGATTGGTCATAAGCTGGTTGAATATATCATAGACTGGTCTGCAAATTGGTTGTATAGGGATACAAACTAATTGTATCAGATACAATCTGATCATAAGGAGTTATGAACTGATCATGAGTAATTAGAACTTGGTTGCAGATTATATTTTATAAGGTTTGTACATATTGATCTTTGTGTATATTTGGGGTCAATATGTCATATTAGAGATCGCTACTGACCAGTGATTGGAAAGGTGTTCTCGAGTCACAACCAAGTATACATGAATCTACAGGGTTATACACTTAATGGGTTGGAACAGTAAGGATTCGATCAAAAGCTTTCTAAGTGGGATACGATTTGTATTTGTGTTGGATAAGGATCCGGTCAAATGCTCTATAAAAAGGGGAGCATGGGGCTATGGGTTCGTGATAGACAATACACACCTACCAAAATCCTAGCCATCTCCTTCTGAAGGCCTTGCTGTGTGTGCTGGTGCTAGCACACCTACGCACAACATTCCATCCTCGAACTTGTGGACTTCGGTAGAGGTGCTGCTATGACTGCAGTGCTAATCTAGATGATCTAAGGAGAATACACAATCAGCTCGTATAGATCTACTACCCATGAGGATGATCACCTTCTATGGATGCTAATCGGGACGTTGGACAATCATCTACTTTCACTACACCGATGTGCACTACGTTAAAATGGGCTGCTTTAACTCTTCTTCCGTTGCACTGTACATCTAGTTGTAAAAATTTATGATCTCTTACTTACATAGTTTCCTGATTTACATGGTAGAAAAATTATTTTGCACTAGTGTAGCCTGCCTGTAACCCAACAAATGCAGGTTTTGTGAAAGTCAGTGATCAAGTATCACCCTCTTTTGGTACTTCATTGCAACGCACGGGTACTTTACTAGCTAACTCTTCTTCTTTCCTCACTACATGGTACTAATGACTCCAGCGTCACCTGCACTACACAATGGAGTGTGTACAAGTGATGGAATGGATGGTGGAGTGGTGGAATGAGAGGATGATATGAAATGGAGTGTAGGGGGGTATCTACAGTGTTGAGGGGGTGATTAGCCGATTATGATATGGATCGACTAACGGGCTTCGTGGAAACATGGCGTAGTGGCGCAAAAGGAGGCTTGACCAAGCAACTGGGCGATAAATGTGGTGATTGGCCAACACAACGTGGTCGGCCGCTTGGCCTTCCATGTGTGCTTTCAATGCACATTTGACGTAGATGTCTCCCCTTGCTTGGTCTTCAGTTGATGTGGACGATCATGATCCCTTGGCGTTGGCACAAAGAAATCTTTAATGTTTCGGTTGGAACACCATGTCAAGCTTGAACTTGGTCTCCACTGTGGAATCCAATGCAGGCTGACTGAGCCACTTGTGTGTTGGACGACTAGGGTGTGGTCAGCCAAACCATGGCTTGAACCAACTTGGAGAACCCTGTAGCTTGGCTTGATGGTGGTGTTGGCCGACTAAGGTTGTAATCAGGCGACCACCAAGTTATACATGTTGGTCTTGGGGTGTAGGAGGTGTGTTGGCTGACTAAGGTTGTAATTGGGCGACCACCTGGTTGCCCTAGCTAGACTTTGACAATTGACTGTCTTTTTGTGTATTTTTGCTCACATACATGTATGGTTAGTTGATGCACAACAAATGGTGGAATTATGAGTATAAAGCAATAGACTTGTGTTAAAATATTGTTATACCTTGTCTTTTTTAGGAGATTTTGAAGGTGAAAATGTGCATTTATTGTGCGTCAATAAACACCTACACTTGAGGATAAAATGGTAACTTCACCATCATTGTATTTTATTAAAACAGTAGAACTTGGGGTCATTTAGTGCATTAAAATTTGAAAACAACTGAATTTGTTTTGTGTAATAAAAAAAGGCTTGGTTAAATATGGTCTTGCCACCTCAGGGGACACCTAGCCCTTTGGGCATTATGGTCTTTGCACAATTTATGGTATGGATGGTAATTTCTCCAAACTAGTCAGGAAAATGATTTTCTTTCCTATTGGTTATTCTTTGAAATTATGGGAGCTTGACACCTATGTGTATGACTAAGCATTTTGGACATTTCACCATTGATGGCATGAATTGTAATTTTAGGTGAAAATGGTAGGTATACCTTAGGGTTGAAGTGATGTTCATGGTGACCATTTGTACTTCTAGTAACTATTTGTATTTTTATCATGGGCATGCTTCACTATTAAGTTTCAGCTTATATGTAATTTTTGAAAATGTTGGGTCTTTTTGCATAATGTGGCCTAATTGAATTATTTTGGAAAAATTACTTTGCTGAAATTTATTTCTACCTTCCAATTAAATATTTTGGTTATTTTTTGAATTGCTCTTTCTACAGCAATTGGGGCAAGTGTGTCGACGCAGTTATAGTAGTCTGCATGAATTCAAATAAAAGCTAGTTTTCTAATCTAGTATTTATAATTTTCTAAGACAAAGCATGTGTTTGACCATCTATAGTAAAATTGTGTGCTCACATAGTACACAGACATTTTTTTTTGAAAACTATTTTCAAAACATAGTTCATGTGAAAAAGGGCTCATGCTATGCAATTGTAATGCATTTGATGCCTAGAGGAAAAAAACTATTCTCTAAAGAATTCATGGTCTTTCGGAAAATATTATTCATCAATTAGTCAAACGAATGCTCAAGTAACCGCACGATAGACGACTAACGAAAGACTATAACATAATGCAGAAAAATCTATTGACTTAGTATAATATGATTTTCGTCAGTATAGTGGCTCGATCAACACCGCTCCCTAGCCATTGTGACCTAACCAGTAGCATGGCTAAACCTAGGTGAAAATTTTTTTGCGGCCAGCAATATGGCTAAACCTAGTCGAAAATCACGGTTGGGGCAGTAAATGCGTAGTGTCTACTACGAAAGTAGAAGAGCACGAAGGTAGCACGCAACAAGTTCCGGGTGGTGTGCTATTTGTGGCTAGGAAATGTACCAGAACTCCTCAATAATGCAAATGGTATGTAATGTGTAAATTATACAATGAAATAGTTATCCTACTTAATTAATCAATGCTTCGCCAGCAGAAAAGGCCAAAAGAAGTATGATCTTTTAGATGCGCAAAAAGAGCGAGTTCATATTATCTTTACTACTTTAAAAGAAGGAGTTGGTGGTTGATGAGTCCTCTCCCATATCTCTTCTTAATCATTAGATCTGAACAATTAAATCTTGACCGTAAATCCCTCCAACCCTACAACCCGCGCTGACTCCTAACAGACTCCCTAACCGAACCGTGCGCGGCCTGATTTCTTTCAGCTTTCCCCGTCTCAATCGCTCCTCCCGCACGCCTTTCTCCATCTCCATCTCGCTCCTCCCGCCGCCCTCGCCTCCTCCCCTCCCTCCGCTCTCACCACCTCCGCCCCTCCGCGCCGCCGCATCCTCCTCCCCGAACCGCCTCCTCCCTAGCCCGCGCCGCCGCCTCCTCCCCTACTCCCCAACCCCGCGCGCGCCTCCCCTCCGTCCCCGCACCGCCACCTCCTACTCCCCACCCCTCTCCTCCTCCGCCGTCGCATCCTCCCCTCCTTCCCACCCCGCGCGCCGCCTCCTCCCCTCCCTCCCACCCCTCCGCTCCGTCGCCGCCTCCTCCCCCCACCCCGCGTCGCCGCCGCCTCCCTCCCCCCACCCCGCATCGCCGCCGCCTCCTCCCCCCACCCCACCCCACGCCGCCCTCCTCCTCCTCCTCCCCACCCCTCCGCCTTCTCCTCCTTCTCCAGAGGACTCGCCCACATCCCGCAGGAGGACCTCGTGGCGCACCACGTGGTCGACGTGCTCCGCTCGGTCTCCACGGACACGGGGGCGGCCCGCTCGTTGTGCGGAAGGTGAACTGTGCTGCGCCGAAGGCCGGAGTAACGTCATCGTCGAGTACCCCGGCACCATCCCCGGCCGCGTCGTCTCCTTCATCGGCATGCACATGGACGTCATCCCGGCCAACCCTAACGAATGGGTGGGTCGCTACCAGATTTTTCTTTGATGTTGTGAAAATCACTTTTCATGTTGACGGTTCTTGGGTGAAGAAATTTGAGGGTTTGCTTGATTTGGTGGTGTTTCACTCGGTAAAATTGGCACTTTATTTTGTCCGGTTATCATCCGTTCTACCTTTATTGATTGTGTGATATTTTCTTATTTCGTTGATGGTTGCCAAAATTGCATTCTTCTCCGATTTATTGGTGATTCCTGGTGTGTTTTACCGTGGAAAAGATCCATAATTGTGTGATCTGATGGTTCGTCCGTAGTAATGGTCACTTTGTAGTATCGTGGTTGTGCGTAAGGTGTCAATGGCAATGTTATGATTAAGTGCTGTTCCTTTAAAACAACGTTTTGTGTTTGTGCTCCATATGTAGAAATCTTCTCTTTGAAGTGCCCGATGATGAGCTACCCACTGTCTGAGATGTAGGTAGCTCCAAGTCCTGTTTTTGTGGAGAACCTACTTGGGGTCCTATATTGTCATGAATTGTATGGGCTCTTACTGAGGTTTAGAAAGCAACTACATGTTATGAGTTTGGGGGAAAATTTCATGCTTTTATGTAAAACTTGATGTTACAAACTAAAAAATACTCATTAACACAACAGCATGGGTTGGCATAGTGTGTCATCTGGGGATATTTTATTTGGTAACTTAGCAATGGAATGTGACCTGTGATGTCTTGCCCAACGTGTGAGATGTTGGTAGCTCCAATTCCTGTTCTTCAGGAGAACCTACTTGTGGATCCTACATTGTAATGAGATTGATGGGCATTTACCGAGGTTTTGATCTTTTTGTTAGCAACTTAGCATGTATTTTGTTACAAAGCTTTTTTATGAATTGAATGTTATTCTTTCAACTCAATATAGTGAGTTTATGTTCCATCTGAAGAAAATTTACTCCTATGATGAGTTGCCACTGTGCAAGATGTAGGTAGCTCCAAGTCCCTGTTTCTCATTTATTATTTTATTATCTGTTTGCGATTGCAACATTTTCTAAGATTTAGCAGTCGAATGAAATGACATTTTTTGTGCATTTTTGCAAGTGATGATACTGTCTGCAAAATGGATGTCCTGTGGACTCAAGTCCCTGTTTCAGGGAGAACCTACTTGACAAAGCAGTGCATAATATGACATTAACAGATAAATCTGATGCATTACAGATATTTCATATTCATTTAGTTTTTGTCACATGAAGGCCTTGTTGGGCTGTCCATGTGATGTTTTGGCAAAGAAACATGTCATAATATTCCTGGTATGTTGATTGAAAATTGCATATTGTCTCGGTTTCATAATGGGTTGTCAAGTGTTTTGGTAAGATATAGTGCTTCTGTGTTGTATCTACTGTAAAATTTTCTCCTTTCCTCAATTTTGTGCTGTTTATTTTTGCTCGTGCTCTTTCTGTTGCATAAGTACTTGATTTCTAACCAATTGTACCTCAAATTTTACTCTTGGTTCTAATCGGTGAACTGAGTGCCTCTACTTTTGCAGGACTTCGATCCCTTCTCACTAACCTTTGACAGCAATGACAAGGACAAGCTTCGGGGGCGTGGGACGACCCACTGCCTCGGTCATGTCGCGCTGGTTGCTTAGCTGATGCGGCGTCTTGGTGAGGTGAAGCCGGCACTGAAGCATTCCGTCATTGCTGTGTTTATTGCCAATGAGGAGAACTCATCGATCTCTAGCGTTGGTGTTGATGGCCTTGTTAAGGACGGTTTGCTTGACAAACTCAAGATTGGACCCTTGTGAGTATTGAATTTTTTGATGGAATGAATAACTAAGGTGTTGTTCGTGGGGAATATGTGCTGATTTGCTTGTTGTATTGTGAAGGTTTTGGATAGATACAACTGATAAACAGCCGTGCATTGGCACCGGTGGGATGATTCCATGGCATCTAAAGGCAACAGGGAAGTTGTTCCACAGTGGCCTCGCACATAAGGTAATTGTTTCGTTCTTTTTGGTGGAGATGAGCATTCTATAGCTTTAGTGATATGTAATGTTTTGTTTTTTGAACCGGGGAACCCATTTTGAATTAAGCAACGAAAACGAGAGTTTTGAGAGGGGAATGATATGCAATGGTTAGTTGACAATATGTAAAGCATATGAATTTGATTATTTATTTGTAAATAATTCATAACCTATGATCTGTTAAAGTGTCATTGCTAAAATAAGCTTGCATTCATGTTACTATAAAGCAAGTGAATTGCTGGAAAGTAGTCATTACTTGCCTCTATATTTGTTGCAAGTACTTCTATCAGTTATATGTATATTCATATGTGAATATACTTCTGCATAGTGCAAGGTCATACAGATAACATTTTTTAACGATCCATCATGTCTTGTGAAAATCTTGCATGGAATATGCTAGCCCCATATATGATCTCTTTATTGCGGTGTATGCCAATAAATATTCTCTGTTGGCATATTAGGTTGGCGTCCATCGAAATTTGGTTCATTCATCCCCAAATATTAAGAAAGAGGTTCTTAATGCCGGGGCCCTGCTACTTGTAATTGGGTTATTAAGGTATGATTGTCATATGCAGTTTACAAGTATAGTGTTAAAGTGTATTAGTAGAGAATCAAATGCATATAGCTTATTGTATGTATTTGTTGAATTATGCTCAAATACTACGATAACTCAAATTCTATATATTTTTAGTTCGCATGAGAACTTTTGATATTTTGAATTACAAGAATAACAATTGCATGCTTTATTGAACATGTCTTACGCTTAATTATTGTTAAGGCACCATTGTACATGTGCTTCTGAACGCTTATTAACTTTGCTGCTTTAAACTGGGAAGAATATGCTGAATTGCTGATTATGATCTTATGATTATTTCAAGTGTAAGCTTGGACATAGCAAATTATCTTCTAATCCAAATTCATACCCTTTGTATTCTATAACATCATCCCATTCAAATGAGAAGGCCTTTTATTATCATTTCAATCTCATAAAAGTGTACGAGTATTTGATATTGCCCTGAGTCTGCTCTCCAGCCCATTTCAAGAATCTCTGCTTGATCTGTGAAGTACTACTCTTCTTTTGCAGTTCCTGCTGTACGGTAAGCCAAAGGGAGGCTGCTTTGTTACTAGGGTAGTTTGCTTCCGCCGACTCTGATTGCAAGGTGTTTGACGATGCTTCATTCATTGCTAGCTCCTTGTTTTAACTCTTTTGTGATGAGTGATGGATGGGAGGACCAAGAAACAAAATCAAAGTACTTTTCCCCTAATATAATACTTTTGTGCGAGAAATATCATCGATCTACTATGTGTTACACTTAATAAAATATTTTATTGCGCACGATAGAGAATTGAAAATGTAGAATTCAAGGAATGGTGAATCAAAAAAATGCAGAATAGTTTTTTTTCAGCCATTCTTTTCTAAACATTCTATGCATATATGTGTGTTTTCAGGTGCATATTGTACAAAGGGGTGCAGTCCAACCACTAATTGAAATGCTACAGTCAGCTGATGTCCAACTCCGGGAAATGTCTGCTTTTGCCCTTGGGAGGCTTGCCTTGGTTAAAATTTTCATTCTATTCTCTTGTGTACTCAACAATGCTAATCTGATTGTTGATGTTTCTCATCTGGTTTTACTATATGTATTTTGTCAATTTGATGATTCCCTTGTTTTCTGTGTCAATAGCAACTTTATGTTAGGGTTGCAAAGATGAACAGGTTTAGTGATGTAGATGAAAATAATTATTGTAGCTTATATCTTCTCTCTAGGATTTGGTCCAATATTTAGGACTTCTTGTACCACCTTCATCAGTGGTAAATGCGGCCAATGTTACAGCTTCAAAAATGGCAATGTTTAAGGCCAATCGTATGGTCAGTTAGCAACCCCACTTGATTGATCAAAGTGACTCTCCAACGAAAGCTGGTACACTACCTTTTCATATTCTACTTGGTGGTTGTTATAATTCAAAAAGATTTACTGAGATTATTACTTAGCGAGAAACTTCGCATAAGCAGTTAGTCTTGTCAATAATACATGCATGGTTACTCGGCACTTTGAGTTTTGACAAAAAAGTTTTATTTATAAATACTTATAATTATCCTGTTAAGCATATATTTGTTCCGCAGTAACCTTATTAACTATTTAATCTCCTTAATTTTACTGCCTCATTATTTGTTTTTGTGATAGTTATTAGAGGGTACTTTTGTTATACTTCTGTCTAAAATATTGTTACATTGGTTTGTTTAATTTGATGTTAATTGATTGAGAATATACACTAGATGTTTCGTAGCAACGCACGGGTATTTGACTAGTACAAGACTATGTTACAGTGGGGACTGTAATCTATCAAGAACAATCACCATGACTATAATGCTAATACACTCATACAACATTCAATCACTGAATACGTGGAGCAGCTATCGCCCAGTCAGCTTGACCATCCATGCACCACCCAAGTACAGACCAAGCAGTGGAGCCGCCAAAAGCATCTGAGTCAGTGGATCCGTCGAGGGTGTAAGCACAGCAGCAGCAACCACCGCGCCAACAACAACATATCTCCAGATCGAAAGCATTTGATCACTAGAAACCAATCCGACTTGTCCCAGCAGTAGCTGGATAACAGGGACCTGGAAGAGAGTAGCATGTTAATCGTAAATATTCAAGAGATGTTTCTTCTTAATGAGATGTGACGGCCGCCATTCTATTCCTCAGTATCTTTGGGTAGTAAAATAAGATTTCCAGTGCAGTTATCTGATAATTCAAATCACTAGCATCAAGAGCACTTCCCGTATAAATCATTTTATGATTAAATTAGCACCAAATGGAAGTGAAAGCAATCATCATTGTTGGAACCGGGTTTACTCCCCGGACCACAGGTCTAAATGAACTGAACACAGCTAAGCCCACGAAGACGGAGCAACAACCTTATAAGTGGTATTGGGCTTTCTCCCCCCAAAAGACTAGTCCAATGGGTGGGGGCTCCCTCACACTTATAAGTTATGTTTTCTCCTCTCCCACAACCAATGTGGGATTATTCCTAACAATCTCCCCCTCACACATTGGTTGGATACTTCTGCAACCCTGAGGTGCAAGGAGATGTTAGACACCTGGGCTCTGATACCAAATGTTGGAACCAGGTTTACTCCCCGGACCACAGGTCTAAATGAGCTGAACACAGCTAAGCCCACGGAGACGGAGCAACAACCTTATAAGTGGTATTGGGCTTTCTCCCCCCAAAAGACTAGTCCAATGGGTGGAGGCTCCCTCACACTTATAAGTTGTGTTTTCTCCTCTCCCACAACCAATGTGGGATTATTCCTAACAATCATAGCCACAGTTGGATAATCAAACAATGATTTATTCAGGCATACAGCTGCCAACTGCAAATTTGCAATCAGCTACCGAGTGGAACATACATGATTAGCAATGTTCTGTAACTTTATCCTTCAAATTTACTTGCTTAGTTGCTTCTTCAATGGTCAGCATGAACATTCATTTAACGATATATATTATACTGTAATGGATGTTCAAGAATTAGACTCAATAGAGAACATTTTTGCCAAAGGCATAGCTCTGATAATTCAAAGTATGGACTTATTCTGACCTATTTGTGATATAGAATTCACTGTGTCCGCATAAATATCACAGATAATTTTACAGTCCTGCCACCCATTTGTCTACGTAAATGTCACAGATCATTTTATGATCCAATGCTTACTTTCGTTTCAATTATATAAAGGGAGGGCCACTGAAAGGGCCATTAGTTTACCTGAAAAGACAACCCTGTGCTGAACAAAAGCACAAGTATGAACTCAAAGTACTGGTCTATCGACCATAATGATTCCACTGCCCCTTCTGCATAATTCACAAAGAAGTTTAATGCTGCAGGTGCAAGAACCATGTAGGAGAAGAAAATGCCGAGGTAGAATAGAACGGAAGAACCCAAAACAATGGGCCCTAGGAATTTCCGCTCATCCCTTGTTAAACCTGGAAGAACAAATGCTATTATCTCGTACAAAATGACAGGACTTCCAAGTAGAAGGCCACAATAACCAGAGACCTGAATAGCATTGAAAATAATGAAATAAGCAACAGTTAAATGCTTAATGAAGTGAAAATAAAGTATCGTCATGAAAAAAAGAGCAATATAAAGTATAACTGAAATGTACAGCGTGGAAAGGTACGTGTCACTAACATCTAATAAACAAGGAGAACAATTATATGAAAATTACACTCGCTGTGAAGTTTTCACATATAAACTAATAATGCAGAGAAAGCAAACGGCCTTCAGGGCAGTTTATGGACCCAGTGCATGCAGACTGCAGAGTTTGTGGCTTTATGCAGTAGTTAACCATCTTCATGGATGGAAACATAGAACAATAAACGTGAATACTGCAAGTTTGTTTCTACAAAGTTACATTTAGAAGTTTTTAATGCTATGTTTGAATTAATATGTGACTGTTATAATGTTCACAAGTGAACTATAAAACGTTAAATGATTTGAGGAAGCATTTTTTACAGCATCTGAGAGAGTATATTAGTGTATTACTGTATTGAGATCTATCTGATCCCAGTATACACATTTAAGAAATTTAACCCTAAACCCTTTTACCTTCCTCACCAGTCACCAGTCGTGTTGCCCACCCCACTCAGCAGCAAGAAACTTCCCTGTGCTATCTCAGCCAACCTGAGAATCCTTTGCAAGTGCAATGTTGTTACATGGTGTGAAGTGTAGCTTTGCATTCTAATTGTAGGGGAGGTGAACATGGGCTCACATGTATTTAAGTTTGCCAACCGTGTGAAGGGGTATTTCCATATCTCCAATCTTTAGGATGCTATAGTGTGACGTATGCAGATTGAGAAAACTTGATTGAGTCCCACACCGATTGGATTGCTACAACACAGTTCATATGCTTGCACCTAAATGCATCTTTGCACCAGATAGATTCCCCTGACTCGGGCACATGTACGCACTATACACCATGAGGCTTATCACCACAGAACATGAGTAGAAAAGACGAGAATGTTCTAAACTAAATCTCAAATGAAGAGTGTGCTTTTTTAGATTTTCAGATGTTCACCTTCAATGTTGTAAAGAAAAATTCTCCAGGGGAGAGCTGCAAAAACCGAACACCCTGAACACTAACCGGTGCCTCTAGAAGCACAATCAAATCTTTGGAGAAAGCAAAACAGCCAAGTATTGCAGCTCCAACAGCCAATACTGAGATAAATATCCTCTCACGAAGTTCCTCTAGATGATCAAATATACTCATCTCCTTATCATCAGGAAGTAGCTCTTTGCTCGGATAAAGAAAATTATACAGAGTAGCCTCCTCTTCTTCCTGTGTGATACCTCCGAAGAAACCATTTTCGACTGTACAAGGTAAATTTGCGTTGTCACATACTCCAGAAAGAAACTCCACCAAATGAAATAAATAATGATAAGACATCTTGTAACATGAATAGGCACAATTTCCTTTTGTCCAACTCTTCCAGTTGTTGAACAGTTAACACTAATGAACTGGAGCAGCACCCTAAAATCAAACAAACTATACTTCTTTTAAAGTAAATCTTGCTTATCTTTGAAGTGTGTCTTTTTAGTGTATAGCTTTGTTATTCAAAATATGGATGATAAACTGCATTTACCAAAGGTTGATAAATGGTGGCAAGAAGGTGACAATTCTAGCATAACTCTTTCAAAATCAATATAAACAAACTGCAGGTAGGAAAAAATGAACTGATTAGTAGATGATCGATGAGATCTGGTTTTATGAAAACTTGAAACCCTGATAACTAACTCACTGGTGCTTGTACAAGATCTGTCAGTATATACAACATCCCAAAAACCGCTTACGAAAGAAAATAATTAGAGGTCAAATAACACATGGGCACCAGCCACTGTGGAAACCGCCATAATAGCCGAGAACATGTTTAGGAAATATCTACTGGGTACTAGTAGATGGACAACACGAACGTGGTGGGTAACATTTTGACCTCTTGTGATGTCATTTGCTACCACAAAAAACAAGAAGAGTATCAACAAACAATGAATGTCCAACCTTCTCTGTTTGTGTTAATTGTTAAAGTATGATACAAATTCGTATACGTGTACAAGTGGACACACACGTCGACCTTGTCTCAGTTTCGTGATTTCATAGAACTCTTGTTCCCTAATCTATATATATACCTCTGTAGTCACAAAGTTAAGGCACACCAAAGTTGCTTGTGCTTGTAATCTCTCATCATATAATGACATTCCGTCTTCATGCGTCCATGGTTTTTCCTACGAGGGTTTTTCATATTAAATCTATGTCTTCCATTTTTTTAATCTTCTATTTATGTCATGCATTTTATAACAAGTGGTATCAGAACTCTAAATTCGAAATCAAAAACTGCAGCCCCAAGAGGAGCAATCTCAGCTCCTAGGGGGTCATTGCCCAGCACCCACAAGTGGCATCAAGGCAGCCAAGAAATCTCTAGCATCATTGGCGTCTTTTTGGCAACTGCCTTTGTGCGTCGGTTTGTTTCGACAAGAAATCGACGTTACAATAAAGGAGTTTCACTACGGGAAGGACTTCCACACATGACACCAAGGTGAGGCCGTGGCAATAAAGCAGTTAGATCAGAAGTCAGAAGCGAAGCCGCACATGCAAGGAGCAGCCGTTCAAAAAGGAGGATCAGAGCCTCCGTTACTAAATCGGGACTTCATCTGCCATAAGTGTAGTTAGCTTGCAAATACTACATGCACAATAAGAAGAGTACCAGGAAATCCTAAGCCCTGCACTACTACATGCACACGAGGTGCACCAGAAGTTGTCGGCTAAAGTTCATTTTTTGTGTTCTCTGTGGAAATTGCTAGGTGCATAGGCAAGCGTACCATGCTTTTTGACAAGGTTTGCTACGTGCACATAAAGAAACGTACTAGGAGATTTCAGCAACCTCTACCGGCGATTTCGACTTGTCTTGACTCCGTTCCTTGACTCAACTCTATATTGAGAGTCGACCCGCGCTTTACCTCGGCGACTGTTCCAGTACCAAGTTCTACCAATATCATTGCCTACGCCGCCCTGTGCCATGTCTTGGCATCGTACAGCACCATATCCTTCGACAATTTTCTGCCTCAATTGATCATCATCTTCTATGAAGTTGTGTCATCAGCTCTGCATGTTTTTTTGTTAGAGATGGAGTTTATTGCAATTTAGGTTGTTGCGCCTATTATTAGTGGCATCTATGTGAGATTAATCACTGACGATTTCTTCGACGATCCATCGTCTACTATGGGTTACTGCGGTAAGATCCACACATATAGAGTCTAAGGTGGAGTTGTAGTCTTTCAACACATTGAGTTAACTTGGACTATATTTAATCGATTTGACCTTAAAAAGAATCAATATCAACTGAGGGGACACTGATTCACTGTTTGATGACATCCTGATGGCAGCTAACATAATATTCTCTGGATTCATTAGTGAAGTTTATAATCCAAATATGAGTTCAAGATAAAGGATTTAAAGTACAAGGAGTTAATTATATACATAGATACTACAACGTTTGGTATTGCAGGTGCAATTCATTCTAGTTGTTACAGCTCAATACGAAGGTTCTATTGAAGATATTGTTTCTGCTCCATTGACGGCATAAGAGTTACTTTCATCTGGATGTTTTTCTACAGGTGCCGTTTTCAACCATGTCATAGAATTGAATTGCTTTTACAATTGGTAGTTTGATGTATGTGATGATCACACATGCAACTTACTCTTCAATAGGCATTGTTTGCCGAGTTATGTGTTCCAAATGGAGTATGTAAAAAGTCCATGAGATAAGTTCTTCACTACAGTTATTCAGCGCCACAGAAGAAGCATATGAAAAAGATTGATCTAGTTTTATTCATTGATTAGTTCGATAGACTTTCGAAGCACAAGGTCCGATGATGAAGGCTTACTTACTTTAAGGAGATTTGATATTCGGCTACAGGAGCGAACTAACCTCAAGTTGGAGATTGTTGAGTGTGTGATCCGAATTCGTCTCAAAGTGAATATTGTTAAAGTATGATACAAATTAATACACATGTCCAAGTGGACACATACGCCAATCACATCTTGGTTTCACAATCTTCTAGAACTCATGTTCCCTAGTTTATATATATACCCATATAGTCATATGGTTGAGGCACGCTGAAATTCCCTATACTTGTAATCTCTCCTTATATAGTGATATTCCGCCTTCATGCATCCGTGCTTTTTTCCGCAAGGGTTTTTCACGTTAAATCTATATCTCCCGTTCATTTGATAGTCTATTTTTGTCGTGCATTTTATAACATTAATTAATAATGGACATATTTTTGACATTTGAGGATCAATTTTTCTTTAGGGAAAAAATTTCATGAAATTTAGAAAATAGTGGAGTGACCAATTCCCCATTCAACCGCTACACTTACAATTACAAACAATGGAATTGCTCTCCTCGATATCAATGACAAAAGATTTGAGCTAAGATTGGCAACATAACTATACTATCAAGGGCACTACCTCGGTATCTCTTTGAGAGCTCCTGCACAACAGTACTAGCAAAGAAGCACGAGAACAGGCGTACCAGGTCCAGGGGGCGGGTCCTCGAGGGCGGCGCCGAGGCCGCTCGATGGCGACTCCTCCCTCTGGGGCGGCGGCGGCGGCAGCGGCAGCGAACGCGACTCCGTCTCCCGGCCGCCGCCCCCGTCGACGGCGGAGCAGCGAAGGTGCCGGCGGCGGCCGCGGAGGGGCTCGGGCGCTGTGGCGGCGGCGGGGAAGGGCAGGCTGCGTGGGAGGGCGAGGCGGTGGCGGTGGAGGAGGAAGCCGCCGAGCTGCGGCGGCGGGTGTGAGAGCAGCGCCCCAGCGCTTCCCATGGGCGTCTACTGCTGCCGCTGCTGCACTTGGGACTTGGGAGGCAGCGAGAGGCTTATCTCGCTCGCTTCGCCTCTGGTGCTGTGTGTTGTGCCGTTTGTGGGGCCACACGACACGAGTGAGAAGCGGCACACTGACTGAAAACGAGTTTTCGGAAAATCTACCGTATACTCCGTGTATTAGAGCAGGTACAACGGAGTGATAGTAGTTGTCTTTATCATATCAATATAGTAAAATCATCCGACGTGGACTGTAATTAAGGAAGAGAGAAAGACAAACTGTCCTCTCACGAAGAGACGATCCGCACTCGTGCTCCTAGGCGAAGAGACGACGTTACGAGTGTTGTACAAGCTGTCTTTTTTACAAGCTATCTTTTTTGTTATCTTTTTTGATGAGATTTCAGACAACTAAATATACAGCCCATTGTACAAGTTGCTTTTTGTTGTCTATATATGATATGCATGTATATATAGATAGTAGCCGTCTAAACTGTTGTACATGCCCTTAGGATGGTATATTATGATTGGGGAGTGCCCGGTGGGGTCGTGTCCACGTGGCAGCTTTGGTAAAAAAGCCTTCCGAGTTTTGGTAATTACGTATAGACTTTCAATTCTTTCGAAAAGGATCTTGGTTTTTTGCGAAAAAACTCCTCCGCTCTCCTTTTACTAGGTAACACCCCACAGTTTCAAGTAATTACGTACGAACTCTTTGTTCTTTCAAAAAGTCCCTCGATTTTTTTAAAAAAAAACACATCCGCTCTTTTTTTACTGGATAATGTCCCGCGGTTTCTTTAAAATTACGCATGGGTCCTTGGTTTTTTGCAGAGAGGCTCCTGGCACGCCATTTCTTTCCTAATTTTCGTCCCTTTTACTTTGATTCACATAGTAACTAGTGTAATATGATGTCGCGCTTATGTTGCTAGTGATTTCGAGGCCGTAAAGCGGTGCCAAGCCAAGCTGTGTTGGTTGATTCCCTTTGGGCCGCGGCGAGCCGGGGACGTTTGGGCCAGATAAACAAGCCCAGCAAGTAGTATTCCAGAAGAAATATGTTACTTCGACTTTTGTTGACTGTTTTACATCCTAAGTGCACTGTATGTCCTTAACTTCGTATGGGTGTGCCACTTGGATTCGTAAACATGATAATTACACATTTAGGTTTGTATGCTTGTATAAGTGGGTCAAAAAAGACCTAAATCTTTCTTAATTGAAAATTAGAGATCAGACAATACCTCAGCTTGATCTAAAATTTGTTTGACCATACGATCATCCAATGAAATCAATGCAAAGTTCATTTCTTTGGATTTGAACGGAAGTGTTTATAGTCTTCAAACAAATTTTATTACCTTTACTTTGATATTACTTAGCAAACACACACTCAAACTTTAGCTTACATAAGGGCAACATGACATGTCATAAAATAGTTGCTAATTAAATCGCTTTGTACCTGACTTGATACATTTACAAGTTTAAGGATTTGAGTGTGTAATTCTCAAATTAGGGACCAGAGGGACATATCTATGAAGTCTAGAGACTTATATTCCACTTTAGTCCGGCTCTACATAAAGCGATATGTGGACACAAGAATAAAAGATAAGCTAGTCTAGCATCTTATAATATGGATGCATTGCTATGACAGAACATAGGTAGTTTGCCATTCCTGGAATTACAGCTTTCCGATCAAAAGACGATGCATCAGATTAATTGCTGCAGTACTCGGGGTGCACACACGCTGTAGAAGCTCAACCATAACACGGATATTAACATCTCGAAAATTGCAAAAACCATTAGGAATAATTTTGCTTTACGGTTTTTGCTATTTTTTGCGGTTCTTTGTTCGTCCAGTAAATTAATTTGAATGATATAACTACCCCATTTTTTTGGAACAGGACCATCGTACATCCCGCAACAGAAGGAGTATCATGCCTGCTCACGAACATTTAAAAAGGTTAATTTGATTAAAATAAAAACCTAATAGTCAATTTTAACAGCTTTACAGGTGTACAAACCCAAAACTTAACTTACAATCAAAAGAACCGAAGAAAACCCCTACAGGAACGCTTGAGTGCGGTCGTAATCCTAACATGAAAACTCGTAACATCCTTCATTCATTTGATCTCTGTTAGGGCTGTAAAAAAAACTCGAAACTCGCGAACTACTCAAGCTCGACTCGCTTTAGACTCGATTCGAGCTTGACTCGAGCTCGAAACGAGCCGAACTCGAGCTCCAAACGAGCCGAACTCGAGCCTATCCTCAGACTCGCGAGCTTTCGTCGAGCCGAGCGAGCTATTCGCGAGCTTGAAGTTTTTTTTATCCCACGCCTCCCCCCGCGCCCGTTTCCCAGATCCCGCCCCCCCCCCACGCGCGCGTTCCCAATCTCGCCCGCTCCTCGCTCCTGCGCCCTCCCCATCCCACGGTCCCGCCCGCTCCTCGTGCCCCCCGCCCATTCCTCGCGCCCCGCCGCCCCGGTCCTCTCCCGGTCCCCCCCCACCCCCCCTTGCCCCATCCCTCCTCGCCCCCGCGTTGCCCTCCTCCTCCTCTCTCCGACTCTCCCCTCGTCCCCTCCTCGCCCCGGCCTCCTCTCCCCCCGCCACCCCTCTCGCCGGCTCGCCCGCCACCGCCCCTCCTCGGCTCCTCGACCCCCCTGTCCCCCTCCTCTTCCCCTCCCCGCCGCCGCCCCTCCTCCCTCTCCCCGCCTCCTCCTCTCCCCCGCCCGGCCACCCGGCCGCCGCCGCTCGGCCTCTTCCCCCCGGCCGAGGCCACCTCTACGCCCGGCCACCCGATGGCGCCATCGCTCGGCGCCCCTCCTCTCCCCCGCCGCCGACGCCCTTCCTTGACCCGGATCCGGATCCGGCCAGATCTGCTCTCCCCCGCCGCTGGCTCCCCTCCTCGCCGGCCCGCCCCCTACAGCTTGACCACGGTTCCTACGGCAACGTCTCCCCCAACCGGCAACCGCCAGCAGGTACGCCCTCCAGCCCTCGGCACCGAGCCGTGCCGAGCCTACACGTGCCGTCCGAGCCGAGCTCGAGCCAGCTTGAAGCTCGACGCAATCTCAAGCTCGCTCGAGCTCGGCTCGAGTTTCTACCGAGCTCGAGCCGAGCCAAGTCAAGCTCGCTCGAGCTCAGCTCGTTTACAACCCTAATATATGTGTTGGAGGAAAATGAAGCAAGACTAAGTACAACCGACCATACTCAATAAATCACATGAGAAAATATTACATAATTACTTGTAGGGAGTTTCAAATGATGGGGTTATAAGGGTTTATTAAGTATTTGTGGATACAGTCTTATTTGTAAACATTTTTAAACATAAAAGAACAATAACTTCTTGAGGAGTTGGGGTTTTCAAAGTTAATTACAGTCCTTCAATATTTCCAAATCATTTCTAAATTTACTTATGCTTCACTGTTGGAGTCACCCATTAAACATAGTTTCATTTACCAGAAACATGACGTATTTGAATACCATTAATTTATGACTCTGTAGAGCTGTTCAGCGTTACCCACAAGATTTCTTAACCCTCTCGGCTGAGTTAAGAAAACAAAGATTTTCACTACTCAATTCTTTATATAACCTCTACCTAGTAGGTGCTATTTTCCAACAAACTTAGGAGGCCTGTAGCCTTGCCCGATTTGATAAAGATCTACTGTTGTATAGTTAACCACCTCCCATACATACCTTCCTTCTCGCTCTTTTCCTTTGTAGATATTCAATTGTGGTTGAGAGATTACTATATTCTTTACTTGGCATAAGATTCTAGTCCTTATATTTTATTTATGCAATTTTCATCCACAAACCCTTGTTTCAGTGCCCATCTGCACTGCCACCTTTCCGCTCCAAGCCTTCACCCTAGGACAAGGTCATGTGACCTAACCATCTTGTGGCTTCCCATAATATCTCCTTATCCTAGAACCATTTTAAAATTTTACTAGCAAAGTGGCAGGTCTCTTAGTGGTATAAAACAGTTGAGTTCCTGATTTATCATGATTATTTAAATAATATATTCAATACTACTAAGACATGTCAAGGTGAATATGGCCATTAAATTAAACTGGGCTTTATCAGGTGGTAGTGCATAACTAATATTATGTAATTCTAAATATTTATTGTATACAAAATAACAATGCACAAAAAAATAATTAAATACTGATAATTAAATAATTAAAGGAATATAGGTTCAACATGATAAAAAAACATGTGACTTGCCTCCTTTTTCGATATCTTCGGTCTTTCCTTTGTAGGCTTTCGGGCCCACTTAAATTGCTCTTATGGTTCTTCCGTTGACCAACTCGTGTGGTCCGTATACTAGCGTGGAAAACGAATATACATAAGTTTCTGCTTTACAGAATGCAAGCTGAGAACAAAACGCAAATAAATAACCAAATGACACAAGGAAAATAGGTTTGGGTGGTCAGGGTTTAGGTCGTGCTTGGATTCGCTGAATGGAGTTGGGATTGGACTAGACGAGTTTGAGATGGTTGAAAAAAATATGAATGTGTTATATGGATTTCTGCAAATGGCTACAGGTATGGACAGTATTGGGTTTGAGGTTGGAATATCATCTGAGTGGTTTAGAGATCTATCGGAGTCTAGGATGGTGAGATGGAGTTGGGAATGGCATAGACAGGCTCAGGACGATCAAAAGGGGTATATACACGTTTTTAGGATTTCAGTTAACAATAATGGCCAAAATAGTGTTTTAACATGGGTTTGGAATGACATCTGAGCTTGGTAGGTTTTTATCAGGATCTGATATGGGAAAACGGAGCTAAAAAATGAGTAGACGGGGTTGAAATGATCGAAATGGATATATTTGTATTTTTGGGTATGGATGAACAGTAACGAGTGCCTACTATTCATCACGGATTTATGCTGGGCCTAGGTACTGTTCACTACGGGTTTTTACTATTCATGTGGGTCGGTCGCTGCAATGTTGGATCGCTATGGTATTGGGTTTGGTTCGGGTGAGCAATAACCAACAACATTGTTCATTGCCTTCTCCCATGCGCTGCTACAGTAATCGAAAAATAGAGAAAAAATGGCACCGACCATTGTCGAGGCTACGGTGATTTGCGATGCAATTTGAGGTTATGGTTGGGTTCTTGGGACCTAGGGGATTCCATTTTTGGGGTTTGGCGGCGGTTGGAAATCAGGCGATCATCGGCGGCGAGGTCCTCCCTCCTCAAGACTTTTGAATGGCACAGGAGGTTCTGACAGGTTGAGAGGACAATAACATTTACGATTAAGCATCTCTAAGTATAGGGGAAGCTTAGGGGTGTGGTGGTTTGGGTTAGGAATGGCTGAACCAAACTATCCATGACGAGGCTCCATGGCCGAGCGACGAGCTTCGGTGACAGGGAAGAAGGGGGATCGAGAAGCTATGGCAATGGTTCAGCGGTGTTCCTGGGAGCATAAGGATGCTATGGGTGAAAGCAATTAAAAAACAATCGATTGAATAACAGGAATTGGAAATTGGCTTACTTTGGGATCTTGCGGTGATCGTCGGCGGTGTAGGGGTCGTTGGGGGCAACTGGGAGTGTGGTAGGGTTTACTGGGCACCGGTGTCTCAATGGAAGGGCCCAGGGTCTTAAATAGGGCGGAGAAGGCAGTTTGGCATGTGGGCGATTTTGGCAGGAAGGCAGCGCGTGGCTTGGGAAGGGCACGAGAAGGCTCGGCGAGGTTTGGTAGAGGCGGTGGGGAGGTCGGTACGGGATGTGGCACCTTGGGTTGGGCATTGTGGCGGTCCGAGTTGGCAGCATGGGTGGTCGACCATGAGAGAGCAAGGGAGGTGGTGGCGACGAAGTTGATCTTGGCAACCATGGTTTGCGGTCAGGCAATTAAAGATCGACAGGATTATGCGGTCAAACATACGGGCAGTTGACTAGGCAAATATCAGTGATGTGAACGAGAGGGGTGAGGTGGTGCGAGATGAAATAGGTGGTAGCGATATTTTTGAATGGTGAATAGCAGCTACGGCCAGGCTGCACATAGATGGATAAAGGAGATGAAATGACAGGGAAATTAAAGCGCAGATGATGGAGAAAGATGGAGGTTAAGGCTAAGAATCAAATGAAATCAAAATGTAACGAAATTCAAGTATCTTTTGAAATTTTATTTGTTTCAATCTACCCCTCTTAAAAAGAATCTCATCCTTGAGATTCACCCAGGTTAAAGAATGGGTTGAAAAATAAAGTTTGTTACAGTCTTGATTCTTTTCCTTATGTCTTGTTCCACATTTAGGGTGAGTTTCATATTTATTAATTGGTGTTCCTGTTGGTACTTTGTCCTTCTGGTTATATCTGGGCTCCCCTGGCTTCATTAAGTTTTTTTTCCAAAGTATAGATGTGACCTGTGCTCCTTAGTCTGAGACAATTTCCTCCGAAATTTCGTGTATTACTACGACCTTGGTTAGGCATGGTTCTGTTAACTTTATCTTTGCCATAGGTTTGTCTAACCAGTAGAGAATATGCTACTTTAATCAATCTATCTATGGTCACCCATAGCCTCATATCCTTCTTATGGTTTGGGAGTCCCGTAATGAAACCCATATTGATGTCCTCTTCTTTCCATTTTGAGACTAGTAATGACTGTAGCAATCCTGATAGATTTTGATGATCTTCCCTTATTTTCTGGCACACATCACAGCGTGCGATGTATTCTGGGATTTCTCTCTTCATATTACTTCACTAGAATCCATCCTTCAGATCTTGATACATCTTTATTCTTCCAAGGTGTATATAGAACTGTGAAGAGTAAGCTTCTTTTATGAGCAAATATTTTAATTCCTCTCTATACAAAGGTGACCACGGAATCCCAAGATTTCTTGCTCATCCATAATGAATGTTGTTTGAACTTTCTTCTTGTTGTAATGGACACTATGAAATAGTGACTACACCATGATATGCTTTTCGACTTGATGCCATTTGCTATGACATTCACTTTTCCTAGGTAACACTGACGATCTACATCACAGTCCTTGATTAGTTCTAACCATCTTTATTATCGTAGATTTAATTTCCAGCTGATTAATGCATGTAATATGACTGCTAAGTCATGAGTGGTGTAGTTCTCGTCATGTGGTCATAACTGTCTTGGCGCATATGTTACGACCCTTCTATTTTGTATCAGTACACATTATAATCTTGTGTTGAAGTGTCGTAGTAAATTTAAAAATCCTTCTCAGGGTTAGTATTAGAACTGGGGCTATGATCAATCTAGTCTTTAGCTCTTAAAAACTTCTTGTTATACTTGAGTTTCTACATGCTCCCTTCTTTTTTATTGTTCATGTATATCATCCTTGTAGTATTTTTGTGTGCCTGGGTTTACCATGCTTCTGCAGTGTTACTCAGATTTTCTACCTACACTGAGTTGGTTCCTTTTTTTTTAGAATCCACCCCTTGTAGTCATTCAAATATTCACCTTTGTCATACTTATTCTTCTCTTGTACCTTGAAGTTGAAAATCAAGTCCATTGTGATTGACCTCAATATAGCACAGACTTCTTTATTTCTTATATTTGTTGTATGGACAGCTCACATATATTTCTGTAATCTTATAGCATACTTTAGTTCACAAGCAAACTATTTGACCCTACTAGACTTACACCAAAAAGGAAGGTAGTTTCTATTATATTTCTTGCTCTATTCTTGACAGGTGGTGATGTGTGATGCTTTGCTGACCGTCTCTCTACTGCTTCTCTTCATATCATTTCCCCATTAGTGATTGATATGGCATTGATGTCATGTTCTTGTTTGCATCCTGGCTTCTTCCTTAGGTAAGGACCTTATTGGACATTCGAAATGGTAATGTTCATTCTATTTACAGTGAAAGCCAATTGTTTTGTCTAGATTCAAAGAAGGTTCATCCCTTTTATGAATCCTCACATATCCAGACATTTCTTCTTCCATCCAGAGAGCTCGATTCACTAAAGTCTGTAAATCCAAAAATTAGGTAGTCATAATATAATGCTTCATATTTGGTTACAGGCCTCTATAAAAGTATCCTATTCTTTCGGCTTTGGTATTTACTCCTCCTTGAGCATACTAAGGAAGGCAATAAAATTGTTGCAGATATTCCATAAAAGACTTCTCTTCTTGTCGAAGAAAAAGAAAATCCTGATATTTTTTTTGCAATAGCTCTAGAAGAAACGTAATTTCTTCACAAATTCTTCCCATGTAATGTCTTCCTTCTTCAAATGTGTCCACTGGATATGACTGCTTATCAAGTCAAATATCAGTGCACTCATTGTGGAAGAGATGGTCATTTGGCTCAGTTCTGCTTTTGGAAAGCTAGGAAAGAAAAGAGGGATAGGTTACAAAAGCATACTCAAGAAAAGACTGTGCAAGCTCCCAATTGTCACTAGCTCTTCTAATCACTCTTTTGCAGGCTCATGAGCTCATTGTCTTTTTGCTCGCTCTAACCCATCGTCTGCAAGTTGTTGCGTTTCTCCTTTAATCAACCTTCTGTAGGCTCAAGAGATTTTGAGGCAGGACTAGCTAGACCAAGCTCTTTCCATGGTCGACACAGTGTTGTCGGACCAATGGCTCGATCTGTGATCAGACCAACTCAGTCAAGGAGGTCGAATCGCTCTGTGGTCGAACCAGCTCTTCAACGACCAACTGTTCGGAAACTTGCAGAGACTATTTCTTCACTTAAATCTTTGACATTGCCTGTTGTTTCTTCTATTCATCGTGTATCACAGTACTAGATTTCTAAATCTTATTTGACTAACCCTAGTACTATAAGACCAACGATTTCTGTGAATTAAGACCAGAGGACGCGGGATGAAGATCATGTGCTAGAATGAGTTCTAGTTCTTTTTATCATTGTTGACTTTGATTCTACAAGTAGTAATTGGAACGTTTGATGGTTCTTCACTTCTTTTGATGATGTCCAAGAGTTTCATCTACTAGTTAGACCATATGGAAGAGGTAATGTTATTTTTAAGTGATTTTTTATAAGTGGTCTGTGAGTTCATTTCTCATATTGCTTTCTTTTCTCTCTCAATTGCTTGCTCCTTCTCATATTGCTTGATGGTTTAGTAAGTTAGGATTATCCTGAGGGGGATCTTGGTCTTTTAACTTTCGGAAGCTTTGATTATTGTACTTGTCAAACTAATTCACCAAGTCTAAAGCCTTTAAGATGCTGCAAGCGGTATCAAATTAGTAGAGCTCTTTTTATCATATCTACTCATATGCTGTGTAACTTTGATCATGATTATTTTTAATAAATTTGCTATACTTGAATTAAATGCATGACATGGCTAAATATTTTGACTAGATGGATTGTAGAAAGCATTTTACGATGTTCATCTAAAAAGATTAGCTTGATTATAAGTCTTATTTTAATTCATAGCTATTGAGGCTAGTATGTTTTATTTTAATTGGCATGCTATTTAAAAAAATGATGAAAAGGAGACAAGTTGAAAAGATGTATACTTCAAGCTTGCTATGGTTAAATATATAATTAAAAAAACACAACAAGTGCATAGATCAAAGGAAGTATGCTTCAAGCATGCCACCATTTTGTTAAAAGAAGAAAAATAAAATTAATTGATACAAACTTATCATCATGAAAAGAATTATGCTTCAAGTATGTCATATGCTTAAAGATTTGAGTGTAGAGTAATAGGGTGCTATATGAGACTGCTAGCTCGGCTAGATTTAAAGTTTGCTTCACTTTTATGCTTATTCTTTTCATTGTGATATATTATTGTGCTCTTTATAATTAGTTTAGTCATTATTGAGATGTCTGTCTGTAATGCCTTGAATGTCTTTACGCGTCCCTGGGAGTATTTAGCGGAATCACGGAGTTTCGTGGTTTTCGGTGAATCGTGGGAGACGGAAAAAAATTACGGAATTATCTAAAGTGAAAAATATTAATTAATTAAAACCAAGAGTTGAGTTGCCTAGAGGGGTGGGCTAGCCACTTTGGGCCAGCCAGCCCAAAAGGAGCCCAAGCCACCTCTTTTCTTCCCCCAAACCCTAGCCAACTCCCCTCCCACCCTAGCCACCCCTACCCTCTTGTGGCCGCCCCTCCCTGCTCTCTCTCTCCCCATGGCTGCTATGGCTGGAAAGAAAGGAAGAAAAAGAAGAAGGAAGAGGAAGAAGAAGAAGAGAGGAAGAAGGGAAGGAGGAGGAAGAAGGGAAGGAGAGGAAAGGGGAAAAGGAAGAAGGAAAAAGGGGGATCTCATGGGATCAAGCTAGGTATATTTTCTCACCTTAATTCTCCTCTGTTTTAGATGTATTTATGGTTTATGGCTCGATATTAGAGGTGATCTAGTTGGGGTAATCAACCGATTAGCGATAAAGTGCAATCTGCGCATAGGTTAATTAGAACAGATCATCTGTTCGTCTAGATTAGAGCATCAAGAAGATTTTTCCTGTAGATATGATTATAATGAAAGTTGTATAGGACATCGAAAACTAGCTGATGTAATTTTTGTAGAATTTTTGGTCGTGGGGTTTGTGCGCAACAGAGATTGGAACTCTACTGTGTAGCAGAGGAGTAGTTAGAATCTAGTTTTTGTTCAAGTGCAGTTTCAAAGGGGCAAACGAATTTTATAATTTTTCCCCACAAAAACAGAAGTTATAGAAAATCATGTAAACTAGCTTCTGTAAAAAAATCATGATTTTTAGATCATTATACAGAAGGTGGGATTCGATAGAAGCTTATTGGCCAGATCGCCGATGCAGAGTCTGTCATCTGTTTTCCGCGATATTTTACACCCCTGTAGCATTAGAATAAAAATAGGGTGTCTACTTGAAAGTTGTAGTATCCTTTCTGTAGTTTCTAGAAATATTATTGTTTGCTGTGCTTGGCCTAGTAGATTAAAAGATACGAAAAAAACAAGCAGCGCTGCTGCAGTGGGCTGGGCATAGGAGCGGCGAGTTGAGAGGGTATTGTCGGGTTTTGGATTTAGCAGCATTTTATTTTCTTAAGATGTGGATGCCTTGCTGTAGTCCTGTGTTGAGAAATGATTTTTGGACAGGTGGCTTCACTCCTGACTGTGCTTGAGCGCTTTACTTCTTCGGTAGAGACAAGTAAATGTAGCGGTTGATGCTACCATTTAACTTGTTAATTTTACTACATTCACATTAGATAATTCTTTTAATCCGAGATGCTTTTCCGTTGCTATATGCTTTCTTTAATGTGGTCTATGTGGTAGTATTTTTATGAATCGATTGTGTATGTTCTTGGAGAATCGGATGAGGTTTATGGGGTTTTACACTTAATGAAACAAATATGGTTATGGAGTAGTATTCTTTATGAAGATATTGTGGTCTATGTGGTAGTATCCTTTATGAATATATTGTGGTCTATGTGGTAGTATTTTTTTTATAAATCGAGTGTTTATGATCTTGATGAATCGAGTGTGGTTTATGTGGTGTTAATCTTAATGAAACGAGTGTGGTTATAAGGTAGTATTTTTATGAATCAATTGAGATCTATATGGTTAAATTTTTATGAATCATAGATATCATATCATTCATATCATGACATGTCATTTGCATCATGAATGTCGCCGCACATAGCCACAACCGTACCGGTATATCATCGTATATTGCCGTAGTACGATGCACACTCTTACCTTGTTGGGTAAGGGTGCAGTGGATCATATGCATTCATATGCATTTTCATTGTGGACGGATCATTTGCATACTTATGCAATGCGTTGTGGATGAATTAATTGCATATATATGCAACTTCTTAGCTTTTTATGTGGAATTGGCTTATGAGGGTCACTTGTGGTATAAGGAATGTGGCTGTAGTCGTGGAGTGGGGTTCACCCCCTTGTGGTATGGTAGGGGTTGTGGTTGTAGCAAGAGATATTTCTCTCGTGGTAACTGTTGTTAGTGGATATGGTTGTGGGAAATAATAAGGTTAGTGAGGAATTTATGTAAATGCTTTACTGATGTTGGTAGTAGTGGTGGTTGCGGTTATGAAGTAAACAAACGAGATTTAATTGCTAATATTTTATTATTTTTGATAATAATTGTGGTTAAGGCTATAAATACTGTCATTATGGAAAATAATTATTGATGCTTAAACTATTGTAGTTTAATTAGCTTGTTAAACAGTTTGTTTAGTGAGATTTTTATCTCACTGTTGTTTTTCCCCTTCCAGGTGATCCTTGAGCATACATGGGAAAGTTAGAGCGGTACGATACTATTACACACCATTTCATGATTTATGCTGTAATAAATATAAGAAGTCTCTAGTTATTTATCTATTTTCCTCATTGTTGATCACTTTTAATTAATAATGCTAGACTATGATTCATTTTATTTGGTTAAAATTGTTAGTTGATGTTTCCTATTTAGTATTTATCCATTACTCTCTATATTATTTTACTTCCGCTTAGATGTCTTTGTTTTAGAGAATATTGCCGCTTTACTTTTACCTTGTAATCTGGCTAGTTGTGGAGTGGTTTAGTGGCATCCTAGAGTAATGTGGGTCCTGGGGTGCTACACTGTCATTAATTTAAATCACTTAATCATGTAAAAGACTAGTTTTGATAATGTTATATTATATATGATTTTATATGATCTAGAGAGCTCCACTCAAAACAAAGTCTATAAGTACACTCAATTAAAGCAAAGTGACTTGGATAATCCCCAAAACTTCTAGTGTTTACTCTCTTTGCTCCTTTTTAGATTTATCCTTTTTTAGAACCCTTGATGATTTCATTGCCAAAGGGGGAGAAATTAAGGGGGAGAGAAATAGGAATTAAATTGAAATTTTTGATTCTCTTATGTTGAGGGGGGTTCTCGAGTCTTGTAACCAAATACATCTACAGAAATAATAGATCAGATCTATTCCAACAGAACTTAGTCAATTTCGGTGATGTATAACGGAGCATTGTTCTTCTTGTGTTCTCAGCGACGACGTGACAACCTTCTCAGTTTTGTGAGATAGTCGTATTTCAAGTTGGTGAGTTAGATTGTTTTTCTGTTGGTTTGAGATTTGATTTCAGGTGCTGACGAGCCACAACAATCATTCACCACTCCTTTGATTGCTATCATCAATCCTACACAGGTGACGGCGATATTTTTGAACGGTGAATAATAGCTATGGCTGGGCTGCACATAGATGGACAAAGGAGATAGAATGACAAGGAAATTAAAGCGCAGATGATAGAGAAAGATGGATGTTAGGGCTAAAAATCAAATGAAATTAAAATGCAATGAAATTCAAGTGTCTTTTGAAATTTTGGTTTGTTTCAATTGACGTGTAAGGATGGCCAGGGCAGCTATGAATACCATGGGTCTTTGGATCTAGAGCATGACGACAGACATAGCTCACGATTGCAGCTGCTACGGGTGGAGGGAGTGGCTCTGAGTGGTGGTGGCCAGAGATGGAAAGGAGGCGATGGGGGTGCAATCAGAGATGGCGCGGAGGTGACAGATTGGGGATGGACCAAGGGATTTGGAGAGGAGGATGGTCTCATTTGGGCCATTCCCTCTGATGGTGTTGATTTACATCTCAAGTAATTTACTTTTCTACACACTGCAACCCAATTTTTAGCATGCAAGATGAATCGTTGGCACGGAAGTACAACTATTTTGGGGCCAGCAATTTTTCTTGGCGAGCACATTCCAACCTGCTAAAATAGGGGAAGAGCTAAATAATAAACCTCACGGTTGTAACCTCTAGGAAAATTCAAATTTTTGTGATGGGTACAACAAAACCATAAGAAAAAAATGTATTATCTTAACAGTTCGCTGAGGATCAAAATTAGATCTTTTTTTAGACAGAATTGTTATTACTATCCAAAAATTAGATACCTTAACAGTCGTTTGCGGGCCTATCAGGATGAACCTAGGGATGACGTAGAGCCGTAGATTGGGGATGAAGCTAGGATCTTGGGAGGTGGATGGTTTAATTAGGGGGAGACAAGTGAGTGGGCAAAGTTTGGCCTGTCTGAGCCCTTTTACGATACCTAAAATAAATATAGATCCTCTATTATATCTAATTCAAAAAATTAGGTTAGTTAAGATTTATTTATACTATCACTAGCAATATTAGTAGTATAACCTCGAGAGAAATAAAATCGTCAAAAAGAAGTGGCATAACAGTAAATTTCGCAGTTATGATGGATTTTTATGATTCATTTGGATTGGACAAGTAGAGAGATATGGCCTATTAGTTATCTTCTGCCGACTGGCTCATTCCCCCATCGTCCGTTGCCGACTGGCTCATTTCCCCATCCTCCCCGGCTCTTTTGTCCTAGGCTCCTAGCTCATCCTCGGTTGCGCGGCTGCCGCCCCCTCATCCTCCCCGGCGCGACGGTCGACGCCTCCTCCCCGTGGGAGGGACGCCTTCTCCTCCCAGACGTCACGGACTCATCGTCCTCCTCCCCGCACCACGGGCTTGTCCTCCTCCCCGGCGGCACGGCCGCGTCGTCATCGTCCCCGGCGGCACGGCTGTGTCCTCCCCCTCCCCGGCTCCACGGACTCCTCCTCCCCGGCTCCACGGACTCCTCCTCCCCCCTCCTCGTCGCCGCCCTCCTCCTCTAGATCTCCGCCGCCGGGGCGGCGTCCAAGTCGCTCGTCGACACCCTCGGCATCCCACCGCAAGGTTTCCCCGGATCTGTCCGCGCTCTGCTCTCTTCTGTCTTTCTCTTTCTCTGCCTGAGCTAGATGGATTCGGTTCTTGATTTGGCGTTGGTGGGCGCAGATGAGGCCTACTAATGACTGTATTCTACCAAGTACCAACTGATATGGTAAATAGATGAGGCCTACTAATGACTGTATCCTACCAACTGATATGGTAAATACTATCTGTTCAGTTTTGATCTCGTATTTCTATACATAATTTTCCTATGCTAGTAATAAGCAAATCTTTCAAAATCTTTAGATATTCTGGTTATTTATACAATAACCTTGCTGTTTGTTTTTAAGATAGTAATAAGAGCCGTACTTTGCATGATATCATTTATTGCTATAGAGAGTTCTGGAAATGATAATATCCTTTATTTCATCATGTTTTCTATTTTCATTATTAGTGCAGTATCAGGTAGTGGGAGTGCTGGAAGGAGAAAATTTCTTGTCTTGCATCTTATTCGGTTTTGCAGAGAAATGGAAATGAAATTTCTTGTTAGAACACTGATGATATACCCTTCTTTTCTGCTTGATAGCTTCAATTTTATTCCGAAACTACATTCATGAAATCATTGCATATTGTACTTGGATTTTGTGGTTTTGCTCCCAAGTACTTATATCTATCTTCTAATGTATCTTTCTCAATTTGGAAGTTTGTTCAAGTATTGCTTTATCGATGAACAGCCACCATCCATTTACACACTCAAAATTGTTAAGTGCTGATCTGCATGTTCAGAAATGTTGGATTTAGCGAAATTTGGAGCTCAATATTTTTATGCATTTTGCTGTTACCATTATTTTTGTGTGATTCTTCTAAGTCTGTTAAATTAAGTGTGTAACTCATCCTTCGATTGATCCCAGCTTATCATAATTAATAAAGTACTAACTAATGCATATTGATTTTTATTGTTTATTAACTTCTAACCACCTTTTTTTTGTGTGTGGGTGAAAGTTCGTAACTTGCGTATTGGGGCTATGAGAAGACAATCTTACCTGCACTTTCACATGCTGTTGTTCTTGATGGAAAATGTGCAGCAGAGCCTGTGGTATCCTTGGAAGGCATAAAATCACAACTGCAGGTTTGTCTAACTGTGTTGTACATGCATCTTTGTGCAAATAATATTTTGGCAGGGCTTGAGCTTATTCATAAGCCCTGGAAGCCCATAAGTTGGGCAAAGGTGGCTGAACTTAGTAGTAGTACAGATGGGGCTTAATATTTTCTCAAAAGCCATCCACTCTACAACATCCCATTTGGTAGTTTTATTCATTTTTTTGCAAGAATTTATTATCCCATAGAGTGAACATGAAGCCTCCATTGTCTTGTCGACTACTGAGCTGGGAAGGTTTGTCCTGCTCTTGTCCCTAACTTTAAAATATTTTTGTACAAAGTACAAAGGGAAGGAACTAAATTATTAGTTGCAAATAGTAAGACCATCCATGGTACTACTATTTTGACATAGAAACTAGATTGTTTCGCATGGCACTGCATAAAAAGAAATAAAAGAATATGTATAAATTATGTTCATGGCCTCATTCGTATTGAACTGTTGGCAAGTATAACTACAAAGGAGTAGAATGTCTACTCCTTTATTTCATTGCCGCCGCTTGTTGTTGGACTTTGGGCTTCCAGTAATCTTGTTCAGCTCAGAATCCACCAAGATTGCTGCTAGTTTGCGTCTAAAATTGTTTATATCATCCTGTGTGGTAGGAAGTATGAATGAGTGAAGCTGTATATTTCACATATTAGACATCAGTTTGGAAAGAAAAATATGTTGTACCACATACCGTTGTAAATCGCTGAGACAGCCTAGATCCAGTCCAATATTCCATGAACTTTATCATGTAGAGACTACAGGATGAGCTACATGATTGCATAATAACTAGGAAAGCATTACTTTAGTAAAGAAACTATTTTTTTTTAAGCGATGATTTGTAATGTACTCATCTTTCTGCGATGGTATCCATTCTACAATTGTGATAGGCCAAGATGAACTTTGCAGTCAGGCCAATTAGTTTGAAGCCCTGGATCATCTTCTGAGAACCCTACATATTTCTCCATTCCTTGGAGCTGTTTAGTGACCTTTTGTTAGCATGGACCTGAAATATGGAATATTTTGAACTAGAGAGGAATTTGTACTACATAATGAGTGCACCGCAGATTTGAGTTGGTGGCGTTCTGAACAACCATTCCGTTGAGTCAAGCACTTGGACCTTCCGTTTTTTGGCATTGACCACTGCTAAGTACCAATGCATTTTTTCGATATTTATTGGGAGGAAGATCTGTAGCAAGCGTGTTTACTTGTGAAAGATAACCAAAAAAAGTACATTCTGTTAGACAGGGCAATAAGTATTACCAGATCGTGCTGCAGATAATTCATTCCCATTGCTCTTGTTGTGCCACGTTCAATCTTTTGTTTGGGTATTTGACGTTCGCCATATCTGCTTAGCATGACTGTAAGGAACATGTTCAATCTTTTGTATTTCTGTCGAAGATAATAGATGTATGCGTTGATGACCTAAAGGTGCAAGTAAAATTTTTCGTGAGATAAGTCCCTGTTTAATGAATAGTACATTTTAATGTTTCTACCTACGTCGTCATTCAGCCATCTGGCTGTGCTGTCGGTCAAATGATTATTTGTCAGGCACTGCATTTTTTCTGTTGATATGGTTACATCGTCAATGTGAACCAACGTCTTGGTAAGTGGTGAGGAGTTTATGCAGTCAATAATGAGGTTATCTTGGTCGTCGCACATATCATCTGCAATGATTAAGTTAGGTTGAAAAACATTTGCAAATGGATCTATATGTAGTACTATACAAGGATAAAAACCGGATAGGAAGTACCTTTTAAGACAATATTTGGTCTTAGAGGCTCTATTGGTTTCTTATTTCGGCTGTCATAATAGACGTATTCATCATTCTTGTCCTGCGTAGATGTAGAAACCCTTCTTGTTGGACCCCTGCCCCCGCTTGGCAATGGGTGAGTTGTTACTTTGTAGGTCCCGTTTGCGATTTTCCTTTTGAGGCGTGTCATTATGGTATAGTACAGTTGTTAGATGGAAAATTAGTTGTTACAAAATTTGAGAAATCTTGTTAAATTGAGAGTTCTGGTTGTACCTTTGTATTGGTTGCCTCTGTTTCATCATGTTTTCCATATGGCTGCGTTGGTGGGTTTTTGTGAAACGTGCGATGAGGTGGGGCGTTCGAATAGCGATGGTTTATGATTTTTTTTACTGTAACTGGTTTATTTTTTTTACTGTAGCTGAGTTAGTTTATTTGGATAATTAAATTTAAAAAAAATTTAAAAATAGAAAAAACATGTTAATCATCATGGATAATGCAAAGGAATACGAGAAAAAAAAGAAAAGGTAAAAAAGTCTAAAAAATCTAAAAAAATCAGAAAAAAATAAATTACTGAATAGTGAAAAAAGCAGAAGCTAACTTAAAAGCCAAAATGAGCACTAAATAAGGTTGGCTTTAGGGAGTTGGAATTTGCGCTCGTGTATCCCGTTGAAATGCACACATGCACCCATTCCGCAAGGTCAATAGGTTATACATTTTGTTCTGTAATATTACAAAGTGTGCAGTAATGTATTGTCCTACTCTCAAGACTTACCTGAATCTCTTTCATGAATTCATCTAAGCGTTTGCTTGTAGATTGACATGTCTAGAATATGTCAGCTTGGCATTGACCTCTATCTCTCGTTGGAAAATCTGCAATTGAAGCCCCTCGATCGCAGCCTTGAGTGATGTGTGTGCCTACATATTAACTATTAAATTGTGTGGCACATTTTTTGGTTCATAATCGTACCATATGATATAGAAAAGAATACCATGTCAGAAGTGCTTTCTGATTCGTTATTGTCAGATGTTTGTGTTGTTATGTTGCGATCAGTAGGGCACGATGTGTTGCGTGTTATAGGACACGTAATGTCGGCAACAATCTGTTACGAGGAGCCATCAAAAGTACACCAGACCTCAAGCCGGTTTTGCTTGTCCTCGTTTAACGCAACATCATACAAGACCGAGCCGTCTTGCTCCGTCACCTCTACAACTTCCCATTCCGGTACTTTCCTGATCTGCTCCCTTACCTTTTCGAACATGACCGGTGTGAAAATACGAGCAGTGCTTTTCTCTAGTGGGTCTGCGGTTATTAGAGTGAAGGGAACGGACATTGAAGCTTTTGCATCCAACTCGGCCTCATTCCTACGGATGCGTCATAAGCAAAACTCATAATGCTCTACCAAATCGACAAGTGACATTTTCCGATCCAGGTGGCTACGAAGCCTTGAGTTCAAGCTCTCGCTCCGCTGATTGCTTCGCATGCCCAAGAAGTACCTTCCTTTGGTATAGGCCGCAGACCATTTCTTTCTTAGTTCATACATCTTGGAAATCCATTGGTCCTTCTCAGAGATTCCATACCTCTCCTTGAACTCAGCCCAACATTTCTCAAATTCAACAACTTCCGATGAATGGTAGATGAATTTCCTAAAATCGCTAAGCTTTTCATCACGAAGGTGACGTATCATGTTCTGCCCGATATGCCAACTACACAACCGGTGATCTGTCGCGGCATAACCCTCTCAATTGCTTTTGCCATTGCATTGTCCCCATCAGCGATCAATAACTTTGGATGATTCTGCCGCATTGCCTCCAAAAACGTCAGGAGCAACCACACATATGAAGAAACAGTCTCATCCGATACGACACCACAACCAAGAACTGTACTACGATGATGGTTCATTCCGACAAAAGGAACAAAGGGAAGATTATAACGATTGACACGGTACGTACTGTCAAACACTACAATGCTACTGAATGCATCATAGTCAATACAAGATTGTGAATCTGCCCAAAAAAAGATTTTTAAGACGCCCTTCATGAGTGGTACTGTATTTGAAGAAAAATTATGCATCTTCCTCTTTCTGTGCTCTCTCATATGGTTGAGCACAAATTCAGCATCACAACCTTTGATTCTTTTCTTCTTGTGTGTGGCAAAGAAATTGTACAAGTCCCGTGATACAAATCCAACCTTGTCATAACCACCATGATTCTTCTCCATAACTTCCATTATTTGACATGTACGAAGGCCACCAACTCCAAATTCAATGGCCTCAGCTTTTTGGGCATCGCTTAGCCCATGATGGGACCGTAAGAAAGCAACCTGATCAGGCTTCGCAAGTGCATGATCATGGCGATCACGAAAATCCTTAACAAACCATAATCCATTTTCTTCATTCAACTGGATGTCAAGCAAAGCCTCGCATGCACTACGGGTCAGTGGTCGTGCCTCCCTTTTTTGATGGCTTCTTTCAAAGTATTTCATCATCCTGTATCCTTCATTAGAGCAGCAGAATCGCCTCTGAAGTCTGGATCACCATGTTGGTACCTTTCTTGCGCTTCACATTATCCTTTCTAACACTAAATCCTTTAGACCTTGCATATGTATTTTACCACTTATAACCATCTTCCTCGCTTGTAAACATCCGATTTACCACCATGTCAAATTCTTCAAGTTCCTCTAGGGTAACGTTCTTCTTGCCATCCATGCAGGGCCGTGCCGTGAAATTTAGAGGTCCTGTACAAAGCTCTAAGTGAGGTCTAAACTAAAGTACCAAATATAGCCAAAATAATGTATGTATTATAGAGCAAATACGATATATCAAGAATAGTATCTTTTGAACTCTTGGTTTGCATAATCTTTACTTGAATAACATCATTCTCTTAGTGTTCTTTGAAATAAAATCTTCAATAATATGCTCATAATTAATCTTCTCCAGCAATCCACTCTCAAGTGCTATCGTAGCCAAACTATTAAGTCTTTCTTATGTCATTGTAGAACGCAAGTATGACTTCAATAGCTTCAACTTAGAAAAGCTTCGCTCCGTTGATGCAACAGTCATAGAAATGATCAATAAAATTCTATATGCAATAGCTACATTGGGAAAACAATCATACCGCTTTAGAAACTTAAGAATTTTAAGAGGATCCATATTTTCTTTTAGAATGAAATCTTGAAGAAACCTCAATACATGGATAATTGAACTTTGCCAAAAAAAAAACGAATACCTGCACTGCCACTGCCTGGCAGACCTCTCGCCGCCCTTGGCCTCGAGCCCTCGACGCGGAGGCAAAAGAACACTACTGCATTGTTGCATATGACTTGCACTGTTGCACCAGTGCAGTTCGTAAATGCATCATGCAAGTGTCAGAACTAGACCAGGCTGCTTGCCCCGGTTCGGCCAAGCCTGCACCTTCAGATGTATGCTGCATGCAGGTAACACAGTAAATTTAGAAGGGCCATATACACTTGTATATACACTACTCCTAGCTAGCTGCAGTTACATGCAATTACCAAGACCAGGAGCCTAGAGGCTAGAAGATGTAGTGAAGTTTTACACCGCCTGGCAGGCCTGAGGCCTCTCGCCACGACGCCGCCCTTGGCCTCGAGCCCTCGACGCGGAGGCGAGCAGCACGGCGTCCTCCCGCTAGTCCCGTGCGAGCCTCGCGGAGCAGCTGCTCCAGGTCTCCAGGACGGCCTCCGTGTGAATAATTGAATATGCGTCCAGAGCCCCAAGCGTCCAAGGCTCCAAGGCTCCAAGCGTTCCAGGCTTCCACCTTCCAGCGAATTATGCGTATTCAATATGCGTACTTGCGTAGAATACGAAGCGCAGCGGAAGCCGCCAAGCCGGGAAGCGCCACACACGCCGAGACACACGCCGAGAAGCGCCAGCGGAAGGGGCCCTGTACAGTCGCACCACTCGCACGCCCCTGGGCCCGGGCCTGCATCCATGACGCACAACTGCTATTAAAAAAAGTGCAAACATATTAACGAAATAACTCAAACATATAACAATAACAAAAAAAATTCTTCAAATAACTTCTGTCCAACATTTAGTTGCAGTAGCTCATTTTCAGTTTCAGTTAATAACTTTGACAAACTATGGCGCATTCCCACATAATTGAATCTGGCTAGAAATACAAACTAGCATTCATTAAATGTTATAATAAGGCTAACTGCAAATTATAATCCATATATCTAACAATGGATGGTGCTGTTGGCTAGGTTTGTGTCTTCAGAGGAAAATAAAAGGATAGTCAAAACAAAAGAACGAAAAAAAGACATTTTCTTTCCAGTCACATAGATTGAGCCAAACACATCTTTTACCAAGGGAGCCAAACACGGCACTTTAACTGGCTCAAGCTTACCGACTTGCTCCATGCAATTGCATATAATGCACTTTTTTGCTTCTGTTCATCTGTTGTATGGAACCATGTTAGAGCTTTTTGTACAGATGTGGCACAATGGCTGTCAGTCATTTGAGAAAGGTGTTGATTTTCTATACTGCAATTAACAGCGAGTTGATTTTCCTGGGTTTGTAATGTGCAGTGACACTTCAGGATACTTCAGCTTCAGTGTTCTTCAAGAAAATTGGGAATTAGGGTTTTGGCCCTGTGTTTCTAAGAGGGTGTTCAGAATAGCAGTGGCTTATGATTTTTTTACTGTAGCTGAGTTGGCTTATTTGCCATAATTAATTTAAAAAAATTTAAAAATAGAAAAAAAAATATATTAGCTCATCACGGACAATGCAAAGGAATACGAGAAAAAAAACATAAAAACGAAAATAAAAACAAACAGTACAAAAAAGTCATCGCAAACGCTAGGAGCAAATGCGGAAGCAGAGTTGAGCGCAGCCTAAAAAAGAAACATATGGATTCACTACGACATTAATTCATGGAAGCATAAGAATGTAGAAAGTACCGAACATTGCTAAAAAAGAAACATATGGATTCGCTAAGACATTAATTCATGGAAGCATAAGAATGTAGAAAGTACCGAACATTGCTACCTCTTTCTCTGTTATTATGGGCAGGGACGGGAGAGGTGGCGGTGGCGCGGGGACGGGAGAGGTGGTGGTGGCGCGGGGATAGGAGCAAACGCAATATGAACTCGAATTGATTTGTGACGATTAGGTTTACAAATAGAGATTATATGAAAAGTCGATAATACCCTTTTGGAAACAAATAGATTTGCACATAAAGTCAAGAAAGCTCTCACAAATCAACGGTCAGATTTTAATTCTACTACTAGTAAAGTGCACTATAAAATTCTCCAATAATTCTAGAAAATTCCATTTTTGTGATGGTTACAACAAAACCATCCGAAAAAATGTATTTTTTTACGGTTTCCTCATGACCGTGTGAATTTTGCTGACGGAACTATTCGTCACAAAAATTAGGAATCCTAACAGTCATTTGCGGGCCTGTCAGGATAATGCGTGGTCGTAAAGGACTGTTATCTGGCTGTGAAATCAGTAAGATCTCACTTGTCCTTGTTTCATCCAACAGCTTGGATTGACGGGATGGTCTAACTAGTCGACAACGGCAGATGATACAGCTCCATGGAATAATATAATATCATAATGAGTTGGTTTAACGGGGCCACTAGACTACAATGGGTCAAGGGCACATGCTATGCGATGGTGCCACTAGATTACAAGTCTAGTATTTTTGGAGTTTCTGAGGACACTATGGTTTCTTGAAAATACTATGGTATCCAAAACTATGAGGTGTTTGGATACAACAAACATTGTAGTTTTATAAATCGTAGTATGTCTAATACTATGGTATTTTTGGAGTTTTTAGAAAAATACTCTCCGCCTCTTTTAATATTTCTAAACTTTTTATAAAAAATCAAAATTCAACAAAAGTTTGAAAATTGAGCTTGTTAAGGAGAACATCAAGAACGTGTTGTCATCGACGGGCAACATCATGTTGAGTGTGACCAAGAGCAAGCCGCAGATCAGCGAGGCGATCAGCGTCTTCGAGAGCATGCAGCCGTTAGACACTGACCTTGGCGCTAAGGCGCCCAAGGATAATATGGGGTCACCCGATTTTCTCGACGTAGGATGGATACTCGTGGGAGTCTTGATGAATCGTAGCTATCCTCCAATGTCAGTGCAAGGGACGAACACTCTTTAATCCGCCAAAACACACTTGCGTCGATTTCGCGACCACCAAGCGAAGATCTATCGTGCACCCAATTCCCAGCGGAAAGGCTGAACGATCTTGATTGAAGAATACTCCTAATTCTCTATGGAATTTCGGCAGCAATGATAAACTCGAACAAACTATAGTAGATTGATTATTCTCAAAGGTGGTCTAAGCCTTAAGGCTGCCAATACATGACTTATATAGCCTCTTGGAACATCCATATGGTCTCCAAACCTAATACAACTTAACTCTATATGGTTTTAGATACGAACTCTCACAAAAAGGAAACTAGATTTTACATCTATCATATTCTTTTAGCCATAACTTTTGATCCATGACGAATTTGATGCTGGGACTAGATCCATTGTGTAGCCCTTGAAATTATCTTTGCAATGAGTACAAGAACACCTGAATCGGACTCTGTTTGTGAAAGTTATGACCTTTTTAGTAACTGCATGTCAAGCTGTCCTGAACCGAATCCGAGTTTGAATCTAGTTGGGTTTATGGATGGTACGAATTGAGCTTAAAAATCTTATCCAAAACTTATAGTTTTAAGTCCTTGGGCTCCTCCCTTTTGCTCTCCCACTGCGTGGACTTTCTTTCTTCATATCTTTGGCACCTAATATGGTTATCCTCTTCCTTTTGCATATCCATTGTTTTGCCAATGACAAATCTGAGAATGCACCACGTAATAACATGAGGTAGTATTCAATCCTTATGAATAACAAATTATGTTTAGTTTGAAATGAGTTCACCTAACCATATTTAATACGGCTCAATAATTCTTTCCAGTTGAATAATATATTTAACTGAAAAATACAAGACAGGTGCGTATCCGCATCATCCTCTCTTCTTCAAGAAAAGCTATCATCGGCTTTTGATAGCCTGAAATTGTACTAAACAAAGAATACAACGTGTATGCATGGTATATATATTTGTCATTAACACTTCTTCGGATTATCTCATCATGAATATCTGAAGGTATAGTAAACGAAAAAAAACACATATACATGGTATATGTAAGAATCAATTATTGTGTCAATCTTGTTATTTTGCACAAACCGATCAATATAGCAGCAACCAAAAGATGTATGCATTGCAATGTTTGTCACATCATTCTCTCTCCTATAAAAGAAAGTCATCCTCGACTTTTCTAAAGACATAGATAGATCATTAATGGGCAAAATCGGATCTAGTTGTTCAGATATAGGGAAGAAAATTTTGAGTGATTTCCATGCTTCAACTGCGTTACTCTAATTACTTGTACATAATTGCTTATCAAAGGGTAAACAAATATGTTTAGGAAATCTTTTAAAATAGCAAGCTCTACTATTGATACTTATCTCATTGCGATCATGTCATGACACAAAAGGTTGTTTATCTATAATATGCAATTTCAAGTCAACAAGTTTATCACATGTAATACAAATTCTGTGAACATAAAATTTATCATCTACATCATAATCTCCAATCAAATTGAACTTATATATGTAGACATGGGTACTAACTAGTCATCTTGAAGACGAAATTTCAGTAACATTATCAATCATACTATATAGCTCTCTAAAATCATCAAACATGATATAGTACAAAGAATCATTAGGAGATATTCTAGTAAAAATTCCTTATGAGTAATCAATTCCACATTATGTAAATTGAGCATAGAAATTTTAGAATATGGAGTTTTCGGTTGATCATATGAGTTCTCACAATTACTCACCTTTGCATAATTAAATTCAGCACCAATATTGTTACATTTGTCATCCTCCTCAGATGATGTAAGTGCTGGGGGTTTAAGATTATTAGGATGTACCCACGGGGTAGATAACACTTCATTCCGTCCCATGGTTATCTCATCCTCATTTGCCTTCAAAAGTGCCGATTGTTGAACGTTCAATTCGTCATCTTTAATGTCAACCTGCGCAACGTGAGAAACAACACTAGAAGTAGATATTAATATGTTAGTATCCTCACTTTGTCTATCCTCTACTTCTCTCTTTTATTTTGGTGTCTCTCTCACACTCTCATTTTGGATACTCTCAACCTCACATATGGTGGAATCACACCGCTTAATCTTTTTATCACTCTCACTCAATTTGGTTATGTGGCTCTCATCCTCACATGGGCAGTGGTGTATCTTATGAGCTATATGTAGGTTTGGATTACTATATGTCTCCGTGACCGAAGGAAAAGTCCTATGCTCGGTCATCTTATCATATGTCGCACTAGTAGAGGCAGCAAAATTGAAGTATGGACAGGGAGAAAATTGTGGTGTATGTCTCTCCATAAGTCACTTATCCTCTTGAATAGCACAATTCACAAGATTTTGCACACTACCAAAATATCTATCTTGAAGTGTAGCGACGATCTTAGAATTTAATCCTCTTTTAAAGTATGCCTTCTCTTTTAATGCACTAGTGACACCGGCCCGACGTAATGCATCTTGTAGCTCAAAATAATATTCTTGAACAGTATTACTCCCTTATGTAATACTCTCTAAATAGCGAAGCAATCCCTGTGCGTAATAGGATGACACAAATTCTTTCCTCATGAGTGCCTTCAAATCTGACCAAGATTTAATGAATTCATTTCCAAATCGTTGATGCCACCAACTATAAGCATAATCTTCAAATTCTTTAGTGACACGCATCACCTCTTGGTCTTTGGGAAGTTTTTAAAATCTAAATACTTTCTCCATTCATCATTCCCACTTAAGATACTCTTCTGGATCTTCACTACCATAGAAAGGATTATAGCTATCTTCTTGATGTGACCATGCTACATACTCATACGACCAAAGCTCTCAAGAATAAACAAATGGTGAATTCGTTTCTTCGGTTTCAATTTATTATAATTGAGAATATGATGCTATCTAAAGATGAAAATGTATTTTTGTCTAGCTGTACAAGGAGGATTGTATCAACACTATGCGCTCGTGGTTGGGGTCCACCTAAAGGGAAGTCGATCGATATATCAAGCCCAACTCAACGCCTTCCCCAACTCTTGTTCAAGGTCACCACGTCATTTTTGGATCAATTCAAGCAAGAGTTCAAGTGGGGACACATTTTGGAATTCAATTCAGCCTCCGGATCAATTCGGAGTCAGCCTAACAGGTCGGACTTCAAATATGCATAACTTTTGCATAAAAACTCTGTTTGAGGTGTGCAAGTACAGCAAAGAAAGAAGAGCTCGTTCACTTTCTAATGGATTTGGCCCCACCTCCAAATTCATTATGTGCGCATTGGAATTATCAAAACAAATTGACGCTGACTCAGCCTGACAGGACCAATTTTAAATGCTCATAGATTTCGCATCAAGAGTCTAAATGGAATGTGTGAGTACAGCATGGAAAGCTTATTTCATCCTCTTTCCAACGGATCTGGCCCCATCTCAAAATTCCTTTTGTGCGCGATGCAATCAACGAAACAATCTTCGATTTTGGAAATAGAGATAGAATCAGCTATGATTTGAATACTTTCCATGTGTTGAAAACTTTCCATATGCAAATACCTGCATGTCCTTATAAATAGAGGCTCCATTTGCCATGTAAATCAGGCTTATTTAGATTAGTTTTCCACCGTGAAACTTCATCGTGTGTTCTTGTGTCGACTAGACCAACAACTGCGATTGCAGGCCTCAATCCCTTTATGTTTCTCAGTCATATTCGCAATAAGATTGCTCTTCATTTTGTTCTTGCTTGTTCTTCGATTGCTTGCAGGAATTAAACCTCGTGTTCAGGTCAACCGTGTTCTTGGCATAGTTGATATCGACTAGGGTGTGGTGTAGCGATTACAGGACGGACTTGGTCGTCTCGGTCAAATAGCCTCTTCGTCAACGTCATATCAAATCGAAGTTATCCTTCTCATCGGAAGATCGGGCCACCCCCTCATCAGTTGATATCAGAGCACAGATTGCCCGGTGAGATTTTAGTTTTAGATTTGTTTTTCATACCTATAACCAGAAAATTGCCCTACTAAAAGGGTTAATTTCCGCTGTCCAAACCCCGTTGTGCCTTTCAATTTGTTACTTTCGGTTTGCTAAATTGAATTTATGTCCGTTTTAGTTTTGTCTTTTGCTGGTCATATTCTTAATCCCATAAAACTCAAAAAAAAAAATCCCCACGTCTAAAACCATTACGAACACATCAAACGCTAATTCTCATTTTCGGCCAGAAGACTCCCCTTTGTGTAGCCGCCACCAAACATGCCATAACTTTTGTTTCCGATATCTTTTTTTGCGTGAACCCACCGCCATTAGATCCATATCTTCCATATCTAACTGCCCCTAAAATTTTGCTTCATTCCATAAAGGCAGTTAAAAGATTTCTGCGGTGAAAGTGGACCCAAATTTCTGGATTGAATCTGTAACAGTCTGCACTTGTGATTTTTGTGCGAATTGTTCTGTCAGTTTTCAGAAGTTGGCCCCAAAAGAAAAGTTGTAGAAAAAGCCGTCAGTAAACAAGGAAAAAAAGAATCATAAAAAAAGAGGCAACTGACAAAAAGTTACAGCCAAAATACCGACAACTGGTCCAGTGGACAGAAATGTAACATTATCATATTTGGGTAAATACTTGTGCTTTCCACTTCCAATTGCATTCAATTGAATTATCTTGTGTCTACCACTCCTATACTTAGATTAACACTTGTGTTACCCTTCATTTATCTTTCTTTGATCAGCAACATAAGGCTAAGTGCTAGATACGGACTATAATTCAATTCCATGCAATTTCTGAAATTAACCGATTGTTCTCCATTGCTACATATCTAGAGCCTTCCAAGCTACACCTACTACTAACCGTTACAGGCCTTAACGTACCGGCAATCGCTATACTCATCACTCAAGTCAGGACTATCACGAACCAGCCACCGGTTGCGCCACCTGTTTGCTTTGGTAAGAACTTGTAAGAGCTTGGTAAGAGTTTGAGAGATGTGTGACTTGTCAAGCTCCACTTCCTAATAGTTTATAGGGACTTACATAATTCTCGTGTATTTACTTGTTTTCTACTAACCATGACAGGTTCACGATCACATAGTAGAAATTTTTGTGAGACCAACAACGTATTAGATCGGTTTAATAAGACCCTCACCACCATCAAAAACAGAGTTGAGAACCTTGATAAACGTTCATCCCCAGCTACTCGACTTGCATTGTTTCCTGTAAACTGTTCATCTCCAAATGAGGATGATGATGCATTAACTAAAGTCAAGTATGCTTTCCATTCTTTGCTGGTAAATTTGATCCTGATGGCTATATTGACTGGGAGATAGAATTAGACAAAGAATTTGAATATTATGATTGGTCGGATGGGCAAAAGATTAGAGCTGCCACAAGTGTTTTCATTGATAATGCAATAACTTGGTGGGAGTATATTGGTGGACATGGTAGAGTGCCTCAAACTTGGAATGCATTGAAGATACTTTTGAGAGATGAATTTGTTCCAAAAACTCATGCTGATTATTTGCTAGCTAGATTGCAACATTTAAGATAATGTAGTAGAACTGTAAGAGAATACTATCATGAATTGAAAACTCGTTTATTGCGAAGTGGTTTAGAAGAATATGCTGAAACTACAGAGAATAGATTCTTAAGTGGGCTTAATCAGGAAATTCAGGACATTCTTATTCACAAAGAATGTAATTCTCTCTCTCATTTGTTTATACTTGCTTGCAAGATTGAGAGTCAGATTGAAAAAGAATCGAGAATACTTGATAATAGGACACATGAGAGCAAACATGTGATTGTGTCTTTTTCTGTGACTAACAACTTGCAGCAAATTGAGAACTATGCGGAAGAGAAGAATGTGTTACTTGAGCTACCGACTCCATTACTTGAGAAGGAACATGAGATGATGGATGCCCCTACATCATGTGAAGAGAGCCAAAAAGGTAAATATAATGGTGCTATCATCACTCAAGGTGAGTATGCCTGTGAAGAACAACTATTGTCCACTGTTCATGTTACATTAGAGCAAAATATTGTGAAAAATAATTCTGATATACACATGTTTCAAGTACAAAATTTCAACTGTATTGATTTAAGTATTGATAATCAGTTGTGTCAGACAACCACCTATCAAGACTACCTTCGGGATCCCACCTTTGATTTTCAATACCAACTTTGTTATTCGCAATATCAGATTGCCTTTCGTCTTCTTCTTGCTAGTTCTTCGATTCCTTGCAGAGATTGAACTTCGTGTTCCGGTTGATCGTACTTCCAGCAAGATCAATAACATCTCGGAGTTGGTTCAGCGATTGCTAAGGCGCAAGCGACGTTGTGCGCGTGTAGTCGGATCGCCAGGGTCACCTCCACCGAAAATCGATAGTTATCAATCTCATCGAAAGATCGGGCACCCCGCCTCCATCATATGGTATCAGAGCTCAAGGTTGCTCGGTGAGAAATTCCAGTTATCCATAAATTAGATTGCTTTTCATTACCTACAGCACGAAAAAAAATAAAAAAATAGTAGTAGATCACCCTGTCTAAACCAATCTTAGCCTCATAATTTTTCTTTTCAGTACATTGTATTGTTGAACTTTCGGTTGCATCGTCGTGTCCTTTGCTGGTCTTAGTGCCTAGTTCCTCTAGAGTTTCGAGTTCTGTTCACGTCTTGGTATCACCATTGCGGTTGGTTTCTAACTGCCACGTCGAGGGAAGGAAAAGAGGGGGACTCGGTTTCTAGAGAGGCTTTGCCCTAGTTGGACTCGGAATAGGACATGATTTCAGATTCAACCGCGTCGTGTGTTTCCTTATCCGAACTCGTTGGTGGGATTAGAGTCCGACTCAACATCTAGTTCCAACACAATTTGAGTCCAGTTGCAAAGGAAAAGAGGGGGATTCGGTTTCTAGGAAAAGGCAGCCGCAGATAGAAAGAGCCGCGGCATAAAAAAAAGAAAAAAAAGAGGAGAGAGAAACCCCTAACTTTCACATACGACCTCCGATTGAGGCGTTTCTTGATCCGTTCGAAAGGAAACAGAAAATAGAGCCAGAAAAAGGTTGTTTAAGGCCTCAAAACGGGCCTGCAAAGTCAAAAAAAGTCAACTTTCTCATAATCTGCTCAAAATTTACAGGGACCTTCTACAAGTGATTCTAAGGTTCCCAGAAGGCGGCATCCTTTTTCGAGCTCCTGAACTCCGTGGGCAACGTCATCTTGTTTCTTCCTACACGGTGTTCTCGTTTGTGTTCTAGGCTCGCGTCTCTAGTACGGTCTAGCCTAGGACCAGAACTAACTGACGTTGAACGATTTTTCAGCTTGCATTATCTTATTTAATTATTGCTACTCCTTACTACCATACTTGAGCCTTCCCAGCTACACCTCTCTACACCGTACAGGCTGACCTTCACCTGGCAGTCGCTCCACCAATCTTCAGAGATACGTTGGCATCGCTGAAAGCCGATCACCCCTGTTTGCTTGGTAAGAATTGGTAAGAGTTCGATAGAAGGTTGGACTGTGAGCGAAATTTGAACCTCCTCATTTTAGTAGTTGTTGTTAGGGACATATTCTTATGTTTTGCTAACAATGACAGGTTCTACAACGGATGAGGATCCATCTCATACTCCTCGTACTAAGGCAATCGTACAACATTTTCTACGCCTTATGAACCTTCGTGTAGAGGGTCTTGAGGAGGATGTCAGAGTGACGAATGAGCGACTTGCTCAACTTGAGGGCGCCCAGATTGAGACAAATGCCACGCTATCTGCGATGGAGAAAGCGCAAGGCGTCACTATCACTTCTTTAGCGGGCATTATGGCACGCCTTGAAGAGATTACCCAAGCATCCTCTGCTGTGCCCCCTGTTGTGTCGGTACATGGACAACAAGATGACATAGACGGCGTGGCTGATTTCGAGGCCGATGACCGCCGTAACCCCAACAATGATCGAGCTCGTCGATAGTTGCATTTTAACCGACAACGTATGCGACGAGAACCCCCACGGCGTGAGGTACGTGACCACGATGATTCTTTTGCTAAGGTTAAATTCACTATGCCTTCTTTCAATGGTAAATATGATCCTGATGGCTATCTTAATTGGGAACTAGCTGTTGATCAAAAATTTACTTGCCATAAATTTCCTGAGAATAGACGAGTTAGGGCTGCTACTAGTGAATTACCGACTTTGCTTCTGTTTGGTGGAAAGAACATTGCCGTCAACAACCCAACAACATACCTAACACTTGGGAAGCTTTAAAATTGCTTACGCGCCATCGATTTGTTCCCTTATATTATGTTCGCGATCTGTTAAATAAACTGTAACGTCTACAATAGGGTGCAAAGTCTGTGGAAGAATATTATCAGGAATTACAAATTGGTATGTTGCGATGTGGGTTAGTTGAGAATGAGGAGGCATCCATGGCTAGGTTTTTGGGAGAGTTGAATCGAGAAATTCAAGACATCCTTGATTACAAAGATTACTACTCTGTTGCTAGACTGTTTCATCTTGCTTGTAAAGCTGAACGTGAGTTGCAGGGACGCCAGACAAGAATGCGATCTAATTCTTCTACAGGTTGCACAAATTCATGGACTGCGCGCACCCCAGCTCCCTCGTCCATTGTGGCGCCATCACACTCCAACAACAAGCAGCGCCCTACTACATCAATTTCGGCGTCACGAGTTTCTGAAGCACACAAATCAGCACGACAACTTTCTGCAAAAACCTTCTCTTTAGTTGCTTCGACCGGACGAACAAGGTACGTTCAATGCCATCGTTGTAAAAGCTATGGACACATGATGCAGAATTGTCCAAGCAAGCGTATATTGATTATACGCGATGATGGTGGGTATTCTTCTACTAGTGATTTTGATGATGAAACATATACTATGCTTGCAACTGACCCTATAGGACATGAAGAAGAATCGGATCATAAGGAACATGTTAGCGCCGAAGATGCCGACAAGTATTTGAGCATTATAGTGCAACGCGTACTAAGTGCTCAAGTTTCTCTGGCCGAGCAAAATCAGCGCCATAATTTGTTCCAAATAAAGGGCGTTGTCAAGGAACACTCGGTACGCATAATTGTTGATGGTGGGAGTTGCAACAATTTGGCGAGTATGGATATGGTGGAGAAGCTTGCTTTGCCAACCAAACCTCATCCCCACCCATACCATATTCAATGGTTCAACAACAGTGGTAAGTTGAAGGTAACACGAACGGTGAAAGTACACTTTTCTATGGGTTCTTACCATAATTATGTTGATTGCGATGTTGTACATATGCAAGCTTGTTCATTGTTATTAGGAAAACTTTGGCAATACGATACTGATTGTGTGCATCATGGTAGGAATAATCAATACTCTCTCATGTTCAAAGGAAAGAAAATTATGCTGCATCCTATGACTCCAGAACAAATTGTTAAAGATGAACTTGCTAGAGCTAGTAAAGAGAAGAGTTTAGAGAAATCTAAGAGCGAAAATCAGATTGTAGCAAAAGAGCTTTCGCAACATAAGAAGAAAGAACTGAAATCTACTCATGTGAACAAAAAAGAAATACAATTGAAAGGTGCTAGTTTTCTTGCTACTAAATCTGATATGACTGAATTGGATGCTAGTAATTCTGTTTGCTATGCATTAGTTTGCAAAACCACTTTGTTTTTATTTGAGGAGATACCATCTTCTTTGCCTCCTGCTGTCACTAACATTTTGGAGGAGTACAAAGATGTCTTTCCAAAGGACATACCACCGGGATTGCCATCGCTTTGAGGGATTGAGCATCAAATTGATTTAATTCCCGGTGCATCACTACCCAACCGCGCACCATACAGGACAAACCCAAAAGAATCTAAAGAAATTTAGCGCCAAGTTCAAGGATTGCTTGATAAAAAGTATGTACGTGAATCGCTTAGTCCTTGCGCTGTTCCAGTCATTTTAGTGCCTAAGAAAGATGGATCATGGCGTATGTGTGTTGATTATAGAGCTATCAATAATATTACCATTAGATACCGTAATCCTATTCCTAGGTTAGTCGATGTGCTTGACGAATTAAGTGGCTCTACAATATTTTCTAAAGTTGACTTGTGTAGTGGATACCATCAAATTAGAATGAAACTTGGAGATGAATGGAAGACGGCATTTAAAACTAAGTTCAGATTATATGAGTGGCTAGTGATGCCTTTTAGATTAACTAATGCCCCTAGCACTTTCATGAGGTTAATGAACGAAGTTTTACATGCTTTCATTGGTAAATTTGTGGTAGTTTATTTCGATGATATATTGATTTACAGCAAGTCACTAGATGAACATCTTGAACACTTATGTGTTGTTTTCATTGCTTTAAGAAATGCACGTTTGTTTGGTAACCTCGAAAAGTGCACCTTTTGCACCGATTGAGTTTGTTTTCTTGGCTATGTTGTTACCCCGCAGGGAATTGAAGTAGATGAAGCCAAGATTGAAGCTATAAAAAGTTGTCCAACACCACAAACAGTCATACAAGTGCGGAGTTTTCATGCACTTGCGGGATTCTATCGCCGCTTTGTGAAGGATTTCAGCACCATCGCTGCACCACTTAATGAATTAATAAAGAAAGGTATTTCATTTAAATGGGGAAAAGCGCAAGAAGAAGCTTTCAACCTTCTCAAAGAAAAGCTCATAAATGCACCATTGCTCCAACTTCCTAACTTCGGTAAGACTTTTGAACTTGAGTGTGATGCTAGCGGAATTGGAATTGGTGGTGTGTTGGTATAAGAAGGTAAACATGTTGCTTATTTTAGTGAGAAATTGAGTGGGCCTAGTTTAAACTATTCTACTTATGATAAGGAATTACTTGCCCTTGTTCGAACTTTAGAAAAATGGCAACATTATTTATGGCCCAAAGAATTTGTTATACATTCTGATCATGAATCATTTAAACATATTAGAAGTCAAACTAAACTGAACCGTAGACATGCTCGTTGGGTTGAATTTATTGTACTTTTCCTTATGTCATAAAACACAAGAAATGGAAGGAAAATGTGATTGCTGATGCCTTGATTGTAGAATTTTTGGCTTGGAGACAATAAAAGAATTATACACTTCTGATGATGAGTTTAAGGATGCCCTGTCCAATTGCAAAAATGGTAGATGCTGGAATAAATTTGCTTTCAATAACGGATTTTTATTTAGAGCTAACAAACTATGCATTCCAGCCAGCTCTGTTCATTTTTTGTTGTTACAGGAGGCACATGGGGGAGGACTAATGTGTCATTTTGGTGTAAAAAAAATGGAGGACATCCTCGCTAAACACTTCTATTGACCAAGGATGAGGCGCGACGTTGAGCGCTATGTATCTCGCTGCACTACCTGCAATAAAGCTAAGTCCCGACTTAATCCACATGGTTTATATATGACTCTTCCTGTACCTAGCATTCCTTGGGAGGATATTTCAATGGACTTTGTTTTGGGATTACCTCGCACAAAGAAGGGGAGAGTGTTTTTGTGGTGGTCAATAGATTTTCTAAAATAGCACATTTTATACCTTGCCATAAGAGCGATGATGCTACAAATGTTGCTGATTTATTTTTCAGAGAGATTGTTCGACTACATGGAGTGCCCAATACCATTGTTTCAGATCAAGATGCGAAGTTTTTGAGTCACTTTTGGCGCACATTATGGGCTAAATTGGGTACCAAGCTGCTGTTTTCTACTACTTATCACCCCCAAACAGATGGACAAACTGAAATTATCAACTGCACGCTATCAACTATGTTGAGGGCTATCTTGAAGAAAAATTTGAAGGCGTGGGAAGAATGTCTACCTCATGTAGAATTTGCTTACAATAGATCGCTACATTCTACCACAAAGATGAGCTCTTTTCAGGTAGTATATGGCTTTAATCCTCATGCTCCTATTGATTTGTTGCCTATCCCCATATCTGAAAAAGTGAATTTAGATGCTAAGAAGCGTGCTGAATTTGTCCTTAAATTGCATGAAACAATTAAAGAAAATATAGAGCGCATGAATGCTAAGTATAAGATTGATGGTAGTCAAGGTAGAAAGAGTTTAACTTTTGAACCTGGTGATTTAGTCTGGTTGTATTTGCGTAAAGATAGATTTCCTGATTTGCGAAAGTCTAAGTTGATGCCTAAAACTGATGGTCCATTCAAGGTGTTAGCTAAGATTAATGATAATGCATATAAACTTGATCTACCTGTAAAATTCGGGGTTAGCCCCACATTTAATATTGCAGATTTGAAACCATATTTGGGAGAAGAAGATGAACTTGAGTTGAGGACGACTCAAATGCAAGAAGGGGGGATGATGAGGACATCCCTTCCATGGATACAAGTCATCCACAACAAGGACCACTTACTCGAGCTCGTGCTCGTCAACTTAATTACCAGGTGAATTCATTCCTAGGTTCGTATATTACTGAGAATAGACCGCTACCTAATGCAAGTGATTTAATCGTGGTTAGGAACCTAGGAAAGGATGAAGGAAAGGGACATGGAGTCATGGACATGCAAGAACGGAATCATGGAGGTCACCACGTCACTTTGGGATCAAGTCAAGCAAGAATTCAAGTTGGACACGTTCTGGAATCGGAGTTCGACTACTACAATGGTACCACATTCAAATGGGCATAACTTCTTCATACGGACTCCGTTTGGGGTGTTCTTATACTTCATGGAAATCTTATGACGTCTACTTTCCAACGGATCTAACCTCATCTTCAAATTCCATTCGAGCTGGCCGCAATGATCAAAACAATGTATGTTGGTTTCTGAGTTCGAGTCAAAAAGGGTGCTGCGTCACCACCACTTGGGCCCATGGGCCTTGTAACCCTAGGACGCTGCCCCTGGTTGTTTCTCTATATATAGGAACCGCCGCCCCATGCTAGGACTTGGATTTCGTTGAGTTTAGGTTTAGCCTTTGCACAAACTTTTGTTCTTCAGTTGTTTCAGATGACCACCTGTAAAGACTACCTTCGGGATCCCACCTTTGATTTTCAATACCAACTTTGGTATTCGCAATATCAGATCTCCTTTCGTCCTATTCTTGCTAGTTCTTCGATTGTTTGCAGGGATTGAATTTCGTGTTCCGGTTGATCATGCTTCCAGCAAGATCAATAACATCTCGGAGTTGGTTCAGCGATTGCTAAGACGCAAGCGACGTTGTGCGCGTGTAGTCGGATCGCCAGGGTCACCTCCACCGAAAATTGATAGTTATCAATCTCATCGAAAGATCGGGCACCCCGCCTCCATCACCATGGAGGCAGCGCTAGGCACAAGAACAGCGGAGGTGAGCTGATGCGGATACGCACATGTCTTGTACTTTTCAGTTAAATATATTATTCAACTGGAAGGAATTATTGAGCCGCATGAAACATTTCCAGGTGAACTCATTCGAAACTAAATATATTGTTGTTATTCATAAGAATGGAATACGACCTCATGTTATCAAATAGTGCATTCTTAGGTTTGTCAATGGCAAAGCAACGGAGAGGAAAAAGGAAGAAGATAATCACATTAGGTGCCAAAGATATGAAGAAAGAAAGCCCATGCAGTGGGAGAGTAAAAGGGAGAAACCAAAGGACTTAAACTCAAGTTTTGGATAAGATTTTCAAGCCCAATTCGTACCTCCCATAAGGCCAATTGGATTCAAACTCGGATTCAACTCAGAATTCAATTCGGATTTGGTTCGGGACAGCCTGACAGGCAGTTACTAAAATGGTCATAACTTTCACAATTGGAAAGATAATTTCACGGGCTACGTAATGGATCTGGTCCCAGCATCAAATTCATCACGGATCAAAAGTTATGACCGAAACAATATGACGGTTGTAAAATCCAGTTTCCTTTTTGTGAGATTTCGTATCTAAAACCATATAGGGTTGAGTTGTACTAGGTTTGTGGACTCTATGGACGTCCCAAGGTCCTATATAAGCCATGTATTGGCAGCCTAAGGGCTCAGACTACCTTTGAGAATAATCAATCTATTAAACGTTGTTCGAGTTTATCATTGCTGCTAAAAATCCGTGAGGGAATTAGGAGTATTCTTCAATCAAGATCGTTCAACCTTTCCGCTGGGAATTGGGTGCACGATAGATCTTCGCTTGGTGGTCGGCGAAATGGACGCGAGTGTGTTTTGGCAGATTAAAGAGTGTTCGTCCCTTGCATTGGCACTGGAGGTTCATTACGATTCATCAAGACTCCCGCGAGTATCCATCCTACGTCGAGAAGATCGGACGACCCCGTATCATCTGGTATCAGAGCGCGGTTTACTTGGTAGGATCTTATCCCTTTACTTTTATATTGATTTATTTTGTCCTATAGTCCAGTAAACCGAAAATTGCCACAAAAAATCCAAACCCTAGTTTCGCATCTGTTATTTTCATGAGTTTTATTAAGTTTTGATCCATTAGAAATTTTGTTTACGTGCTGATCTTAGTGTCCTTTTGCGTTGCTTGATCGTTGCGTCTTTAATCCTTGAAAATCTGCTAGTTGATCTTTTAATTAGCATCCAAAAAAAGTAAATTCAATTTACTTTTTGAAATCTTGTTCTTGCTGTCCACGTAAGATCTTTGTGCATCTTAAAAGAATATCACATCCGAATATATTTGGGTTTCCTTTTTTTGATTGATTTCGCCACAAGAAACCCTAACTGTCACAAGTTTGCGCCGCAAAGAATCTTAGTTGGACACATTCAGACCGTCTGAAATTTGTTGCGGTTTGAATTCTGAGTATCTGTTAAGATCTTCACTTAAATCCTTTGAACCTTGAGACTAGTCTTTGATAATTGCTTTAGGGCTGTTCTAGAATTATCTACACATTGCTGAACAACTTTGGATTTGCATGGAATCTACGAACAATTAAACCTAGTTCGGCCTTGAGTATAAAAAAAAGAGCCAAAAAAAGAAGGCAGCCGATTGAAAAAAAAAGAGGAGCCACAGCTTGAGAAAAAAAAGAAAGAAAGAAAGAAAGGAAAGAAAGCATTGGCTGAATTTGGGTGAGTTAATCTTAGTCCATAAATTCAGATTGTGTATTTAATTTCTTTGGACAATCTTGTGCTCTCAAATTCATATTATTGCAATTGGCTAGCGTCTCTCCTAGTACTTGGTGCAAAACGAGCTAATATTCCCGATTGTTTCCTTTAGCTCATTCCTTTTATTTGCATTGAGTCACATTGATCATTGCGTGTGCGTTCATATACTTCACTTATATCATTTGGATCGGCACATAGGCAATACTTTCTAGTTTGGATTATTACTTAATTTTACAATATCGTGAAATTCAGATTGTGTAGGATAAATACTTCCTAACCAAACTTCACAAAATATCCTTTGTCGTGCAATTGTGAGTCACTTTTAAATCCGCTTGGTCATCACTTGCTATTGTAGCCACCACCCAGTGTAAGTTTCTTTTTGGCCTCAATTCACTTCGGAAAGGTAAGAACTTTACTTGGTGAGGAAAAAGTGAGATAGAGTGAACTCCACATATCGTGTATATGTTGTGGTATTTGTGCGTTCTTTGTAGAACTAACCATGACAGGTGGAGACAATAATATGGGAGAGGAGTATGCCCCGGCGAGTCATTTTCAATTCCAACCTTTGAGAGGGACATTGCGCAATGAGTTCACCGCCACTTCTTCCACCTTGAAAGAGCAACTGAAGACGGAGATGAATAATTCCGTGCAAGATATGCGCATTGAATTCAATCATCAAATGAAAGTGTTACGCTCGAACATCGTGAATGATATTGTGCGGGCACTTTATGCACAACAAGAAGAAGATAGCTATAATCCTTTCTATGGCAGTGAAGATCCAGAGAAGTATCTTGAGTGGGAATGGCGAATGGAGAAAGTGTTTAGATTTCAAAATCTTCCTAAAGCCAAAGAGGTGATGCGTGCCACTAGAGAATTTCAAGATTATGCTTATAGTTGGTGGCAAAAACAATTTGGAAGAGAGTTTATTAAATCTTGGTCAGATTTGAAGGCACTCATGAGGATAGAATTTGTACCATTTGATTATGCATGGGATTGCTTCGCCATCTGGAGAGTATCACACAAGAGAGTAACACTGTGCAACAATATTATTTTGAGCTACAAGATGCATTACGTCGGGCCGGTGTCTCCAGTGAACTGCAAAAGAAGACATACTTCAAAAGAGAATTGAATTCTAAAATCGCCGCTACACTTCAACATAAATATTTTGGTAGTGTGCAAGATCTTGTGAATTATGCTATTGAAGAGGAGAACAGACTTAGAGAGAGACGTACACCACAATTCTCTCCATGTTCATACTTCAGTTCTTCTGCCCCTACTAGTGTGGTACATGAGAAAATGACTGAACATGAGACTTTCCCTTCGGTCAAGAAGATATATAGTGATATAGCTCCTGAGATACACCACAACCCATACGAGGATGAGAGACACAGAGCCAAATTGAGTGAGAGTGATAAAAAGAGTGAGCTGTGTGATTCCACCATATATGAGGTTGAGAGCATCCAAATTGAGAGTGTGAGAGAGATACCAAAAGAAAAGAGAGAATTAGAAGATAGACAAAGTGAGGATGCATCTGAAACTAACATATTAATATCTACTTCTAGTGTTATTTCTCACATTGTGCAGGTTGACATTAAAGATGAAAAATTGAATATTCAACAACCGGCACCTTTGAAGCCAAATGAGGAGGAGATAACCACGGGAAGTGATACGGGGTCGCCCGATCTTCTCGACGTAGGATTGGATACTCGCGGGAGTCTTGATGAATCGTAGCTATCCTCCAATGCCAATGCAAGGGACGAACACTCTTTAATCCGCCAAAACACACTCGCGTAGATTTCGCCGACCACCAAGCGAAGATCTATCGTGCACCAATTCCCAGCGGAAAGGCTGAACGATCTTGATTGAAGAACACTCCTAATTCCCTCACGGAATTTCAGCAACAATGATAAACTCGAACAAAGATCAATAGATTGATTATTCTCAAAGGTGGTCTGAGCCCTTAGGCTGCCAATACATGGCTTATATAGGACCTTGGGACGTCCATAGAGTCCACAAACCTAGTACAACTCAACCCCATATGGTTTTAGATACGAACTCTCTCAAAAAGGAAACTAGATTTTACAGCCATCATATTGTTTTGGTCATAACTTTTGATCCGAGACGAATTTGGTGCTGGGGCCAGATCCATTGCGTAGCCCTTGAAATTATCTTTCCAACGAGTACAAGAACTCCTGAATCGGACTCGCTTGTGAAAGTTATGACCTTTTAGTGACTGCCTGTCAGGCTGTCCGAAACCGAGTCCGAATTGAATTCTGAGTTGAATCCGAGTTTGAATCCAATTGTGCTTGTGGGAGGTACGAATTTGGCTGAATAATCTTCTCCAAAACTTGTAGTTTATGTCCTTGGGCTCCTCCCTTTAGCTCTCCCAAGTCTTCACAGGAGTCATACCTAAGAATACATAAAATACTAGCATGAGGTAGTATCCCAAGTTCATTATCAATTAAAGGAAACTCTTTAAGAAACAAAAGCACCTGTTTGTTTAAAAGCTTGGCTCTTGCCCTCGTCATTGGGCCCACAGGTTCTTGGACATTCTCATGCTTGCTTGGAGTGGAAGATGAGTATGTAATGGGGATGTCCTCATCATCCTCCCCTCTTGAAAAGGAGTCGCCCTCGACTCTATGTCTTCTTGCCCAAAGAATGGTGATAAATCAGCAACATTAAAAGTAGTGCTCACCCCATAGTCATCTCCTGGAAGCTCTATCTTGTATGCATTATCATTGATCTTTGCAAGTACTTTAAAAGGACCATCACTACGGGGCATTAATTTGGATTTTCACTTCTCCGGAAAGCGGTCTTTGCGAAGGTGGACCCACACTAAGTCACCTGGTTCAAAAAGCATTTTCTTACGAGATTTGTTAGCCTTAGAAGCATAAGCACGTACCTTCTTTTCAATGACCTCTTTAGTCTTTTCATGGAGCTTCTTCACAAAATCAGCACGCTCAAGCCTCCATATTAGTACGTTCTTGTAAGGGAAGTGGCATTAAATCAAGTGGCGTGATTGGTTTGAAACCATACACCACCTCAAATGGGCATAGTTGAGTTGTAGAATGCACTGCCCTATTATATGCAAATTCAACATGTGGTAGACAATCTTCCCACTCTTTCAAATTCTTTTTGATCATTGTCCGTAGCAGCATTGAGAGTGTCCGATTCACCACCTCCGCTTGTCCATCTGCTTGTGGGTGGCAGGTTGTTGAAAACAACAACTTTGTCCCAAGCTTGGCCCACAAAGTCTTCCAAAAGTAGCTCATAAACTTGACATCGCGATCTGAAACAATAGTCCTGGGCATACCATGCAATCTCACAATCTCCCAAAATAGGTCAGCTACGTGCGACGCATCATCGCTCTTATGACAGGGAATGAAATGTGCCATTTTAGTAAACCTATCCACAACAACAAAAAGTAATCCCTCCTCTTAGTTCTAGGCAATCCCAACACAAAATCCATGGTAATGTCTTCCCAAGGAGCACTAGGAACTGGAAGTGGAGTATACAAATCATGTGGATTGAGTTTCGACTTCGCCTTATGGCACGTGATGCATCGTTGAACATACCTCTCGACATCTCGCCTCATCTTCGGCCAATAGAAGTGATCGCTTAACATCATGTACGTCTTCTCTCTTCCAAAATGTCCCATAAGTCCTCCTGCATGAGACTCCTGCAATAGTAGCAAACGCACGGACGATTCTGGAACGCATAGCTTGTTCATGCGAAAGAGAAAACCATCATGAACATGAAACTTATCCCACCCTTTGCCATCTTTACAATTATAATACGGTGTTGAAAAGTCATGATCGGAAGCATATAACTCTTTCAAGCTTTCTAATCCTGGAACTTTTACTTCCAATTGAGTGAAAAGCACATGTTTTCTAGACAATGCATCAGCTACCACATTTTCTTTACCTTTCTTGTATTTGACAATGTAAGGAAAAGTTTCAATGAATTCTACCCACTTAGCATGTCTACGATTCAATTATGCTTGGCCTTTCAAATATTTCAAAGCTTCATGATCGAATGTATGATAAATTCCTTAGGCCAAAGATAATGTTGCCAAATTTCTAGCACACGACAAGAGCATATAATTCTTTATCATAAACTGGATAATTCAATTGTGCACCATGAAGTTTCTCACCAAATATGCAACAGTTTTCTTTCTTGCATCAAAACACCACCAATACCTATTCCACTAGCATCACATTCAATCTCAAAGGTTTTGGTGAAATCGTAAAACAAGCAATGGTGCTTCACCAAACATTTCTTCAACTCAAGAAAAGCTTTGTCTTGTTTTTCTCCCCACTCAAAAGTGACTCTCTTTTTAGTTAATTCATTTAATGGGGCAGCAATGGTGCTAAAGTCTTTCACAAATCGTCGATAAAAGCTAGCAAGTCCATGGAAGCTACGAATTTGACTAACATTCACAGGTGTAGGCCAATTTCGAATAGTTTCAATTTTAGATTCATCTACTTCAATGCCATGAGCTGAAACAACATAGCCTAGGAACACAACCTTACTAGTGCAAAAGGAACACTTCTCAAGATTAGCATACAATTGTTCTCGCCTAAGCACCTCTAACACTTGTTTGATGTGTTCAACATGATCATCCAAAGAGCGGCTATATATCAAGATATCATCAAAATAAACTACCACAAATTTTCCAATAAAATATCTTAAAACATGGTTCATTAGGCGCATGAAAGTACTAGGAGCATTGGACAACCCAAAAGGCATCACTAACCATTCATACAAGCCAAACTTCGTTTTAAAAGCAGTTTTCCATTCATCTCCCTGTTTTATTCTTATTTGATGGTATCCACTACGCAAGTCAATCTTAGAAAAAATAGTAGAACCACTTAATTCATCAAGCATATCATCTAGTCTAGGAATAGGATGACGATAGCGAACAGCTTATGTTGTTTATAGCTCTACGCTCACGCACATTCGCGGTACCATCTTTCTTAGGAACAAGAATAACAGGAACGGCACAAGGGCTAAGACTCTCACGTACGTACCCTTTGTCCAAAAGTGCTTGCACTTGCCGCTGAATCTCCTTTGTCTCCTCGGGGTTGGTGCGGTAGGGCGGACGGTTTGGAAGAGGGGCTCCTGGAACCAAGTCAATCTGATGCTCAATACCTCGAATGGGTGGTAGTCCAGCGGGTACATCCTCCGGAAACACGTCGCCATAAGCCTGCAAAACTTGGGAGACAACACTAGGAAGAGAGGTTAAGTCATTAGTAGTCATCAAAGCTTCTTTATATAGCAACACAAAGTGAAACATAGTGGGTCTTCTCTCATCTCCTCAACTCAGATTTTGTTGCCATCATCACTAACTTTTTCTCCTCAATATTAGCTTTCCCACTCAATTTCAATTTTTCTCTCGCGCTTTATGTGGAATTTCATTCTTTTGTTCCTTCCTCTCTCACCCCTATTTGCACTTCTTTCTTTTGAGCATTTTCAATGACAATTTGAGAAGGGTCATAGGTCGTAATATTATTTCTTTGCTATTCCACATGAATTTATATTGATTTGTTCTACCATCATGATTCACGGACCTATCATATTGCCATGGCCTCCCAAAAGTAAATGACAAACATCCATAGAGACCACATCACATTCTATCTGTATCTTGGTAATTTCAATCTGAAAGGTAACATCAACAGTGTATCCAACATTCATAGAACCATCATTATTCAACCATTGAATTTGATATGGATGTGGATGTTTCTTATACTTCAATCCAAGTTTGTTGCAAAGTTCTTTACTAGCTAGGTTATGACAACTACCTCCATCAATAATAACCTTGCAACACTTACCATCTTTGCTTACCTGAGCTCTTGTTTGGAAGAGGTTGCAGCGCTGTTCATGGTTGGATTTGGCTTGAACGCTCAATACCGAAGGAGTGCACACAAGGATAGGACCGGACTCGGGGTCACAATACCCATCCCCAAGCATGTCCTCGCCTCTTTCTCCCCATGGCCATCTTCATTTGCCTCAAATCAGCTAGGCATTCTCCATCTTCATCACTAGTAGAATCATAGTCTCCATTCTCAGTTATTAACATAACCTTGTTATTTGGACAATCCTTTTGCATATGTCCGCGACCAAGACACTTGAAGCATTGGATGGAGCTACTCTTGGCCGTAGAACCAATAGAAGATGATGAAGAAGGGTTTGGTCCTTTCTTTGAGAAGGAAGGAGTGGCATTCTTTGTACTTGGGGCAGCACGTGTACTAGGAGCAAAACTTCCACTAGAGGGATTAGTTTTAAATGAATTGGAATGAGATGTGGATTTACCTCCTGTAGGTGCTGTTCGAGGCATGAAGGATGATGTTCTTGTTGCCCGCATATCTTGTCGCACTTGTCTTTCAGCCTTGGTTGCTTGATGTACCAACTCCACCATGTTGTTGTAAGGCTGAAATTCAGTGATGCGCTTGATAGGAGGGTGTAAACCAGCAAGAAATCGTGCCATTGTTTGCTCTTCTTGCTCATAAACATTAGCTCGAATCATGGCCATTTCCATCTCTTTATAGTATTCCTCTACCGTGAAGGTGCCTTGCTTCATCTGCTGCAATTTGTCAAATAAATCACGCTTATAATGTTTAGGAACAAACCTTGCTCTCATGTGGTACTTCATCTCCTCCCATGTAGTAATGGGTGGTTCATTGTTCTCTCTCCTTTGATTTTGCACTTGTTCCCACCAAATCAACGCATAATTAACGAATTCAAGTGCCGCCATGTGAATTTTCTTCTCCTCGAAATAATTGTGCAAACGGAACACCTTGTCCACCTTGAGCTCCCAAGTGAGGTATTCTTCGTGCTCATGTGTACCGAGAATGATGGCATTGTAAATTTAAGCTTACCAAATTTCTCCTCATTTGGTCGCTCATCGCCAGAACGATTACGACGGTGGTAGCCATCGTCGAGTGCGTAAAGTCATCGCCGCCGGTGTATTGCTCTCCCACCACGACCTCCATGTCCATGGCCCTCCTCGACCATGGAAGCCACCCCTTCACCTCTCCCGTAGGGGTGGGCGAATGGTATTTGCCATCACGCGATCTCGCCTTTGTTGAGCCTCTTGGCCACCTCGAGGAGCGGTTGCTCCTCATCTCGTGGAGGAATGGCTCCCACAATGAACGCTTCCCTCCTCTTGTTGTGGACGGCGCGCAGACAATATCATTAACAATGTTTGTACGTAGTACAATCATTTGTCGGTTCATCTCAATGCGCATATCTTGCACTGAGTTGTTGATCTGCTCCTTGAATTGCCCTTCCAAGATGTCGAGAGAGGCGCGATCTCATTGCGCAAAGTTCCCCTCAAGGCTTGGAAGTGGAGTCGAGTCACCGGCACATTCAAATCATGCTCCTCGGCTATATTATCATCTCCAGCTGACATGGTTAGATTACGCAAAGAAACACGAAACAACACCAAGATATGTATGATATGTGAAATTCACTCAATCTCACTCTTTCCTCTCCCAAGTAAAGTTCTTACCTTTCCGAAGTGAATTGAGGCCAAAAAGAAACTTACACTTGGTGGTGGCTACAATAGCAAGTGATGATCAAGCGGATTTAAAAGTGACTCACAATTGCACGACAAAGGATATTTTGTGGAGTTTGGTTAGGAAGTATTTATCCTACACAATCTGAATTTCACGATATTGTAAAATTAAGTAATAATCCAAGCTAGAAAGTATTGCCTATGTGCCGATCCAAATGATATAAGTGAAGTATATGAACGCACACACAATGATCAATGTGACTCAATGCAAACAAAAGGAATGAGCTAAAGGAAACAATCGGGAATATTAGCTCGTTTTGCACCAAGTACTAGGAGAGACGCTAGCCAATTGCAATAATATGAATTTGAGGGCACAAGATTGTCCAAAGAAATTAAATACACAATCTGAATTTATGGACTAAAATTAACTCACCCAAATTCGGCCAATGCTTTCTTTTCTTGCTTTCTTTTTCTTTTTCTTTTTTTTGCTCAAGCCGTGACTCTTTTTTTTTTCAATTGGCTGGCTTCTTTTTTTTTTTGGCTCTTTTTTTTATACTCAAGGCCGAACTAGGTTTAATTGTTCGTAAGTCCAAAGTTGTTCAGCAATGTGTAGATAATTCTAGAACAGCCCTAAAGCAATTATCAACGACTAGTCTCAAGGTTCAAAGGATTTAAGTGAAGATCTGAATATGTGCAACTAAGATTCTTGTGGCCAAATCAATCAAGAAAAAGGAAACCCAGATATATTCGGATGCGATATTCTTTCAAGATTCACAAAGATCTTATGTGGACAGAAGAACAAGGTTTCAAAAGTAAATTGAATCTACTTTTTTGGATGCTAATTGAAAGATCAACTAGCAGATTTTCAAGGAATAAAAAAAAACAACGAACAAGCAACGCAAAAGGACACTAAGATCAGCACGTAAACAAAATTTCTAATGGATCAAAACTTAATAAAACTCACGAAAATAACAGATGCAAAACTAGGGTTTGGATTTTTTTGTTGCAATTTTCGGTTTATTGTACTATAGGACAGAAATAAATCAATCTAAAAGTAAAGGGATAAGATCCTACCGAGTAAACTCGGCTCGATACTGGATGATACGGGTCGCCCGATCTTCTCGACGAGGATTGGATACTCGGGAGTCTTGATGAATCGTAGCTATCCTCCAATGCCAATGCAAGGGACGAACACTCTTTAATCCGCCAAAACACACTCGCGTCGATTTCGCCGACCACCAAGCGAAGATCTATCGTGCACCAATTCCCAGCGGAAAGGCTGAACGATCTTGATTGAAGAACACTCCTAATTCCCTCACGGAATTTCAGCAACAATGATAAACTCGAACAAAGATCAATAGATTGATTATTCTCAAAGGTGGTCTGAGCCCTTAGGCTGCCAATACATGGCTTATATAGGACCTTGGGACGTCCATAGAGTCCACAAACCTAGTACAACTCAACCCCATATGGTTTTAGATACGAACTCTCTCAAAAAGGAAACTAGATTTTACAGCCATCATATTGTTTCGGTCATAACTTTTGATCCGAGACGAATTTGGTGCTGGGGCCAGATCCATTGCGTAGCCCTTGAAATTATCTTTCCAACGAGTACAAGAACTCCTGAATCGGACTCCGTTTGTGAAAGTTATGACCTTTTTAGTGACTGCCTGTCAGGCTGTCCGAAACCGAGTCCGAATTGAATTCTGAGTTGAATCCGAGTTTGAATCCAATTGTGCTTGTGGGAGGTACGAATTTGGCTGAATAATCTTCTCCAAAACTTATAGTTTATGTCCTTGGGCTCCTCCCTTTAGCTCTCCCAAGTCTTCACAGGAGTCATACCTAAGAATACATAAAATACTAGCATGAGGTAGTATCCCAAGTTCATTATCAATTAAAGGAAACTCTTTAAGAAACAAAAGCACCTATTTGTTTAAAAGCTTGGCTCTTGCCCTCGTCATTGGGCCCACAGGTTCTTGGACATTCTCATGCTTGCTTGGAGTGGAAGATGAGTATGTAATGGGGATGTCCTCATCAGGAAGGGATAAAGTGCTTGCTGCCCCGTGGGTACATTCTAATAATTTTAAACCCTCAGCGCCTACATCATCTCAGGAGGACGACAAAGGTAACACTATTGGTGCTGAATTTAATTGTGCAAAGGTGAGTAATTGTGAGAACTCATATGATCAACCAACAATTCCATGTTCTGAAATTTCTTTGCTCAATTTACATAATGTGGAATTGATTACTTATAAGGAAGTTCTTACTAGAATATCTCCTAATGATTCTTTGTGCTATATCATGTTTGATGATTCTAAAGAGCTATCTAGTATGATTGCTAATGTTGCTGAAATTTCATGTCTAAAATCACTATTTAGTACCTATACCTACACATATAAGTTTAATTTGATTGGAGATTATGGTGTAGATGAAAAATTTTATGTTCACAGAATTTGCATTACATGTGATAAGATTGCTGAACTGAAATCGCATATTATGGATAAACAATCTTTTATGCCATGTTGTGATCACAATGAGATGAATTTCAACAATAGCACGTACTGTTTAGAAAGATTTCATAAGTCTACTTGTTCGATCTTTAATGTACAATCATGTAAAAATAATCAGAATAGCGCAGTTGAAGCATGGAAACCGCTCAAAATTTTCTTTCCTATGGATGAACAAATAAATCTGATTTTGTTTATTAATGATCTGTCTATGTCCTTAGAAAAGTTGAAGACGACTTTCTTTTATGGGAGAGAGAATGATGTGAAAAACAATATTGCAATACCTACGTCTTTTGGTCGATACTATATTCATCGGTTTGTGCAAAATAATGAGAATACCACAACAATTGACTCTTACATATACTATGCATATGTGTTGTTTTTTTCGTTTACCACACCTTTAGAAGTTAATAATGAGATAAGCCAAAGAAGTATTGTTGACAAATATATATACCATGCGTACACATTGTATTCTTTGTTTAGTACAATTTCAGGCTATCAAAAGCCGTGGACGGCTTTTCTTGAAGAAGGGGAGGATGATGCGGATACGAACATGTCTTGTACTTTTCAGTTAAATATATTATTCAACTGGAAGGAATTATTGAGCCGCATGAAACATTCCCAGGTGAACTCATTCCAAACTAAATATATTGTTGTTATTCATAAGAATGGAATACTACCTCATGTTATCAAATGATGCATTCTTAGGTTTGTCAATGGCAAAGCAACGGAGAGGAAAAAGGAAGATGATAATCACATTAGGTGCCAAAGACATGAAGGAAGAAAGCCTATGCAGTGGGAGAGTAAAAGGGAGAAACCCAAGGACTTAAACTATAAGTTTTGGATAAGATTTTTAAGCCCAATTCGTATCTCCCACAAGGCCAATTGGATTCAAACTCGGATTCAACTCAGAATTCAATTCGGATTCGGTTCAGGACAGCCTGACAAGCAGTTACTAAAACGATCATAACTTTCCCAAACGGAGTCCGATTTGAGCGTTCTTGTACTCGTTGGAAAGATAATTTCAAGGGCTACGTAATGGATCTAGTCCCAGCATCAAATTCATCTCAGATCAAAAGTTATGACTGAAACAATATGATGGCTGTAAAATCCAGTTTCCTTTTTGTGAGAGTTTGTATCTAAAACCATATAGGGTTGAGTTGTACTAGGTTTGTGGACTCTATGGATGTCCCAAGGTCCTATATAAGCCATGTATTAGCAGCCTAAGGGCTCAGACCACCTTTGAGAATAATCAATCCATTAAACGTTGTTCGAGTTTATCATTGCTGCTAAAATTCCGTGAGGGAATTAGGAGTGTTTTTCAATCAAGATCGTTCAACCTTTCCGCTGGGAATTAGGTGCACGATAGATCTTCGCTTGGTGGTCGGCGAAATCGACGCGAGTGTGTTTTGGCGGATTAAAGAGTGTTTGTCCCTTGCATTGGCACTGGAGGTTCATTACGATTCATCAAGACTCCCGCGAGTATCCATTCTACGTCGAGAAGATCGGGCGACCCTGTATCATGAGCCATGCATAGAGGGAGGTAGCGGGCGGAAGGGCTGGTGTGTGCGCTGCGCATCAGCGAGCGCGCCAGGCGTAGCCACGACAGCACCAAGCAGCATGGGCTAGGCAGGTCAAGCTGAGGGGCCAAATAAGCCAGGCCAAGGTCGTGGGCCTGAGGGGAGTCAGGGATGGGCTAGGCTGCACCCAGGGGCACATTTGAATTCAAGTTTTTAAATTACACAAAAGCACAAATAAAACCCAAAAATGGGATGTTATAACCTAGACCACCTCATAGATATCCCTCATCTTGCAGATGGCCTCCCATGTGGCATCCTAGATACTAGTGGGAAGGTATCCCAAGGATGTGGAGCATCGAAGGTGTGGAAGGTAGCTTCATCTCCTATGTTGGCAAAGATCAACATCTCCACTCTCTAGTGTTCTTGGTTACCGTAGGACTGAAGGTACCCTTGATTGATTGGTTGTGCCATAAACCTCAACTGCTGAAGGAGCTCCTTAAGGTAAGTTATTCGACTTGGATTCCATGAGAAATCTTGGTAGGGGTCTTGGCCATCTAAAATATTTGACAAGAGAAAGGAATTAGAAAATAACTTTTAGTAAGGAAATGTAGTTAAGTAAGAGAAAGAGGGAGACAAGTTTCTACAAAAGTTTTGGAAATTATATTTTATAATAGAATATTTCCTTAAGGAGAACCAGTTCTGTTCTATCTATGATTAAGTCTTAGTGTCGTCACGACTCTGATACCATCTCTATCAGACCCAAAATAGCACTTCCAGATCCTCTGTGTCAATTGCACTACTAAAGGAAAAGTTAGTACACATAGTGGTAACAGGGATACATATCATGCATAATGAAAACCTTTTTTTTATATAAAAGAGCTGTTGTTGCTGTTTGCCATGAAGCATATGCCTATGAAGTCATTGGCGTTCTTCTTCTTGCCTTCGGTCATATCATTGTCATGGTCCTCGTCGTTGCAGCTCTCGGAGTCCACATCTCTCAAATCGAGGTGGTCGATAGCAACTAGAACTTTAGATGATAAGATCCACCCTTGTAGTTACAATGACGATAAGTCGTATCTTCCTCGACTGCTTTCCTTCTAAGCTTGAGGCAATTGATCTTGATGTTGCCTGGCTTGCCGCACTCAGAGCATCTAATCGGACTTGGAACACCACCACGCCTCCTCCTCACGTTGTCAAGTGCCTTGTATGACCATGAGGCGATTAGGGCCAAGTCTTCTAGGGGAAGCTGCTCGAATTGTTCTTCTGAAAAAGAAGCCAAAGCAAACAAAGGACCATACGACAACGTACTCGTAGTAGACTACACAGGGTTAGTTGTGAGTGCTAAAGATGATGATTTTTTGGTCTTAGATGGCAAAACCTCTATCTCATAGGTTTTCAATTTAGAATACAGATCATCCATGGTTAACGTATCTAGATCAACGGTTTGATTAATAGTCGTAACGACCATCAACCACTCTGGACCTAAAGATCGCAAGATTTTAGTTGCATTATCTCCATCGGTGGGAAGAACACCAACTCCACACAAATTACTCAAAATCTTTTCAAAATGAGCAAAAAGATTATCTATAGATTCAGTAGGGTTCATAACAAAATCTAAGTACTCTTTTTGATAAAGATTTTTATGCATTTTCTTGATCTTGGTCGCCTCTCATGATAATCGCAAAGAGTTTTCTAGATAAAGTGAGTAGAAGCAATATGATCAAATTCTTTGCGAGAAATTCCTTAAAAAATCAAGTTACGAGCACGAGCATTCAAATCTACATCAGTTTTATTTTCGGTCGTAACATCAGCAGGAACAACATATGGCTGCGAGACCTTTTTCCAAACATCATTACCTTGAGCCTCGATGTAGGCTTGCATGCGACACTTCCAAAAAGCAAAATTTGTTCCATCGAGCATGGGGGGATGATTTACATACCTCTCTGATTCTATCGCTAACTTGGCTCTGATATCACTTGTAGGATCGATGATAGCAATCAGAGGGGATGAATGATTATCATCGCTTTTCGGCACCTAAAATCAAATCTTAAACCAATAGAAAAACAATCTAACTCACCAACTTGAAATATGACCGTCGCACAAAACTGAGAAGTGTTGTCACGCTGTCGCCGAAAACACAAGAAGAACAATGCTCAGGTACACATCACCGAAATCGACTTACTTATTTTGGAATAGATCTGATCTATTATTTCTGTAGATGTATCTGGTTACAAAGCACTCATACGGCACCCCTAAAAACCTAGCACAAAAAGCACTTTAGCCCCTTTCACCTCCTCACCACATCCATGAAACCTTGGCTTGCTTTTATATGCTAGAGTCCTAAATCTTATTCACCTCAAACACGAACAACTCAAAGCATATCCATAACAACCTAGACACGCAACTCTATCTTTCCTTAAAACAAGGAACCCAAAACCCTTTCTAACACGGGTTTTATCTCTTCCAAGTTATGGGCTCCATCCACAACTCCAATCTCACCACGTGACGAAGCCTCCAGGATGCACCTCCTGTATCTTCATCATGACCATCACCTTCACATATCGAAGCCTCCAGGACCACATCTCCCGTATCTTCTCCACACATCACCACGTGCTCTAGTATGAGCTCGATCACCTCGCACGACATCTCGACCGCATGGATCTCAGATTTTCCCATCTTAGTCCTAGTCCTCCTTGTCATCAACCATGACTGTCTCTACGTCTTCACATACCATCCACCTTTGATCTCTATGTGCTCCAGCATGAGCCCAACCACCTCGCATGACATCCTGACCGCCTAGACCTTGGATATCACCATCCTTATCCCAGTCCTCTTTGTCACCGACCATGATCACTTCCATGCCCACCTGCATATGCAAAGATCAAAGAAATATTCTTCCAGCACAACTTCTCCACAACTTGACCGTCTTCCACGACCACCACCTGGGTTATTCACAATCACCAACTGGGTCATCCATGACCACACAGTCCATCACTATCCATAAAATATCTTCAGACAATTCATTACGACCATTAGCTCAATGAGCTAATTATGAAGTCTATAACAACCAATCGAAAAGCCTAGACAACAATAACAAACTGCAAAAGTCTACTACTAGAAAGCAATCTACGACGTGTATGACTTGAAAGCAGTCTGCGAAGTCTATGACTTCGAGAAGGTAGTCACTAAAAACTACAACTTCGAAAGCAAAGTCTAAAACCATTGACTGCAAAGTCTACGACTATCGATCATAAAGTCTATGACTTAGAGAAGAAGTTTGCAAAAACTATGAGTAGAAAGCAGTCTGCGAAATCTTTGACTTCGAGAAGGTAATTTGTGAAAACTACAACTTCGAGAAGGAAGTCTGTGAAGTCTATGATTTCGAGAAGGCAGTCTGTTGAGTCTACGACTTTGAAAAGCAATCTACGAGAGCTACAACTTTGACAATCAAAGTCTACAACTATCGATCAGTAAAATCTATGACCATGAAAAGTATTGTAACTACGATCATGAAAAGTACAACTCCTATGAGGTCGAAGTCGGACGTGGTCGAAGTACAATGTTGTCGAAGTCGAATGTGGTTGAAGTCAGACGTGGTCGAAGTTGAACATGGTCATACTCACTGGATTCTCTGATGCCACTCAAAAACTGTCCGATGCTTTGATGTTTCTCGAAGGTCGTCCGATGTCACTTAGCCGATCAGACTGGTCCGAACATCCTTGAAGCAGAGCATCGTCTGATGTCCATCGCTACTCGATAGCCATTCGATATCACTTGCCAGATCGAACTGGTCTAAACATCCTTGAAGCAGAAACATCATCCGATGTCTGTCACTACTTGACTACCGTCCGATGCCACTTACACGATCGGACTGGTCTGAACATTCTTGAAGCAAAGTTCCGTTCGATGCTCTGTCCCTTCTCAACATCCATCTACTTACCTGATCGGACTGATCCAAAACTACTTGATGCAGCCAAAAACCACTCGGACAAAAACACTTATAGAAATCAAAACCACTTGGACCCAAAACCACTTGCAATAGAACAAAAACCACTCAATCTTGAAACCTTCGATTGCAATCGACCGAAACTTTCACAAACACAAAATCTAAAGCAATCCAAATGTCCATTATTCATCATTACTTTATTCATGACCATCCACATTGTCTAACAGAATTTAATACAATAAGTAAAAATAGTAATTTAAACAAATTAGTACTATTAGTGCAGGCATTAACCTGACACTAACCTAACCACAGATATCCCATATAGACAATCTATCTCCAAAAAGATTCCAACAACTTAAACCAGTTTTTTAAAAACAAAGTCTAATCCATGAAAAAGTTTACTCAATATACCTTTGACCGTGGGCCCAGATTGCTTATACACTTTACAGAGGTGGTACAACTTACTCACAAGATATGATTAACTCATAATGTTAGCCATTACGCACTTTTGAAGGCTTGTGACTGAGAAAATCATAAAAAGGCTTTTACAATAGAAAGCCATCAACCAGGCTATGCCTCCGCTAAGATTTCACCCCAATAAAGAATCTACTAGATCAGAGCCCCCTTTTATATCGTGTGAGACTTCTCGTGACCTACGCCATGATCACATTCAACCTATACCAAGACTCGGGTTGGAACCTACAAATTAATTATCTAGGACTGTCTTATACCAGTTTTGTGATAGCATAATAGGGCTTCATAGTAGTAGTTCACACACTGGTCCTTAATTGACTTAGACACATTTTGCACATACCCCTTATGCATAGCACCCACGTTGAGCCACTTAGCAGCAATGTATGCTAGCAAGCATCCATTACCTAACCATTTGCCTTTGTCTAAACTAAGTTTTATATTTTTTTGTCTAACATTTTATAGTCCTCCCTAACTCATCGAAGTCAGGAACATATTTTAAAACTCATCATTTTATGTGAAAAATTATCCTAAGCCTAAAGTTATTTCTAGGCATGTCTATACATTTGCTACAAAATTCTCTAATCCATACTAGTGTACTAACCTGAGTTTTATTCTAGGGTAACAAGATATTCAGGGATCAATGTCAAATGAGGTGATAACAAATAGGTAAAAACTAACCTTAAAACTGGAATTGAAATACAGTGAATAAAATTAAGCATACAGGATAATTTAAAATAATATAATTTTATTTGCAAACTAAGATTAATATGATCAGGGTGTATAACTTGCCTTACTCTGCAGATTAGTGAGAGTCCTCAAAGTAGAACTCAGAATCATTGCAGTCTACACGTAAAATTAACCAAACAAGCTAAATGCAAATAAAATTCAATAAACACAAAAACTCAAAAAGAGAGCATAAATGGGTAGATTAGGATTTTAGATGAATTTAGAAATTTGAACGAGCTCAAACGGAGCTAGGACGAAGGAGAACGAGCTCTCGAAAGTTTTAATCCTAAGAAAATGGAAAAGAAAATAGTAATATGGATTTTCTAGAATTATTTTCCTATAGGAAAAGATAATTATGACATCAACAAGGATTTTCATTTTGGTTGAATTAATTTTCTACATAAATTTTAGAATTATTGCGTTGTGATTATGTTAGCACGATTTATTGAATTTTGGTCGGGTCCATAGACCAGGCCCATGAACTGAGCTCGGTCCATGCGGACTTGGTTCACTACTGAGGTGGTGTGGGGCTGGCGTGGCACACGTGTGGCCACCCCATTGGCTGCCACACGCTAGTGTGCGCTTATGTGGCACCAGCGATAGACTACGAGTGTTGCAAAGGCAAGAGAGAAGTGGGGGGGGGTTTGGATTTACCAAGTGTTGGGGCACGGGTGAGGGTGGAGGCGGTTGAAGACATGGAAGGTGGCAGTGGTAGCTCAGGTAGTGGCAGTGCTGGCGTTTCGGCGGCGGAGGAGCATGGAGGAGAGAGGTCAGCGAGGTCACCGAAGGTGAGGGAAAACTCTTGGCGTTGATGGCAATCCGAGAGGGAGCTCAGAGTGGCGGGAATTGCTCATAGGCGACCTTAATGGCGCTCGGATGGGCAGCGCATGGCACGAGAGCTCTTGGGAGCTCAGAAGTTGAGGGGGAAGTGGTGTTAGTCATATGCCCTAGAGGCAACATGGAGATGTTGTATATATCACATACTATGTTTATGATACATTACTTTGTTCCTTGGAATAGACATCATCATTATTGATCAATGAGTATGTGACTTATTCATGAGACTCTTAAATACTAAAATGTTGCTATTTCTAAATGATCCCTGATCGTATATCATACGAGGAACAAATATGATTCAAAGACAAAGATCAGCATATGTATTGATTGATGATCATGTCTCATGGATCATGGTATGGTGATACCAAATCAATAATATGGACATATGTTAGTGAACATATGTTGGATAGACCTGCCATGAGACACTGCAGAGATTCCATGTGTCATCAGTTGGTCTCGAGTAGTGTTTATGTAGAATCCTTAGACTTGAGATCATCATGGTTCTCAACATGAGTAGTAGCTTATTTTGGGACTACTAAACACTACTCCGTAACTGGGTAGTCATAAAAGTAGTCTTCGGATTTGCCATAAAACATGTAGTGGGATGTGAATGATCAAGATAAAATTTGCCCCTCCTTATGGGAGAGATATCTCTGGGCCTCTCGATGTAATGGATTATGAAAGTGCATGGCCATGCCAAGGTGATTGAGGAGTCAATCACAAGTTTATAATCCATCACGGAATCGAGAGAGTGATTGAGCTATTAAGAGGATGACACAGGTCTCGCCTTGAGCTCAATTTATATCGTGAGGCAAAGGGATTCGTACATGAGAGAACATTACAGGTTCAGCCGATATGATCTTTACATATACTTTGGGGTTAATATGTCTTACTAGAGGCCGCTATTAACAGGGTGACCGGAAAGGCGTTTCCGGGTCACGACCAACTATACGTGAACCTACAGGGTTGCACGCTTAACGGGTTGGAACACTGATTCGGATATGGGCTCAATTCGGATAAAGATCCGAATAGACTCCTAATGGGCCTTGGTCCGCAAGGCCCACGTGAGGAGGTCTATATATATGGAGGCATAGGGGCTGAGGGGATTCGTCCCAGTTAACATCTAGCAAAACCCTAGCCGCCACCTCCCGAGCCAAACCCTAGTTGCTCACGAGTGCTAGTACACTCGCGATCGGCGTTCGGCCGGACGTGTGGATACGGTGGAGGCGCCGCTCGTTGCGATCTTGATCGGCGTGCGTGGAGGAGTCGATCTGTTCGGGACGATCGGCTACTTCCACTACTACCTCGACGCGCGTGATTGGATCGGTTTCCAATTCTTCTTCCGCTGCGCTGCGCGTCTAAGTGGTAACGATCCATGATCCTTCCTTAGCATGATGTTCTTGGGTGCGCGGTAGAAAAGTTTTGTTTTCTGCTTCCGTAGCCTACGCGTATTCCTTTAAGTGGGGCTTTGGTGAGTGGGGAAACGAGGAAGCTCAGAGGGCTATTATAGCATGGGGGAAGGCATGCCACCATAGCAATTACTCACCGGCCTAACGACGACACAAGACCCGGGCGAGGGGATAAGGGAGAGTGGCGGTATATGGGGAGAAATCGGTGCCATATGTGCAGGAGTCACATCGTGGTGGAGTTTATTCCTCATGCACATGCGGTGAGAAATGGCACGAACGGAGGATTTGGAACAAACTCAACGAAGGTAGTGCGGGGAGAGAGAAGAGAGGAGGCGGGAGGAGGAAGAGAGGGGTGGGCCACAGGTGGCAGTGGGAGAGAGGGGAGCTGACAGAGCTGGCTCGCTTGGCAGTGAGAGCACACGCAAGGAGAGAGAGGTGGGCGGGTCGGGGTGGCCAGATGGCTAACGCGTGGTGGCTCGGGCAGACCTGAAGGAAGAGGGAAGAGGGTGCGGTGCACGACAATGCTGCCGCGTGGTGGCGGGGATGCATCCGGGCTGTCCAAGTGTCAGCCCAGGTGGGAGAGAGGAGGTTTAAATTCATTTTTCTTTTTAAATAAAAGCTGATTAAATGGGAAATGGCTTATAAAATAGCAAATAAAGTCCAAAAATTGCAAAAAAAAATTATCAAAAATACTATAGGGCAAGGGGAACTCAGAAAAATAAAATCAACTTAAATTAGCTACAAATGAACACAAGATTTAATATCTTGCTGTAGGGTTCAAATAAAATAAAAGAAAAAGGAAATAGAAAAATCCATTAAATAAATTTGGCATGTCACTTATAAGAAATACTAAAATAATAGATCAATCCATACATCTTAGGTTACAACAAGATCCCCACACCTAGGAGAAAAAATGATGACTACTCCATACAAGGATTAGAGTTACACAAGGTTACCAAAGGAGTAGAGTTGAAGAGGAAGACACAGAGAAGAACTGAGGTTGTAGCATAGGGTGGCGCAGGGTTATGTGGCTCCACGCTCTCAATGGGCGACTTCTTTAGACGGCTAACCATAATCTCCCGATTCCAACAAATTTGTGGATTTCTTCAATGATCCTATTAGTTAAGTTTGGTTTGGATTCTGATAGGCAAACTAGTATTAAACCTTGCATGTTTTGAAATTAAGAAAATGAGTCTCATTCTATAGGCCTATTTCCAACAATCCCCCACTAATTCCAAAACAAGAAGCAAAAAGATATCAAAGATTCATCTTTTCCTTGCACCTAGAATGACAAGATTTATCTTTTCATAGCTGACGAATGGACTATGCCTTGAATTCACAGCTTTTTGCGATCAGATTTCACTTGAAATCTCAACTAGTACTAGGCTGCCAATGAACCATGCCTAAATAGAGCATTATATGGTCATGCTTCCTTATCTGCTCATGAGTTTTCTAGAGAATACCATGTTCTCGTGAACTGCGACTACACAGTTAGGCTCAAGTAGGTGTATTCTTTCTAGATATCCTGCAGGCTAATACCTTTTCCTCATTTGGATAACATAATACATTAAGGCTTTATGTCAACCTTCTACACAGTCGAGAGTACTTTATTTATTAGGATATGGGTACAATCATTATGTACTCTATTGTTACAACATCAACTTACTTTTCTCATTACCTAAGTCACAGGATCTCCAATCAAGATGGTGTGGGTTACCTTTGTGATGTAACTCAGATGTGCCTCATTCTCATGTCCACAGAAGCAACAAAAATCATTTTCCGTGCTAACCTCTTTGTAAAAGGGTCTGTTAGATTTTTCTTAGTGTTAATATAGTTCACAGCTATCACTCCGGAGTTTCTCAATTTTCTGATAGATTTAAGCCTACGCTTCACATATCTAGAGGACTTCATATTATCCTCTGTACTTGTGACTTTAGCCAACACAATTTGATTATCACAGTACATCAGGATTGCCAGTATTGGTTTCTCCATCAATGGTAAGTCCATTAAAAGCTCTCTTAGTCATTCAGCCTCAAAGTAGCTATGTCAAGCGCTACAAGTTCTGCTTCTATGGTTGACCTCGTCAATATAGTCTGTTTACAAGACCTCCATAAAACTGCAGCACTAGCTAAAGTAAACACATAACCACTTGTAGTTTTGATCTCATCAGCATCAGAGATCCTATTGGAGTCACTGTACCCTTCTAATATAGAAGGGTATCCAATATAATGAATTCCATAAGATGTGCCTCTCAAGTAGCGCAACACTCTTTCAAGTGCCTCCCAGTAATCAACTCCTGGGATAGAAGTAAACCGATTTAATTTACTCACAGCAAATGAAATATCAGGTCTTGTAGCACCAGGTAAAGACATGAGTGACCCAATAATTTGTGAATATCTCAATTGATCTTTTTCTAACTCTTGTTTTTTTTAAACTTAATGCTTGCATCATAGGGTGTTGGAGAAACTTTACAATTTTCAAAGCTGAACCAATTCAATATTTTCTCAGCATAATGGGATTGCTTCAAATTGAACCCATCCTTATTCTTGATCAATTTAATATTCAGAATGACATTTGTCTCTCCTAAGTCTTTCATATCAAAGCATCAAGAGAAGAAAGATTTGACCTCATCAATTACGACAGTGTATGTTCTAAATATAAGTATGTCATACTCCTTGACCCCCACCATAACGGTAATATAGACATTTATCAATCTCATGCATTTATTAATCTCATCCATGCTAAAGTCAAAAAATTGCTAGCGACCTGCCTTTGCCTCAGCATATTTGTGCTCTAGTGCATTCTACAACTCTGTGGTGAACTTATAGTCCATATACACATTATAGAGCTGGTCTGCTAGAATAGTCAAAATGCAACCCAGAGCAGTGTTGTTTGCATTATCAAATTGCATGAACTTCTCAACCGTAATATTACGGGTGCATAACTCACCACAGCCCTAGAGACATGAGCTAAAATTTGGCTCCAGTCTGCCATATATGAAAGTTCTGACTAAAAAACTTCTCAGGTTTTGTTGCATCAGAAGCACTAATTTTGATTCTAAATTTTACTAGGACACAAATACAATAAACTAGTGATACAAAATACATAACTAATAGCAGACTACTCATTATACTTCAGAAAGTATAGAAAGAAAATACAATATCAAAGTCAATCAAACGCGTGAACATTGTTGGGCTTGATGAAGAATAGGAAGCAGCGTAGGCTCGTTACAGTGTAGGCTTGATGAAGTGCAGGACGTAGATGAAACAAAGTAGAAGTGGTTGCGAAATGTGTGCTGTCCAGAAACATTATTGCTGCCCCCGTGTAGGTCTTCACGGCAGCAACGGCTCGGAGATACCGCTCACCCTCCTTCCAGTTGCACACCAGGAAGAAAGTCCGGTGAAGTTCGGATGGCACAGTATCAAACACAATATCACCAGAGAGGAAGAAGACAATAGAAAAAAGAAAATGAAAGAGTTCAATCTCTCAAGCCTGGACATCTCCAAGTCTTTTATAAACGTGCAAATTACTCTCTAGTAACTGCCCCCATTGAATTGAAATAATTCACTGGTAACTGCTCAATTATTCACTGGTAATTGATAATATTCAAAATCAAATAATGGTAATTAAGCAGTCTCATGACTAGTTAAAAGGAGAGAGATGATACATGGTTCAAGAAAACAAGGTGGACTTAGTCACGGCACAGCCACGCGTTGTAAGTCACAAGTCACGTGATTTTCACGTAAAAATACGTGAATACGCACGCATATGTGATTAGCCAAAGCCATCCTCATACCATCCCCATCTATATAATTCAAGGAGTGACATAGACTCTACCTTATAAATTGGTCTTCTTCACCTTACTTTAGTAATATAGTACTAAATCTTGCATGCTTTAGAATTAAGAAAATGGGTCTTATTCTATAGGCCTATTTCTAACACTTTTGACACCAACTGCCTAGTGCTTCTACGAAGAACTACTAATGCTTGGCATGTAGCTCCTCAAAGGTGTCTTGACCCTTTTGGTGTCTTTGTTACCGACCAACGACCGACGGATCTTTGGTCTTGTCTTTTTGGTTGTAACTGATGATTTTTTTATTATGGTTGATGATTTTTTGCTATGTTTTTTGAGACATCGATGGATGATAAAGATGTTGATGTGAACAGCGCACGCACCAGCGGACTCAAAAAATTGTTTAGAAAAATAACTTTAAAAAATCGCTTAAAGAAATCAACTTATTTATTTTAATATTTAAAGACAAAAACTAAAACCAAAAGCAAAAACAGAACACCCCTTTATCTTGCTCGTAGCATGTACAGTCAGCAAAAGTTCAATTCGTAGGATTAATTATGACGCCGTTCTAGAAACTGCATATACGACTTGCTTGACCAAGCCTGTGCAAGCATATGCGTGTCTTCCCACGCATGCTTTGTGTATTCCATGTCTATTCCATTCTATTATATTCCAAAGAATCTAAGCTGTCACTTATTTGTGACAACAACAAGGTGCTTCGCAGCATAGGCATCAAAGTTTATGACCGCCGTATCAGAGTATTTTAGTTTCTGCAACTCGAAAAACAAGTGCCCGTGAGCCCACCATTCCTGTCCGGATTTTCGCTTCCATTTTTGTCCCCTCTAAAATATGCGATTTTCTGGCATTGTTTCTAGCGACGGCGTGGTACTAAGTACAAGAATGTTGCCAACCCATAGAGGAAAGAATGTTGTTTCTAGCGACGGCGTGCCAAATCAAGGCCCCATTGGCACATCCGCCCTTGTGCGTGTATAAGACCCAGTGCAGCAAGGTCGCCGTGTTCCAGTTCCCAATCATTAAGGCACTTAAGCTGAATTGTTAATTTCCTCCCTATAGCCTAAATCAAGGAAGCTAGTGTGGTCAAGAGTGCAACAAAGCTGCATGGCTAACACCTTGTCGTTTCTCTACTCCTCGCGCGTGCTGATCAGGTGCTCCTTATCAGAGAGGGACGGCGGCGGAAGTGGCGGGCAGCACCGGAATAGCGCCATGAGGGTGAACGGCGCGGAGCACCGCACGCCGCTACAGGTGGGGACGGCGCTGGAGACGAACATCAACAGGTCGCTAGCAGAGCTGAGCGCCCCCCCGGTGCTGGCGCCGCTGCCCGAGGGGAGTGGGAGCGGGGGTGGCGGAGGCGACGAGCGCAGCCGGCAGAACATCCCGACGAAGAAGCAGACCGTGGACCCGTTCCGGCAGGCGCTCATCGTGGAGGGCGGAGTGCGGTACCAGCAGACGCTGGTGGTGCGGTCGTACGAAGTTGGTCCGGACAAAACGGCCACCCTGGAGACCATACTTAACCTTCTCCAGGTACTGATTAAAAAAGTAATTAAATCCGTGCAACGCTAATTAGAGAGTAATGCAGTGGTGAATCCAGAAATTTTAAGAAGGGTATTCGAAGTTACAATAATATTGTTCAATAGAAAACGTAAAGGTCCACAATAGCGAAAATTAAAATACAATTATTTATACTAGAGAACATCTCAAATAATATAAAGAAATTAAAAATAATTAAAAAATAACGCGATAATGCTTCATACCTTAGAAGCAAGATATAATGATATGTAAACAAGTACACAAAATGAAGCAACTTTAACAATGAGTGAAGAACAAAATTGAAAGTCTAATAGTTTTAACCATAATGGCTAGAATTAGAAATAAATTATTTCCTTAAAACTACTGACTTGAGTCAAAATTCAAATCTAAATAATTCTACAATAGAGTTGTACAATCACAACAATATGCTTTAATCAAGTAAAAATATAATTCTTTTTGTCGGATTTTTGTGTTCTGTAAGCAGAAGTTTAGAAGTGCTTTTATTCTGAGCATACTTTGTTGAACAGTTTCTAACTAAGCAACTTAAGCAGTATTACCTAAACTGCTAAACAAAATATGAATCGAACAGTCAGACACCAAAGGGGATTAAATTATCAAAATGACCAACACATTAAGCTACAAGAAAGACTTACAACACTTGCATAGTTTCTAAATAATTGATGTATTAGTCATGATAATATAATCAACTACTATGTAAAAACTTTAGAATCATTATAGATACCTCACTTCTTTAAGCAAAATACAACCCACGTCTTTATTGAAACACATAATTTTACTTCAAATCGGAGATCACTAGGAGAGAAGGAGATGGAGGGATTACTTAATTAGGAATATAGGGCCATACTGCTATGGAGGTCGCTGTCTTGGAGAAATACAACCCATGTCTTTATTGAAACACATAATTTTACTTCAAATCGGAGATCACTAGGAGAGAAGGAGATGGAGGGATTACTTAATTAGGAATATAGGGTCATACCGCTATGGAGGTCGCTGTCTTGGAGAGGACTAACCTGTGTGGCTGTGTCGCGCTAACAAGCGACAATGGTAAGACTTGTGACTTGCGAGATGGCTGCTCCAGCGCCTCTACGCAGCCTCCTGAGTCTTGCCTCTAGAAGTCTAGAGTCAAAAAGACCAGACGCCTCTTGCGCTGCCAAACGAGAGAACCAGAGAGGAGATACTTAAATAAGAGAAGAGACTGAGTGAGACTTAGACTTTCTACCACGTGTCGTGTGAATCACAACAGTGAGTTGGGCTAGTGTCCAGTGCCAATTTGAGCCTAAGAGAGAGAGAAATGGGCCAAAATGATCCAACACTAATTTAGGTTGATTAGCTCTCCTACGTGTTTGAGAAAAAAAAAATCTAATTTAGGCTGACTAGATATGAACAGGATAAATTCGACTCAACTACTAGTATATATATGTATTATATCTTGTATATAGTAGATATTTTGCTAAAAATTTTAGGTATTCAACTGAATACCTATAAATTGTATTGGAGCCGCCACTGGAGTAATGACTCAAGGTACGGCCAACCCATAGAGGAAAGAAAACGTTGGTCAGGCTGTCAGATGTAAAAGGGCTTCCATGTATGTCTATTTTAGGCCTGAACTTTTCGAAACATTTATAGGCCCCTGATTTTGTGGATAAGTCACTTGAAAAGCACTTGTATGTTGCTTCTCTGCACTGCACTGTCCATGTGTCCTTTCTGACCGTGTAGATGTGCACCCTCGCAGGAGACTGCACTGAACCACGTCTGGATGTCGGGCCTCCTCGGAGACGGGTTCGGCGCGACGCACGGCATGATCAAGAACAACCTCATCTGGGTGGTCTCGAGGATGCACGTCCAAGTCGATCGGTACCCAATCTGGTAACTACTGAGCTACCTGGAAGTGTCGTCTGTGAGTATCGATCCGCGCTCTTTCAGAGACAAATTAATGCCGAGACCATACCGCTTTACCATTGTAGGGGAGAGGTGCTGGAGATCGACACGTGGGTTGGCTCGTCGGGGAAGAACGGCATGCGGCGCGACTGGCTTATCCGCGGCCGCAGCTCCGGCACCGTCTTGGTCCGAGCAACCAGGCATGATTTCTGGGATCGACACCCTTAAAAGCCTATCCAATATGTCGCTCAGGCTCACGCACTTTTTTGCCTGTCAAATTGCACACCCGTGTACTGTGCTCCACACTGGCTAACACATGTGGACTATTATGGCACCACTTAATTTAGCTTCTATTACTGATTTCTTTTTTACTATTTATTAATTTCATCTTTTTTAGTTTTTAATTTTTTTGAGGTTTTTTTACCTTTTTTTCGTATATATCCGTGATAGGCTAACATATTTTTAATTTTTTAAATTTAATTATGTTAAATAAATCAACTCAGTTACAGCAAAAAATAAATCAGCTACAGTAAAAAAAATAAGTCAACACCATTCCGAACACCCGCTGTATGCAATCCGACTTATGTATCAGCAAGTGAGGAGCACAAATAGGCAAACGGCTTGACTTTAGGCAAGTCGCGCTCCTTATTGGCATTAAGATGTTGCAAGGGTTGTAAGATTTTAATTCTCTATTTGTGCACGATTTGTTTGCACAGTACTTGGGTGATGATGAACAAGGTCACGAGGAGGCTGTCGAAGATGCCAGAGGAGGTCAGGGGCGAAATCTCGCCATGGTTCATCGATCGGCACGCGATTGAGGAGGAAGCGACTGAGAAGATCATAAAGCTCAATAGCAATGCCAAATATGTTGACTCAGACTTGAAGGTTAGCTTGATTTCCTTCGTTAATACTGCATAAAGTTTTGTTATTTAATTTGGTTAATTCATTTTATGTTCCTAGGGACTTAAGTAGGATCAATCGGTACAATTAATGCTAGGTAGGTAATATCCAAATGGACTAACTACAATGCTAGGTAGGGTATATCCAAATGGTCTAACTACTTTAAGAGTCTTAAAAATACGTTTTGAATGTATATGGGACTTGTTCTGTTCATAGGTGTCTTTTTTGTGATTACAATGAAGACAGAGACACACATATGCACACACATGAGCACGCTCCTTTAGCACACGTAAGGCTAGGGATAAATCCACAACCTCGTAAAATTTTTATTTTTACTGAAGTGCACTCATGTGTGCATAATAGGTAAGCAGCAGGATTTGAATCCTGGTGGGTGGAATGGCACACTCACAATTCTACCACTCCACCAAGAGGTGGTTCCCATCCTGTTTTATTCTATGTTTTCCTTTCGGCTATATTCTTTAACCAGTCACAGTCTCATATGGAACAATCTAACGCATGATAGGATCACGATATCTCATATTTATGTTATTGAACATTATTTGTAGCCAAAGCGGAGTGATCTGGATATGAACCACCATGTCAACAACGTTAAATATGTACGGTGGATGCTTGAGGTAAAATGTGTCATTTTTTCCTCCAACGGTATCAAATCCTATGTTATTTCTAATTGCTATAGAAAAAAGAAATCAAATAGCATTTTAGCAGTGAAAATCACTTATTATGTTCAAGATGTCACAGGCTGAGATGGGTTTGTTCTAAGTCTACGGCTATCTTAGTCCTCTATGAAAGGCTCCACAAGTTTTTAAAAAATGCATCCATGTAATATGCTTTCGCTGTCTTATGAAAAATGATTGGGGCATAAAACCACAAAAACTTGTTCCTTTTTTGGTTAGAAATTGTCTTTTTTTTACCAAAATTGATGTGGTTTTGTTTTCAAATTCAAATTTGAAACTTCAAATCTTCTTGTTTGGAATCGAATGAACAAGCCAGTAAAAACATGTGTATACCATATGAATTATACTCAAACAAGGGAATGTTGGGGGTCAAAAGCCAGGCCAGGTTCACAAAACTGAAACTAGGTTGGCTCTTAGTGGTTTTTTATGAACTTCGGTTTTTTAAAGGTTTTATGAATCTTGGTTGCTTCCATAGGTTTGTCTTCCTACAACCTCTACTTACTATCACTTGTTGTATAGCTCCAGGACTCAATTCTTAAGCAAGAAGTGGCAATTCCTTTTATTTGGCTTGTGCCTTTTGTTTTACCTAATAGTGAATAGTCCTTTTCATTTTTTGTTACTTTAGTAGATAAGCACAAAAGTATCTCTAAAGATTGATTCCTTATATGCCACTGGAATTTTGTGAAATCCCTGATGTGTCACTGACATGTGAGGTCGGGGCCCACATATCAATGAGACAATTATATAAGAGATGAGGCAAACGTTTAGTAGCATATAAAGAATTCACCCTATCTCTAAACATGTTTTTATGATGTGCAGACTCTCCCTGATCAATTCTTGCAGCACCATGAGCTTAGCAGCATCATCCTGGAGTATAGGAAGGAATGTGGGAGCTCAGATGTTGTGCAGTCTATTTGCCAACCCGATGAGGACTTTGTTTCACTAGGAGAAAACATTAGCATGGTGATAGTACCTTCACTTCTACCAGAAATTATCAATGGGCACCATAGCTTAGTGGATGCACTCCAGCGATGGCCAACAAAGTACACACATCTACTACAACTAAAAGCAAGTGATAAGTATGAGGAGATTGTGAGGGGAAGAACTACATGGAAGAAAAAGTTATATCAATCTTCTTGATTGTGATTATGGATGGCTGTACATGTGAGCTGCTTCGATGACTTCACTTGTGTATGTTTTAGATGTTGTGCTTGATATATACATGTACATATTGTTGAGGCAAACTATAAGTTAGTCATCCTTACCTTCTTGGATATCCATACATAAAAATAGTTTTATCTTTTTTTCTTTGATATGATTCCTTAGCTTGTACAAAAGAACTCTATCAGCTCTATCTTGTAGTTAATAAGTCTGCATGTATACTTATGCAAGAAAATTGGTATTCCTACACAATGTGAAAAATCAATATCACTTGATTGATGTCTATTAGTGATACGGGGTCGCTCGTTCTTCTTGACATAGGATAGATACTCGCGGGAGTCTAGATGAATCGTAATGATCCTCCAATGCTAGTACAAGGGACAAAAACTCTTTAATCCACCAAAACACGCTCACGTTGATTTCGCTGACCACCAAGCGAAGATCTATTGTGCACCCAATTTCCAGCGAAAAGGCTGAACGATCTTGATTGAAGAAACTCTCTAATTCCTCACAAAACTCAACCACAAACAATAGTAGATTTATTCTTAAAGGTGGTCTGAGCCCTAAAGGCTATCAATACAAGGCTTATATAGCCACTTGGGACGTCTATAGGGTCCCCAAACCAAATACAACTTATCCCTATATTGTTTTAGACTCGAACTCTCATAAAAAGGAAACTAGATTCTACAGCTGTCATATTATTTTAGTAATAACTTTTTATTCATAATGAATTTTAAGATAAGGTTAGATCCATTGCGTATCCCTTCAAATAAGCTTTCTAACAAGTCCAAGAACACTCAAATCGGACTCCATTTGTGAAAGTTATGGCCTTTTTAGTAACTGCTCTATCAGGCTATTCCGAACCGAATCCGAATTGAATTCTGAATTGAATCCGAATTTGAATCCAGTTAGACTTATGGGAGGTACAAATTGGGCTTAAAAATCTTATCTAAAATTTGTAGTTTAAGTCCTTGGGCTCCTCCATTTTGCTCTCCCACTGCATGGACTTTCTTCCTTCATGTCTTTAGCACTTAATGTGGTTATCCTCTTCCTTTTGTCTCCCTATTGCTTTGCTATTGACAAACCTAAGAATGCACCATGTAATAACATGAGATAGTATTCCATCCTTATGAATAACAATATTATATTTATTTTGGAATGAGTTTACCTGGCCATATTTCATGCGGCTCAATAATTCTTTCTAGTTGAATAATATATTTAACTGAAAAGTGCAAGACACATGCGTATCCAGATCAATTAGGCAATTAATAAGTATATGAAATCCACAAAAAGAATCACAACTCAAATAATGAGCTAGGCCACTTAAATCTGTCACTATACATGCCTATTTAGGTTGATGCATCAATTTTGTTGCATATATGTATAATAAATGCTTTCTTTATGTATGTATCAGGAATAATTCCATTTTAAGAACCCCTCAACTTTGTAAAAAGTTTACTTAATGATACGGGGTCGCCGATCTTCTTGACGTAGGATCTGGATACTCACGTGGATTTGATGAACCGTAGTGATCTCCCGTTGCTAATGCAAGAGTTAGCACTCTATAATTCGCCCAACCTTACGTGCTGAACTTCACGACCACTGATGAAGTTCTATGGCGCTCCCAATTCCCAGTGGAAAAGGTTGAACAATCTTAATTTTAGCGAACTCCCAATTCTCAGCGGAAAAGGTTGAACAATCGTAATTTTTAGCGAACTCCCAATTCTCTCAAGTTGGTTTGGCCAACAGAAAGAACAAGAGTATTCTATTATCAAAAGTGGTTCTCCTTTACAATGGGGGTTTACCCCTCAATATATAGTCTCAGCCTAAGTCTATTCAACACTAAATTTTTCATGTGGTACTATTCACGTGCACTGTAGCATGGTACTGTTCATGGGCCTAGTCTCGCTTCACGACTTGGCATCGCTCACGGCGGGCTTCACGGGCTTCATCTTGTAGCACGTCTCGTTCATGCATGGTACTATTCATGGGCCGATCATTATTCATATCGTGGACTTGTGCTTTCTTAGATGACGGCCACATATCCTTGATCTCCATCCATCGCTGACTTTTCAAAACTGAGCATAAGTAAAATATTATTTTTAGGTAGTATAAAATTCTCATTAAAATTAATGATATATTCATTAAGGAGTAGGTTCACCTGAGATTGTAGTTTCTTGACTCGTGCTCTTGTTATTGGTCTTGTTATTGAAGTCTCACTACTAGCTTCAGTATTACTAGCGATGTCCTCATCATCCTCTCCTTCTTGAAAAAGAGTCTACCTCGACTCTGTACAATCTTGTCCAAAGAAGAGTGATAGATCAGCAACATTAAATGTAGAACTTACCCCATAGTCATCATCGGGAAGCTCAATCTTGTATGCATTGTCATTTATCTTGGTAAGAACTTTAAAAGGTTCATCACCACGGGGCATCAATTTGGATTTACACCTCTGCGGAAAGCGATCTTTGCAAAGGTGTACCCACACTAAATCACCTGGTTCAAAAAGCATTTTCTTTCTAGATTTGTTAGCTTTGGAAGCATAAACACGTACCTTCTTTTCAATTACCTCTTTGGTTGTGGTATGGAGTTTTTTTCACAAAATCAGCACGTTTAGAAGCCTCTATATTTGCACGTTCTTGTAGTGGGAGAGGAAGTAAATCAAGGGCGTGATTGGTTTGAAGTCGTACACCACCTCGAATGGACTCAATTGAGTTGTAGAATGTACCGCCCTGTTATATGCAAACTCCACATGCGGTAGACAATCTTCCCACTCTTTCAAGTTCTTCTTTATCATGGTACGTAGCAACGTTGAAAGTGTGCGGTTCACCACCTTCGTTTGCCCATCTGTTTATGGGTGACAAGTCGTTGAAAACAACAGCTTTGTCCCAAGCTTGGCCCACAAAGTCTTCCAAAAGTAGCTCATGAACTTGACGTCGCGATCTGAAACAATAGTTCTTGGCATTCCATGCAATCTCACAATCTTCCTGAAAAACAAATCAGCTACATGCGACGCATCGTCACTCTTATGACAGGGAATAAAATATACCATTTTAGAGAACCTATTCACAACAACAAAGACTGAATCCCTTCCCCTCTTGGTCCTAGGCAGTCCTAACATAAAATCCATGCTAATATCTTCCCAAGGAGCACTAGGAACAGGAAGCGGAGTATACAAACCATGTGAATTGAGTTTTAACTTCGCCTTATGGCATGTGATGCATCTTTGAACAAATCTCTCAACGTCTCGCCTCATCTTTGGCCAATAGAAGTGATCAGCCAACATCATGTAAGTCTTCTCCCTCCCAAAATACGCCATCAATCCTCCTGCATGAGATTCCTGCAATAATAACAAACGCACAGAGGAATCCGGAACACATAGCTTATTCATGAGAAAGATAAAGCCATCATGAATATGAAACTTATCCCACCCTTTCCCATCTTTGCAATTAGAATATGGAGCTGCAAATTCATGATCGGAAGCATATAAATCTTTCAAACTTTCCAACCCTAGTACCTTTACTTCCAACTGATTCAACAGCATATGTTTTCTAGACAAAGCATTAGCTACCACATTCTCTTTGCCTTTCTTATATTTAATAATTTACGGAAAGGTCTCAATGAATTCTACCCACTTAGCATGTCTATGATTCAATTTCGCTTGACCCTTTAAATATTTCAAAGATTCATGATCAGAATGTATTATGAATTCCTTAGGCCAAAGATAATGTTGCCAAGTTTCCAACATACGCACAGGAGCATATAGTTTTTTTTATCATAAACAGGATAATTCAATTGTACTCCATGAAGTTTCTCACTAAAATATGCAACCGATTTTCTTTCTTGCATCAAAACACCACCAATACCTATTCCGCTAGCATCACATTCAATCTCAAGAGTTTTTGTGAAATCGGGTAAAGCAAGTAATGGTGCTTCAGTCAAATATTTCTTCAATTCAGTAAAAGCTTTATCTTGTTTTTCTCCCCACTCAAAAATCACTCCCTTTTTAGTTAACTCATTTAATGAGGCAACAATGGTGCTGAAATCTTTCACAAATCGCCGATAGAAATTAGCAAGCCCATGGAACTACGAATTTGACTAACATTCACAGGAATTGGCCAATTTCTAATAGCTTCAATTTTAGATTCATCCACTTCAATTCCATGAGCTGAAACAACATAGCCTATAAACACAACCTTACTAGTGCAAAAAGTACACTTATCAAGATTGGTATACAAACATTCTTTCATAAGCACTTCTAGCACTTGTTTGATGTGTTCAACATGATTTTCCAAACAGCGGCTATATATCAGAATATCATCAAAATAAACTACCACAAATTTTTCCAATGAAGTGTCTCGAAACATGGTTCATTAAGCGTATGAATGTACTAGAAGCATTGGACAATCCAAAAGGCATCACTAACCATTCATATAAGCCAAATTTCGTTTTAAAAGCAGTTTTTCATTCATCACCATGTTTCATTCTTATTTGATGGTAGCCACTACGCAAGTCAATCTTACAAAAGATAGTAGAACCACTTAACTCATCAAGCATATCATCTAACCTAGGAATAGGATGACGATAGTGAACAGTTATGTTGTTAATAGCTCTACAGTCTATGCACATTCTCCAAGTACCATCTTTCTTAGGAACAAGAATAACTGGAACGGCATAAGGACTAAGGCTCTCGCGTACGTAACCTTTGTCCAAAAGTGCTTGCACTTGGCGCTGAATCTCCTTTGTTTCTTCTGGATTTGTGCGGTACGGCGGTCGGTTGGGAAGAGGGGCTCCCGGGACTAAGTCAATTTGATGCTCAATACATCGAATAGGTGGTAGACCAGCGGGTATCTCCACCAGAAACATGTCGGTATAAACTTGTAAAACTTGAGAAACAGCATTAGGAAGAGATGTTAAATCATTAGTAGAAAGCAATACATCCTTGTACAGCAATACAAGGTGCATCAAAGCGGGATCATCTTTCATCTCTCTTAGATCAGATTTGGTGGCTATCATGACTAAGTTTTTCTCTCCCTCACTCTTGCTTTTACCTCTCGGGTTTGGCTTGTAGCTCTCACTCACCTTTTGTGGAATCACACTCTTTGGTTTTCTCTCTTTCTCACTCTCAACTTGCACTTCAATCTTTTGCACATTATCATTTACAATTTGAGAAGGAGTCAACGGTAGCAGCACCACTTGTTTTTTGATTAGTTCTTCCATTATGAATCACAGCACGATCATATTGCCATGGCCTTCCTAGCAGCAAGTGACATACGTTTATAGGCATCACATCACACTCCACCGTATCACTCAATGAACCTCTCATGTAGCCACTGGATCTGATACAGATGCGGGTGTTTCTTGTACTTCAATCCAAGTTTATTGCAAAGCTCCTTGTTAGCCAAATTACGATAACTTCCACCATCAATGATTACCTTGCAAAATTTACCATCTTTGCTAACTTGAGCTCTTGTATGGAATACATTGCAGCGCTATTCATGGGAAGGCTTTGGTTGCACACTCAACACTGTCGGAGCACACACAAGTATAGGACCAACACCGGGTTCACAATACTCTATGTCTTGCTACTCCTCATGTGCATCATCATATGTCTCTAAATCAGCATGGTGATCATTCTCTTCTTCACTTGCAGAATCATATTCCCCATTCTCTAATATCAACATCGCCTTGTTATTTGGGCAATTCTTTTGCATATGACCACGACTAAGACATTTAAAGCATTGTATACCGGTACTCTTCACTGTAGAACCCACAGAAGAGGAAACACTAGCTGCTGGATTTGATGGCTTCCTTGCACTTGGAGTGGCTTTTTCTTCTTGCTAGATGATGGGCGAAAGCTTGAACCACCACTTGGACCTGTTCGTTGGCTTATTTGTGATTTGGAACCACATCTTTCTCCGCTGGACGGTGTACGTGCAGCAAAGGACGTTGATCTTGCAAACTTAGCATTCTCTTGCAATTGTCGTTCTGCCTTTGTAGCTTGATGCACTAACTCATAAAGATTGGTATAAGGCTGAAAATTGATAATTCTTTTGACTTGATGGTTCAAACCTGAGAGAAAGTGTGCCATGGTTTGCTCTTCTTGTTCTTGAACCTTGGCTCGAATCATGGCTAGCTCCATCTCCTTGTAGTACTCCTCCACAGAATGTGCACCTTGCTTCATATTCTGCAATTTATCAAATAGATCACGCTTGTAATGATGAGGAACAAAACAGGCCCTCATTTCCCGCTTCATCTCTTGCCATGTTGCAACAGGGTTTTCTCCATTCTCAGCTCTTTGAGTAATGACTTGTTCCCACCAATTCAAAGTATAACCGTCAAACTCAAGTGAAGCTAATTGTATCTTTCTCTCATCCGTATAGTGATGCATACGGAATATTTTGTCAAACTTCAATTCTCAAGTGAGATACTCCTCGGGATCAGTCTCACCTGCAAATTTGGGCATGGAAAAATTGAGCTTGCCCAATCCATCATCTTCATTGCGTAGACGACGATAATGGTTATTGTAATGCAAAGCAAAATCACGATCCTCTTCCATCGCATGTGCAGCACCACCATGCCCACCACGGCTCCACCTAGACCCTGACCACGCCCTCCATGGGCTCCTCCTCGTCCTCCTAGCTGTGGTGGATGCACCACGTTGGCCGCCACTCGGTGTTACGGTGCAGGAGGTACATGTGCAGCAGCTTCTCCACCTTGAACACTTGATTCATCACCACCATTGCGAGCTTGTATGAGCCTAGTTAGGGCCCCAATGTCCTCCCGCAATTGGCGCACATTTTCATCAGCTTGTATCTCCATATTTTGCATATCCCTTGCAATTTGGTCAGCAAAAGCATCATGCTTCTCATGGAGTTGATTGAGCCCTTGGTGTAGCTCACGTTGAAAGTGGTCGCGGAGTGCCCCAAATTGATGTTGCTTGACGAATGCCTGAGTTTTATTTATCCCACCACTCTCATCATGGTGTTCTCCTCCACCTGACATGGTTAGTTATGGAAGAAACAAATAGCTGTGTATATAATAATTGATGCAGATACGCACGTGTCTTGTACTTTTCAGTTAAATATATTATTCAACTGGAAAGAATTATTGAGCCGCATGAAACATTGCCAGGTGAACTCATTCCAAATTAAATATAATGTTGTTATTCATAAGAATAGAATACTACCTCATGTTATCAAATGGTGCATTCTTAGGTTTGTCGATGGCAAAGCAATGGAGACGCAAAAAGAAGAGGATAACCACATTAGGTGTCAAAGACTTGAAGGAAGAAAACACATTCAGCGGGAGAGCAAAAGGGAGAAGCCCAAGGACTTAAACTACAAGTTTTGGATAAGATTTTCAAGCCCAATTCGTACCTCCCACAAGGTCAATTGGATTCAAACTCGGATTCAACTCAGAATTCAATTCGGATTCGGTTCGGGACAACCTGACAGACATTTACTAAAAAGGTCATAACTTTCACAAACAGAGTCCGATTTAGGTGTTCTTGTACTCCTTGGAAAGATATTTTCAAGGGCTACGCAATGGATCTAATCCCAGTATCAAATTCATCATGGATCAAAAGTTATGGCCAAAACAATGCGATAGCTGTAAAATCTAGTTTCCTTTTTGTGAGAGTTCGTATCTAAAACCATATAGGGTTGAGTTGTACTAGGTTTGTAGACTCTATGGACGTCCCAAGGTCCTATATAAGCCATGTATTGGCAGCCTAAGGGCTCGGACCACCTTTGAGAATAATCAATCTATTAAACTTTGTTCGAGTTTATCATTGCTGCTGAATTTTCGTGAGGGAATTTGGAGTGTTCTTCAATCAAGGTCGTTCAGCCTTTCCGCTGGGAATTGGGTGCACGATAGATCTTCGGTTGGTGGTCGACGAAATCGACGCGAGTGTGTTTGGGCGGATTAAAGAGTGTTCGTCCCTTGCATTGGCATTGGAGGATAGCTACGATTCATCAAGACTCCCGCGAGTATCCATCCTACGTCGAGAAGATCGGGCGACCCCGTATCAATAATGCTTTGTGAAAATCACTCAGTCTCACTATGTCCTCTCTCTAAGTAAAGTTCTTACCCTTTCGAAGTGAATTAAGGCCAATAAAAACTTACACCTGGTAGAAGTGACAACAACGGTTATATGGTGGAGCTTGGTATAAAAGTGTTTATTCTACACCATTTGAATTTTACGATATTGTAAGATCAAGTAATAATCTAAGCTAGAAATTTTGCCCAAGTGATGATCCAAAAGGTTTAAGTGAAGTATAAGAACGCACACGCAAAGATAAATGTGACTTAATGCAAACAAAGTAATGAGCTAGCTGGAAGTAATATGAACGTAATGATGAAATAGCTCGTTTTGCATCAAATACTAGGAGAGACGCTAGCCAATTGGCAAGATATGAATGTAAGGGCACAAGATTGCTCCAGAAGTTAAATTACACAATCTGAAAATTATGATTAGAATTGGCTAACTCCATTTCGGCCAAAGCTCACTTTTTTTCTTTCTTCTTCTTTTTTTTCTCTTTGTCGTGGCTTTTTCTTTAAACGGCTTGCCTTTTCTCTCCTTTTTTTTGTGTTTAGGTGGCCAAACTATGGTTGTTTGAGATGCCTTCACAAGTTTAAATTTCAGCAATTGTGTAAAATACTCAAGAACAGCCCTATATGCAATATTCAATAGCTAGTCTCAATTGATGAATAAAAGTATGAATGAGGCTCATAGATTGCTGTTCGGAGATATAACCAAGAGAATCAATTAGATGAAACAACTAGCAATCACAGCACAACAGTAGTAGATCGGTTTTTTTGTGGATAAAATGAATAAGCGACGCAAAGGGACACAACGATCAACACCTAAACAAAAATTCTAATGGACTAAAATAACAGATTAATCTAAAGTTCGGATTTTTTTTGTGTGGCAAATTTCGGTTTTAAAGGACTATAGGAATAGAAATAAAACAAACTAAGAGTAAGGGTAAATAATCCTACCGAGTAAACCGCACTCTGATATCAAGATGATACGGGGTCGTCGATCTTCTCGACGTAGGATCTGGATACTCATATGGATTTGATGAACCGTAGTGATCCCCCGTTGCCAATGCAAGAGTTAGCCCAACCTCACGTGCTGAACTTCACGACCACCGATGAAGTTCTATGGCGCTCCCAATTTCCAGCGGAAAATGTTGAACAATCGTAATTTTAGCGAACTCCCAATTTCCAGCGAAAATGTTGAACAATCGTAATTTTTAGCGAACTCCCAATTCCCTCAAGTTGGTTTGGCCAACAGAAAGAACAAGAGTATTCTATTATCAAAAGTGGTTCCCCTTTACAATAGGGGTCTACCCCTCAATATATAGTCTCAGCCTAAGGCTATTCAACACTAAATTTTCCATGTGGTACTATTCACGCGCACTGTAGCACGGTACTGTTCATGGGCCTGGTACTGTAGCACGTACTGTTTATGCGTGGTACTATTTATGGGCCGATCATTGTTCATGTCGTGAGCTTGTGCTTTCTTGGATGACGGCCACATATCCTTGATCTCCATCCATCGCTGACTCTTCGAAACTGAGCACAAGTAAAATATTATTTTTAGGTAGTATAAAATTCTCATTAAAATTAATGATATATTCATTAAGGAGCAAGTTCACCTGAGATTGTAGTTTCTTGGCTTGTGCTCTTGTTATTGGTCCTGTTATTGAAGTCTCACTACTAGCTTTGGTATTACTAGCGATGTCCTCATCACTTAAACCCCTTGAACTATAAAAAGTGGTTATTTAAACTTACAAATCAAGTCAATTTACACCTGTGAGATAGTTTTAGAGGTTAGTTTTGTTCACCGGTATGCAACTTAGGTGGTTTTTGCTATCTTGATTTGGGGGAGTGAAGAGAGGAAGAAGGAAAATGAGGAGAGAAAGGAGGAAGAAGAAAGAGGCTAGTGATGTGGCTGCTAAGCACCAACTTCCCTAGGTTGGATCACTATCAGCAAAAAACCATGATGTGGCTGCCAAAATGACAAAAAACACCCTAAGATGGATCCCTATCAATAAAACTACCCTTCCAAACTATCTCAAGTGTAAGTTGACTTGTAGGTTTTGATGAGGGGGTGGCCCGATCTTCCGATGAGAAGGATAAATTCGATTTGATATGACGTTGACGAAAAGGCTACTTGACCGAGACGACCAAGTCCGTCCTGCAATCGCTACACCACACCCTAGTCGCTATCAACCGTGCCAAGAACGTGGTTCACCTGAACACGAGGTTGAATTCATGCAAGCAATCGAAGAACAAGCAAGAACAAGTGAAAGAGCAATCTTATTGCAAATATAACTGAGGAACACAAAGGGGTTAAGGCCTGCAATCGCAGTTGTTGGTCTAGTCGACACAAGAACACACGACGAAGTTTCACGGTGAAAAACTAATCTAAACAAGCCTGAGTTATATGGCCAAATGAGCCTCTATTTATAGGGGCACGTAGGCCCTTACTTATGGAATGTTCTTAACACATGGAAAGTAATCAAATAATAGCAAACTCTATCTCTGTTTCAAAAACCGAAGATTGTTTTGTGGATTGCGTCGCGCACAAAAGGAATTTTAGGATGGGGCCAGATCCGTTGGAAAGGGGACGGAACAAGCTTTCCATACTGTACTCACACATTCCATTTGGACTCTTCATGCGAAATCTATGAGCATTTAAAGTTGGACCTGTCAAGCTGAGTCAGCGTCGCCTTGTTTTGATGATTGTGGTGCACACAAAAGGAATTTCGTAGTGGGGCCAGATCCATTGGAAAGTGGACGAATTCTTGTTTCTATGCTGTACTTGCACACCTCAATTGGATTTTGTACGCAAAAGTTATGCTCATTTGAAGTCGGACCTATCAGGCTGACTCCGAATTGACCTGGAGGCCGAATTAGATTCCATGTTGTGTCCCACTGGAGTTATTCCTTGAGCTGGCACCAAAGTGATGTGGTGACTCTTGTACTTTGCTTGCACATGCTTCTCTCCATTTTGTACTCCTTGTGCATCATCAGCTCCTAAGTTCCTGAGTAAAAGAACATTACGTGCATCAGGTAGCAATCTCTTCTCCATTAAACAGTTATGCATTCCTAGGAAAGAATTGACCTGATAATTTAGTTGTCGTGCACGTGCTCTTGTAATTGGCCCTTGTATTGCTTCAAGTTGAGAAGTCTTATTTGTATGCACAAGTGTGATGTCCTCATCAGGTTTTCTAAAATGGCACATTTTATTCCCTGTCATAAGAGTGACGATGCGTCGCATGTAGCTGACTTATTTTTTAGGGAGATTGTGAGATTGTATGGTATGTCTAGGGCCATTGTTTCAGATCACAATATCAAGTTTATGAATTCGTTCGGTGCGCGTTTTCGTTCGCCGCGGTTTGGAGCACCAGGCGTGCCGTTTTGTGGAAAGTTTAACACCGGCTCGGAAGTTCACGAAGCATGCGGAGTGAGTTAGAGCGCATATGAGGTCCATTGGGGCGTTTGGGGCGCGTTTCGTTCGGTGCGCGTTTTCGTTCGCCGCGGTTTGGAGCACCAGCGTGCCGTTTTGTGGAAAGTTTAACACCGGCTCGGAAGTTCACGAAGCATGCGGGTGAGTTAGGCGCATATGAGGTCCATTGGGGCGTTTGGGGCGCGTTTCGTTCGGTGCGCGTTTTCGTTCGCCGCGGTTTGAGCACCAGGCGTGCCGTTTTGTGGAAAGTTTAACACCGGCTCGGAAGTTCACGAGCATGCGGAGTGAGTTAGGCGCGCATATGAGGTCCATTGGGGCGTTTGGGGCGCGTTTCGTTCGGTGCGCGTTTTCGTTCGCCGCGGTTTGGAGCACCGGCGTGCCGTTTTGTGGAAAGTTTAACACCGGCTCGGAAGTTCACGAAGCATGCGGAGTGAGTTAGAGCGCATATGAGGTCCATTGGGGCGTTTGGGGCGCGTTTCGTTCGGTGCGCGTTTTCGTTCGCCGCGGTTTGGAGCACCAGGCGTGCCGTTTTGTGGAAAGTTTAACACCGGCTCGGAAGTTCACGAAGCATGCGGAGTGAGTTAGAGCGCATATGAGGTCCATTGGGGCGTTTGGGGCGCGTTTCGTTCGGTGCGCGTTTTCGTTCGCCGCGGTTTGGAGCACCCGTGCGTGCCGTTTTGTGGAAAGTTTAACACCGGCTCGGAAGTTCACGAAGCATGCGGAGTGAGTTAGAGCGCATATGAGGTCCATTGGGGCGTTTGGGGCGCGTTTCGTTCGGTGCGCGTTTTCGTTCGCCGCGGTTTGGAGCACCAGCGTGCCGTTTTGTGGAAAGTTTAACACCGGCTCGGAAGTTCACGAAGCATGCGGAGTGAGTTAGGCGCATATGAGGTCCATTGGGGCGTTTGGGGCGCGTTTCGTTCGGTGCGCGTTTTCGTTCGCCGCGGTTTGGAGCACCAGGCGTGCCGTTTTGTGGAAAGTTTAACACCGGCTCGGAAGTTCACGAAGCATGCGGAGTGAGTTAGGCGCATATGAGGTCCATTGGGGCGTTTGGGGCGCGTTTCGTTCGGTGCGCGTTTTCGTTCGCCGCGGTTTGGAGCACCCATTGGGCGTGCCGTTTTGTGGAAAGTTTAACACCGGCTCGGAAGTTCACGAAGTTCATGCGGAGTGAGTTAGAGCGCATATGAGGTCCATTGGGGCGTTTGGGGCGCGTTTCGTTCGGTGCGCGTTTTCGTTCGCCGCGTTTGGAGCACCAGCGTGCCGTTTTGTGGAAAGTTTAACACCGGCTCGGAAGTTCACGAAGCATGCGGAGTGAGTTAGGCGCATATGAGGTCCATTGGGGCGTTTGGGGCGCGTTTCGTTCGGTGCGCGTTTTCGTTCGCCGCGGTTTGGAGCACCCGGCGTGCCCGTTTTGTGGAAAGTTTAACACCGGCTCGGAAGTTCACGAAGCATGCGGAGTGAGTTAGGCGCATATGAGGTCCATTGGGGCGTTTGGGGCGCGTTCGTTCGGTGCGCGTTTTCGTTCGCCGCGGTTTGGAGCACCAGCGTGCCGTTTTGTGGAAAGTTTAACACCGGCTCGGAAGTTCACGAAGCATGCGGAGTGAGTTAGAGCGCATATGAGGTCCATTGGGGCGTTTGGGGCGCGTTTTCGTTCGGTGCGCGTTTTCGTTCGCCGCGGTTTGGAGCACCGGCGTGCCGTTTTGTGGAAAGTTTAACACCGGCTCGGAAGTTCACGAAGCATGCGGAGTGAGTTAGGCGCATATGAGGTCCATTGGGGCGTTTGGGGCGCGTTTCGTTCGGTGCGCGTTTTCGTTCGCCGCGGTTTGGAGCACCAGCGTGCCGTTTTGTGGAAAGTTTAACACCGGCTCGGAAGTTCACGAAGCATGCGGAGTGAGTTAGGCGCATATGAGGTCCATTGGGGCGTTTGGGGCGCGTTTCGTTCGGTGCGCGTTTTCGTTCGCCGCGGTTTGGAGCACCAGGCGTGCCGTTTTGTGGAAAGTTTAACACCGGCTCGGAAGTTCACGAAGCATGCGGAGTGAGTTAGGCGCATATGAGGTCCATTGGGGCGTTTGGGGCGCGTTTCGTTCGGTGCGCGTTTTTCGTTCGCCGCGGTTTGGAGCACCAGCGTGCCGTTTTGTGGAAAGTTTAACACCGGCTCGGAAGTTCACGAAGCATGCGGAGTGAGTTAGGCGCATATGAGGTCCATTGGGGCGTTTGGGGCGCGTTTCGTTCGGTGCGCGTTTTCGTTCGCCGCGGTTTGAGCACCCGGCGTGCCGTTTTGTGGAAAGTTTAACACCGGCTCGGAAGTTCACGAAGCATGCGGAGTGAGTTAGAGCGCATATGAGGTCCATTGGGGCGTTTGGGGCGCGTTTCGTTCGGTGCGCGTTTTCGTTCGCCGCGGTTGGAGCACCAGCGTGCCGTTTTGTGGAAAGTTTAACACCGGCTCGGAAGTTCACGAAGCATGCGGAGTGAGTTAGGCGCATATGAGGTCCATTGGGGCGTTTGGGGCGCGTTTCGTTCGGTGCGCGTTTTCGTTCGCCGGTTTGGAGCACCGGCGTGCCGTTTTGTGGAAAGTTTAACACCGGCTCGGAAGTTCACGAAGCATGCGGAGTGAGTTAGGCGCATATGAGGTCCATTGGGGCGTTTGGGGCGCGTTTCGTTCGGTGCGCGTTTTTCGGTGCGTTCGCCGCGGTTTGGAGCACCAGCGTGCCGTTTTGTGGAAAGTTTAACACCGGCTCGGAAGTTCACGAAGCATGCGCGGTGAGTTAGAGCGCATATGAGGTCCATTGGGGCGTTTGGGGCGCGTTTCGTTCGGTGCGCGTTTTCGTTCGCCGCGGTTTGGAGCACCGGCGTGCCGTTTTGTGGAAAGTTTAACACCGGCTCGGAAGTTCACGAAGCATGCATGCGGAGTGAGTTAGGCGCATATGAGGTCCATTGGGGCGTTTGGGGCGCGTTTCGTTCGGTGCGCGTTTTTAGGCGTTCGCGCGTTTCGTTCGCGGTTTGGAGCACCAGGCGTGCCGTTTTGTGGAAAGTTTAACACCGGCTCGGAAGTTCACGAAGCATGCGGAGTGAGTTAGGCGCATATGAGGTCCATTGGGGCGTTTGGGGCGCGTTTCGTTCGGTGCGCGTTTTCGTTCGCCGGGTTTGGAGCACCCGGCGTGCCGTTTTGTGGAAAGTTTAACACCGGCTCGGAAGTTCACGAAGCATGCGGAGTGAGTTAGGCGCATATGAGGTCCATTGGGGCGTTTGGGGCGCGTTTCGTTCGGTGCGCGTTTTCGTTCGCCGCGGTTTGGAGCACCAGCGTGCCGTTTTGTGGAAAGTTTAACACCGGCTCGGAAGTTCACGAAGCATGCGGAGTGAGTTAGGCGCATATGAGGTCCATTGGGGCGTTTGGGGCGCGTTTCGTTCGGTGCGCGTTTTTCGTTCGCCGCGTTTGGAGCACCGGCGTGCCGTTTTGTGGAAAGTTTAACACCGGCTCGGAAGTTCACGAAGCATGCGGAGTGAGTTAGAGCGCATATGAGGTCCATTGGGGCGTTTGGGGCGCGTTTCGTTCGGTGCGCGTTTTCGTTCGCCGCGGTTTGGAGCACCAGGCGTGCCGTTTTGTGGAAAGTTTAACACCGGCTCGGAAGTTCACGAAAGCATGCGGAGTGAGTTAGAGCGCATATGAGGTCCATTGGGGCGTTTGGGGCGCGTTTCGTTCGGTGCGCGTTTTCGTTCGCCGCGGTTTGGAGCACCCGGCGTGCCGTTTTGTGGAAAGTTTAACACCGGCTCGGAAGTTCACGAAGCATGCGGAGTGAGTTAGGCGCGCATATGAGGTCCATTGGGGCGTTTGGGGCGCGTTTCGTTCGGTGCGCGTTTTCGTTCGCCGCGGTTTGGAGCACCAGGCGTGCCGTTTTGTGGAAAGTTTAACACCGGCTCGGAAGTTCACGAAGCATGCGGAGTGAGTTAGGCGCATATGAGGTCCATTGGGGCGTTTGGGGCGCGTTTCGTTCGGTGCGCGTTTTCGTTCGCCGCGGTTTGGAGCACCAGCGTGCCGTTTTGTGGAAAGTTTAACACCGGCTCGGAAGTTCACGAAGCATGCATGCGGAGTGAGTTAGAGCGCATATGAGGTCCATTGGGGCGTTTGGGGCGCGTTTCGTTCGGTGCGCGTTTTCGTTCGCCGCGGTTTGGAGCACCAGCGTGCCGTTTTGTGGAAAGTTTAACACCGGCTCGGAAGTTCACGAAGCATGCGGAGTGAGTTAGAGCGCATATGAGGTCCATTGGGGCGTTTGGGGCGCGTTTCGTTCGGTGCGCGTTTTCGTTCGCCGCGGTTTGGAGCACCAGCGTGCCGTTTTGTGGAAAGTTTAACACCGGCTCGGAAGTTCACGAAGCATGCGGAGTGAGTTAGGCGCATATGAGGTCCATTGGGGCGTTTGGGGCGCGTTTCGTTCGGTGCGCGTTTTCGTTCGCCGCGGTTTGGAGCACCAGGCGTGCCGTTTTGTGGAAAGTTTAACACCGGCTCGGAAGTTCACGAAGCATGCGGAGTGAGTTAGAGCGCATATGAGGTCCATTGGGGCGTTTGGGGCGCGTTTCGTTCGGTGCGCGTTTTCGTTCGCCGCGGTTTGGAGCACCCGGCGTGCCGTTTTGTGGAAAGTTTAACACCGGCTCGGAAGTTCACGAAGCATGCGGAGTGAGTTAGGCGCATATGAGGTCCATTGGGGCGTTTGGGGCGCGTTTCGTTCGGTGCGCGTTTTCGTTCGCCGCGGTTTGGAGCACCAGCGTGCCGTTTTGTGGAAAGTTTAACACCGGCTCGGAAGTTCACGAAGCATGCGGAGTGAGTTAGAGCGCATATGAGGTCCATTGGGGCGTTTGGGGCGCGTTTCGTTCGGTGCGCGTTTTCGTTCGCCGCGGTTTGGAGCACCGGCGTGCCGTTTTGTGGAAAGTTTAACACCGGCTCGGAAGTTCACGAAGCATGCGGAGTGAGTTAGGCGCATATGAGGTCCATTGGGGCGTTTGGGGCGCGTTTCGTTCGGTGCGCGTTTTCGTTCGCCGCGGTTTGGAGCACCAGGCGTGCCGTTTTGTGGAAAGTTTAACACCGGCTCGGAAGTTCACGAAGCATGCGGAGTGAGTTAGAGCGCATATGAGGTCCATTGGGGCGTTTGGGGCGCGTTTCGTTCGGTGCGCGTTTTCGTTCGCCGCGGTTTGGAGCACCAGCGTGCCGTTTTGTGGAAAGTTTAACACCGGCTCGGAAGTTCACGAAGCATGCGGCGGAGAGTTTGGCGCATATGAGGTCCATTGGGGCGTTTGGGGCGCGTTTCGTTCGGTGCGCGTTTTCGTTCGCCGCGGTTTGGAGCACCCGGCGTGCCGTTTTGTGGAAAGTTTAACACCGGCTCGGAAGTTCACGAAGCATGCGGAGTGAGTTAGGCGCATATGAGGTCCATTGGGGCGTTTGGGGCGCGTTTCGTTCGGTGCGCGTTTTCGTTCGCCGCGGTTTGGAGCACCCGGCGTGCCGTTTTGTGGAAAGTTTAACACCGGCTCGGAAGTTCACGAAGCATGCGGAGTGAGTTAGAGCGCATATGAGGTCCATTGGGGCGTTTGGGGCGCGTTTTCGTTCGGTGCGCGTTTTCGTTCGCCGCGGTTTGGAGCACCAGCGTGCCGTTTTGTGGAAAGTTTAACACCGGCTCGGAAGTTCACGAAGCATGCGGCATGTGAGTGAGTTAGGCGCATATGAGGTCCATTGGGGCGTTTGGGGCGCGTTTCGTTCGGTGCGCGTTTTTCGTTCGCCGCGGTTTGGAGCACCAGCGTGCCGTTTTGTGGAAAGTTTAACACTCGGCTCGGAAGTTCACGCAATGCATGCGGAGTGAGTTAGGCGCATATGAGGTCCATTGGGGCGTTTGGGGCGCGTTTCGTTCGGTGCGCGTTTTTTCGTTCGTTCGCCGCGGTTTGGAGCACCAGGCGTGCCGTTTTGTGGAAAGTTTAACACCGGCTCGGAAGTTCACGAAGCATGCGGAGTGAGTTAGAGCGCATATGAGGTCCATTGGGGCGTTTGGGGCGCGTTTCGTTCGGTGCGCGTTTTCGTTCGCCGCGGTTTGGAGCACCCGGCGTGCCGTTTTGTGGAAAGTTTAACACCGGCTCGGAAGTTCACGAAGCATGCGGAGTGAGTTAGGCGCATATGAGGTCCATTGGGGCGTTTGGGGCGCGTTTCGTTCGGTGCGCGTTTTTTTCGTTCGCCGCGGTTTGGAGCACCCGGCGTGCCGTTTTGTGGAAAGTTTAACACCGGCTCGGAAGTTCACGAAGCATGCATGCGGAGTGAGTTAGGCGCATATGAGGTCCATTGGGGCGTTTGGGGCGCGTTTCGTTCGGTGCGCGTTTTCGTTCGCCGCGGTTGGAGCACCAGGCGTGCCGTTTTGTGGAAAGTTTAACACCGGCTCGGAAGTTCACGAAGCATGCGGCGGAGTGAGTTAGGCGCATATGAGGTCCATTGGGGCGTTTGGGGCGCGTTTCGTTCGGTGCGCGTTTTCGTTCGCCGCGGTTTGGAGCACCCGGCGTGCCGTTTTGTGGAAAGTTTAACACCGGCTCGGAAGTTCACGAAGCATGCGGAGTGAGTTAGGCGCATATGAGGTCCATTGGGGCGTTTGGGGCGCGTTTCGTTCGGTGCGCGTTTTTGTTCGCCGCGGTTTGAGCACCAGGCGTGCCGTTTTTGTGGAAAGTTTAACACCGGCTCGGAAGTTCACGAAGCATGCGGAGTGAGTTAGAGCGCATATGAGGTCCATTGGGGCGTTTGGGGCGCGTTTTCGTTCGGTGCGCGTTTTTGTGTTCGCCGGTTTGGAGCACCGGCGTGCCGTTTTGTGGAAAGTTTAACACCGGCTCGGAAGTTCACGAAGCATGCGGAGTGAGTTAGGCGCATATGAGGTCCATTGGGGCGTTTGGGGCGCGTTTCGTTCGGTGCGCGTTTTCGTTCGCCGCGGTTTGGAGCACCAGGCGTGCCGTTTTGTGGAAAGTTTAACACCGGCTCGGAAGTTCACGAAGCATGCGGAGTGAGTTAGAGCGCATATGAGGTCCATTGGGGCGTTTGGGGCGCGTTTCGTTCGGTGCGCGTTTTCGTTCGCCGCGTTTGGAGCACCGGCGTGCCGTTTTGTGGAAAGTTTAACACCGGCTCGGAAGTTCACGAAGCATGCGGAGTGAGTTAGAGCGCATATGAGGTCCATTGGGGCGTTTGGGGCGCGTTTCGTTCGGTGCGCGTTTTCGTTCGCCGCGGTTTGGAGCACCAGCGTGCCGTTTTGTGGAAAGTTTAACACCGGCTCGGAAGTTCACGAAGCATGCGGAGTGAGTTAGAGCGCATATGAGGTCCATTGGGGCGTTTGGGGCGCGTTTCGTTCGGTGCGCGTTTTCGTTCGCCGCGGTTTGGAGCACCAGGCGTGCCGTTTTGTGGAAAGTTTAACACCGGCTCGGAAGTTCACGAAGCATGCGGAGTGAGTTAGAGCGCATATGAGGTCCATTGGGGCGTTTGGGGCGCGTTTCGTTCGGTGCGCGTTTTCGTTCGCCGCGGTTTGGAGCACCCGGCGTGCCGTTTTGTGGAAAGTTTAACACCGGCTCGGAAGTTCACGAAGCATGCGGAGTGAGTTAGGCGCATATGAGGTCCATTGGGGCGTTTGGGGCGCGTTTCGTTCGGTGCGCGTTTTCGTTCGCCGCGGTTTGGAGCACCAGGCGTGCCGTTTTGTGGAAAGTTTAACACCGGCTCGGAAGTTCACGAAGCATGCGGAGTGAGTTAGTTAGAGCATATGAGGTCCATTGGGGCGTTTGGGGCGTTTCGTTCGGTGCGTTCGGTGCGCGTTTTCGTTCGCCGCATGTTTGGAGCACCAGGCGTGCCGTTTTGTGGAAAGTTTAACACCGGCTCGGAAGTTCACGAAGCATGCGGAGTGAGTTAGGCGCATATGAGGTCCATTGGGGCGTTTGGGGCGCGTTTCGTTCGGTGCGCGTTTTCGTTCGCCGCGGTTTGGAGCACCAGGCGTGCCGTTTTGTGGAAAGTTTAACACCGGCTCGGAAGTTCACGAAGCATGCGGAGTGAGTTAGGCGCATATGAGGTCCATTGGGGCGTTTGGGGCGCGTTTCGTTCGGTGCGCGTTTTCGTTCGCCGCGGTTTGGAGCACCAGGCGTGCCGTTTTGTGGAAAGTTTAACACCGGCTCGGAAGTTCACGAAGCATGCGGAGTGAGTTAGAGCGCATATGAGGTCCATTGGGGCGTTTGGGGCGCGTTTCGTTCGGTGCGCGTTTTCGTTCGCCGCGGTTTGGAGCACCGGCGTGCCGTTTTGTGGAAAGTTTAACACCGGCTCGGAAGTTCACGAAGCATGCGGAGTGAGTTAGGCGCATATGAGGTCCATTGGGGCGTTTGGGGCGCGTTTCGTTCGGTGCGCGTTTTTCGTTCGCCGCGGTTTGGAGCACCAGGCGTGCCGTTTTGTGGAAAGTTTAACACCGGCTCGGAAGTTCACGAAGCATGCGGAGTGAGTTAGGCGCGCATGAGGTCCATTGGGGCGTTTGGGGCGCGTTTCGTTCGGTGCGCGTTTTCGTTCGCCGCGGTTTGGAGCACCAGCGTGCCGTTTTGTGGAAAGTTTAACACCGGCTCGGAAGTTCATTGGGGCGTTTGGGGCGCATGCGGGTGAGTTAGAGCGCATATGAGGTCCATTGGGGCGTTTGGGGCGCGTTTCGTTCGGTGCGCGTTTTCGTTCGCCGCGGTTTGGAGCACCAGCGTGCCGTTTTGTGGAAAGTTTAACACGGCTCGGAAGTTCCGCGAAGCATGCGGAGTGAGTTAGAGCGCATATGAGGTCCATTGGGGCGTTTGGGGCGCGTTTCGTTCGGTGCGCGTTTTCGTTCGCCGCGGTTTGGAGCACCAGGCGTGCCGTTTTGTGGAAAGTTTAACACCGGCTCGGAAGTTCACGAAGCATGCGGAGTGAGTTAGAGCGCATATGAGGTCCATTGGGGCGTTTGGGGCGCGTTTCGTTCGGTGCGCGTTTTCGTTCGCCGCGGTTTGGAGCACCAGCGTGCCGTTTTGTGGAAAGTTTAACACCGGCTCGGAAGTTCACGAAGCATGCGGAGTGAGTTAGAGCGCATATGAGGTCCATTGGGGCGTTTGGGGCGCGTTTCGTTCGGTGCGCGTTTTCGTTCGCCGCGGTTTGGAGCACCAGGCGTGCCGTTTTGTGGAAAGTTTAACACCGGCTCGGAAGTTCACGAAGCATGCGGAGTGAGTTAGAGCGCATATGAGGTCCATTGGGGCGTTTGGGGCGCGTTTCGTTCGGTGCGCGTTTTCGTTCGCCGCGGTTTGGAGCACCAGCGTGCCGTTTTGTGGAAAGTTTAACACCGGCTCGGAAGTTCACGAAGCATGCGGAGTGAGTTAGGCGCATATGAGGTCCATTGGGGCGTTTGGGGCGCGTTTCGTTCGGTGCGCGTTTTCGTTCGCCGCGGTTTGGAGCACCCGGCGTGCCGTTTTGTGGAAAGTTTAACACCGGCTCGGAAGTTCACGAAGCATGCGGAGTGAGTTAGGCGCATATGAGGTCCATTGGGGCGTTTGGGGCGCGTTTCGTTCGGTGCGCGTTTTCGTTCGCCGCGTTTGGAGCACCCGGCGTGCCGTTTTGTGGAAAGTTTAACACCGGCTCGGAAGTTCACGAAGCATGCGGAGTGAGTTAGGCGCATATGAGGTCCATTGGGGCGTTTGGGGCGCGTTTCGTTCGGTGCGCGCGTTTTCGTTCGCCGCGGTTTGGAGCACCAGCGTGCCGTTTTGTGGAAAGTTTAACACCGGCTCGGAAGTTCACGAAGCATGCGGAGTGAGTTAGAGCGCATATGAGGTCCATTGGGGCGTTTGGGGCGCGTTTCGTTCGGTGCGCGTTTTCGTTCGCCGCGGTTTGGAGCACCAGGCGTGCCGTTTTGTGGAAAGTTTAACACCGGCTCGGAAGTTCACGAAGCATGCGGAGTGAGTTAGAGCATATATGAGGTCCATTGGGGCGTTTGGGGCGCGTTTCGTTCGGTGCGCGTTTTCGTTCGCGGGTTTGGAGCACCAGGCGTGCCGTTTTGTGGAAAGTTTAACACCGGCTCGGAAGTTCACGAAGCATGCGGAGTGAGTTAGAGCGCATATGAGGTCCATTGGGGCGTTTGGGGCGCGTTTCGTTCGGTGCGCGTTTTTCGTCGCCGCGGTTTGGAGCACCGGCGTGCCGTTTTGTGGAAAGTTTAACACCGGCTCGGAAGTTCACGAAGCATGCGGAGTGAGTTAGGCGCATATGAGGTCCATTGGGGCGTTTGGGGCGCGTTTCGTTCGGTGCGCGTTTTCGTTCGCCGCGGTTTGGAGCACCCGGCGTGCCGTTTTGTGGAAAGTTTAACACCGGCTCGGAAGTTCACGAAGCATGCGGAGTGAGTTAGAGCGCATATGAGGTCCATTGGGGCGTTTGGGGCGCGTTTCGTTCGGTGCGCGCGTTTTCGTTCGCCGCGTTTGGAGCACCAGCGTGCCGTTTTGTGGAAAGTTTAACACCGGCTCGGAAGTTCACGAAGCATGCGGAGTGAGTTAGAGCGCATATGAGGTCCATTGGGGCGTTTGGGGCGCGTTTCGTTCGGTGCGCGTTTTCGTTCGCCGCGGTTTGGAGCACCGGCGTGCCGTTTTGTGGAAAGTTTAACACCGGCTCGGAAGTTCACGAAGCATGCGGGTGAGTTAGGCGCATATGAGGTCCATTGGGGCGTTTGGGGCGCGTTTCGTTCGGTGCGCGTTTTCGTTCGCCGCGGTTTGGAGCACCGGCGTGCCGTTTTGTGGAAAGTTTAACACCGGCTCGGAAGTTCACGAAGCATGCGGAGTGAGTTAGAGCGCATATGAGGTCCATTGGGGCGTTTGGGGCGCGTTTCGTTCGGTGCGCGTTTTCGTTCGCCGCGGTTTGGAGCACCCGGCGTGCCGTTTTGTGGAAAGTTTAACACCGGCTCGGAAGTTCACGAAGCATGCGGAGTGAGTTAGGCGCATATGAGGTCCATTGGGGCGTTTGGGGCGCGTTTCGTTCGGTGCGCGTTTTCGTTCGCCGCGGTTTGGAGCACCAGGCGTGCCGTTTTGTGGAAAGTTTAACACCGGCTCGGAAGTTCACGAAGCATGCGGAGTGAGTTAGAGCGCATATGAGGTCCATTGGGGCGTTTGGGGCGCGTTTCGTTCGGTGCGGCGTTTTCGTTCGCGCGGTTTGGAGCACCAGCGTGCCGTTTTGTGGAAAGTTTAACACCGGCTCGGAAGTTCACGAAGCATGCGGCGGAGTGAGTTAGGCGCGCATATGAGGTCCATTGGGGCGTTTGGGGCGCGTTTCGTTCGGTGCGCGTTTTTGTTCGCCGCACACCGGCGTGCCGTTTTGTGGAAAGTTTAACACCGGCTCGGAAGTTCACGAAGCATGCGGAGTGAGTTAGAGCGCATATGAGGTCCATTGGGGCGTTTGGGGCGCGTTTCGTTCGGTGCGCGTTTTCGTTCGCCGCGGTTTGGAGCACCAGGCGTGCCGTTTTGTGGAAAGTTTAACACCGGCTCGGAAGTTCACGAAGCATGCGGAGTGAGTTAGGCGCATATGAGGTCCATTGGGGCGTTTGGGGCGCGTTTCGTTCGGTGCGCGTTTTCGTTCGCCGCGGTTTGGAGCACCAGCGTGCCGTTTTGTGGAAAGTTTAACACCGGCTCGGAAGTTCACGAAGCATGCGGAGTGAGTTAGAGCGCATATGAGGTCCATTGGGGCGTTTGGGGCGCGTTTCGTTCGGTGCGCGTTTTCGTTCGCCGCGGTTTGGAGCACCGGCGTGCCGTTTTGTGGAAAGTTTAACACCGGCTCGGAAGTTCACGAAGCATGCATGCGGAGTGAGTTAGGCGCATATGAGGTCCATTGGGGCGTTTGGGGCGCGTTTCGTTCGGTGCGCGTTTTCGTTCGCCGCGGTTTGGAGCACCAGGCGTGCCGTTTTGTGGAAAGTTTAACACCGGCTCGGAAGTTCACGAAGCATGCGGAGTGAGTTAGAGCGCATATGAGGTCCATTGGGGCGTTTGGGGCGCGTTTCGTTCGGTGCGCGTTTTTCGCCGTTCGCGGTTTGGAGCACCAGGCGTGCCGTTTTGTGGAAAGTTTAACACCGGCTCGGAAGTTCACGAAGCATGCGGAGTGAGTTAGGCGCATATGAGGTCCATTGGGGCGTTTGGGGCGCGTTTCGTTCGGTGCGCGTTTTCGTTCGCCGCGGTTTGGAGCACCGGCGTGCCGTTTTGTGGAAAGTTTAACACCGGCTCGGAAGTTCACGAAGCATGCGGAGTGAGTTAGAGCGCATATGAGGTCCATTGGGGCGTTTGGGGCGCGTTTCGTTCGGTGCGCGTTTTCGTTCGCCGCGGTTTGGAGCACCCGGCGTGCCGTTTTGTGGAAAGTTTAACACCGGCTCGGAAGTTCACGAAGCATGCGGAGTGAGTTAGGCGCATATGAGGTCCATTGGGGCGTTTGGGGCGCGTTTCGTTCGGTGCGCGTTTTCGTTCGCCGCGGTTTGGAGCACCCGGCGTGCCGTTTTGTGGAAAGTTTAACACCGGCTCGGAAGTTCACGAAGCATGCGGAGTGAGTTAGAGCGCATATGAGGTCCATTGGGGCGTTTGGGGCGCGTTTCGTTCGGTGCGCGTTTTCGTTCGCCGCGTTTGGAGCACCCGGCGTGCCGTTTTGTGGAAAGTTTAACACCGGCTCGGAAGTTCACGAAGCATGCGGAGTGAGTTAGAGCGCATATGAGGTCCATTGGGGCGTTTGGGGCGCGTTTCGTTCGGTGCGCGTTTTCGTTCGCCGCGGTTTGGAGCACCAGGCGTGCCGTTTTGTGGAAAGTTTAACACCGGCTCGGAAGTTCACGAAGCATGCGGAGTGAGTTAGAGCGCATATGAGGTCCATTGGGGCGTTTGGGGCGCGTTTCGTTCGGTGCGCGTTTTCGTTCGCCGCGGTTTGGAGCACCAGGCGTGCCGTTTTGTGGAAAGTTTAACACCGGCTCGGAAGTTCACGAAGCATGCGGAGTGAGTTAGGCGCATATGAGGTCCATTGGGGCGTTTGGGGCGCGTTTCGTTCGGTGCGCGTTTTCGTTCGCCGCGGTTTGGAGCACCGGCGTGCCGTTTTGTGGAAAGTTTAACACCGGCTCGGAAGTTCACGAAGCATGCGGAGTGAGTTAGAGCGCATATGAGGTCCATTGGGGCGTTTGGGGCGCGTTTCGTTCGGTGCGCGTTTTTCGTTCGCCGCGGTTTGGAGCACCCGGCGTGCCGTTTTGTGGAAAGTTTAACACCGGCTCGGAAGTTCACGAAGCATGCGGAGTGAGTTAGGCGCATATGAGGTCCATTGGGGCGTTTGGGGCGCGTTTCGTTCGGTGCGCGTTTTCGTTCGCCGCGGTTTGGAGCACCAGCGTGCCGTTTTGTGGAAAGTTTAACACCGGCTCGGAAGTTCACGAAGCATGCGGAGTGAGTTAGGCGCATATGAGGTCCATTGGGGCGTTTGGGGCGCGTTTCGTTCGGTGCGCGTTTTCGTTCGCCGCGGTTTGGAGCACCAGGCGTGCCGTTTTGTGGAAAGTTTAACACCGGCTCGGAAGTTCACGAAGCATGCGGAGTGAGTTAGAGCGCATATGAGGTCCATTGGGGCGTTTGGGGCGCGTTTCGTTCGGTGCGCGTTTTTCGTTCGCGCGGTTTGGAGCACCGGCGTGCCGTTTTGTGGAAAGTTTAACACCGGCTCGGAAGTTCACGAAGCATGCGGAGTGAGTTAGAGCGCATATGAGGTCCATTGGGGCGTTTGGGGCGCGTTTCGTTCGGTGCGCGTTTTTCGTTCGCCGCGGTTTGGAGCACCAGCGTGCCGTTTTGTGGAAAGTTTAACACCGGCTCGGAAGTTCACGAAGCATGCGGGTGAGTTAGGCGCGCATATGAGGTCCATTGGGGCGTTTGGGGCGCGTTTCGTTCGGTGCGCGTTTTTCGTTCGCCGCGGTTTGGAGCACCAGGCGTGCCGTTTTGTGGAAAGTTTAACACCGGCTCGGAAGTTCACGAAGCATGCGGAGTGAGTTAGGCGCATATGAGGTCCATTGGGGCGTTTGGGGCGCGTTTCGTTCGGTGCGCGTTTTCGTTCGCCGCGGTTTGGAGCACCAGCGTGCCGTTTTGTGGAAAGTTTAACACCGGCTCGGAAGTTCACGAAGCATGCGGAGTGAGTTAGGCGCATATGAGGTCCATTGGGGCGTTTGGGGCGCGTTTCGTTCGGTGCGCGTTTTCGTTCGCCGCGGTTGGAGCACCAGCGTGCCGTTTTGTGGAAAGTTTAACACCGGCTCGGAAGTTCACGAAGCATGCGGAGTGAGTTAGGCGCATATGAGTGAGTTAGAGGCGCATATGAGGTCCATTGGGGCGTTTGGGGCGCGTTTCGTTCGGTGCGCGTTTTCGTTCGCCGCGGTTTGGAGCACCCGGCGTGCCGTTTTGTGGAAAGTTTAACACCGGCTCGGAAGTTCACGAAGCATGCGGAGTGAGTTAGAGCGCATATGAGGTCCATTGGGGCGTTTGGGGCGCGTTTCGTTCGGTGCGCGTTTTCGTTCGCCGCGGTTTGGAGCACCAGCGTGCCGTTTTGTGGAAAGTTTAACACCGGCTCGGAAGTTCACGAAGCATGCGGAGTGAGTTAGGCGCATATGAGGTCCATTGGGGCGTTTGGGGCGCGTTTCGTTCGGTGCGCGTTTTCGTTCGCCGCGGTTTGGAGCACCCGGCGTGCCGTTTTGTGGAAAGTTTAACACCGGCTCGGAAGTTCACGAAAGTTCACGCATGCGGAGTGAGTTAGAGCGCATATGAGGTCCATTGGGGCGTTTGGGGCGCGTTTCGTTCGGTGCGCGTTTTCGTTCGCCGCGGTTTGGAGCACCAGCGTGCCGTTTTGTGGAAAGTTTAACACCGGCTCGGAAGTTCACGAAGCATGCGGGTGAGTTAGGCGCATATGAGGTCCATTGGGGCGTTTGGGGCGCGTTTCGTTCGGTGCGCGTTTTCGTTCGCCGCGTTTGGAGCACCAGCGTGCCGTTTTGTGGAAAGTTTAACACCGGCTCGGAAGTTCACGAAGCATGCGGAGTGAGTTAGAGCGCATATGAGGTCCATTGGGGCGTTTGGGGCGCGTTTCGTTCGGTGCGCGTTTTCGTTCGCCGCGGTTTGGAGCACCAGGCGTGCCGTTTTGTGGAAAGTTTAACACCGGCTCGGAAGTTCACGAAGCATGCGGGAGTGAGTTAGGCGCATATGAGGTCCATTGGGGCGTTTGGGGCGCGTTTCGTTCGGTGCGCGTTTTCGTTCGCCGCGGTTTGGAGCACCGGCGTGCCGTTTTGTGGAAAGTTTAACACCGGCTCGGAAGTTCACGAAGCATGCGGAGTGAGTTAGGCGCATATGAGGTCCATTGGGGCGTTTGGGGCG